>VZQC01014352.1:2177412-2425759 GCA_009823505.1 Rhizomys pruinosus | reverse complement strand
TGTTTAAGGTAGATTTTTTGTTATGTTTTATGATATTTAACAGTAAACTACCTTTAGGGGGTTTTACTGAGCAAAATTTCATAAAGTATGCTAGAATATAGGCTTTCAGAATGGTTATATATTTAATTTTCCCAGATGGCCCATGGCTATTTCAAGCCTAGAACAGCTTGGGCAGATTAATATCATAGATTGTCAGTTGCCCGTTACAGTTTTAATCTTAAACTATGTGACAATGGCCCTTAGTTACTAAATCTTATGGGAGATTTCTGCACCCACCCCCATGTAGAGCCCTGGCACTACAGACAAAAAGCTTTCTTCTTTTTCCCAAGCGTGTATTCACCCAAAGAAAAACATAGTTTTATATTTTAGGTTCTCCATATTTTTGAACACATCTTCATTTTCTCTCTTGTTCTGAACATTATTAAAATGTCAGAAGTCATGCCCTCTTTCCTCTTTGCCTCTAACCGTTGACTCTTTCCTGGGGTCCTCCTTCAAATTCTATTGTTTTTGATCCCTGTAGGTATTCCTACACAGGGATTTAATTATGTGTTTTAAGAGGTATTTGCTATATCCGCCACACATATTTTTTAATTGTAGCTTTTCATATTATCTAGCATTACCTTTAATACATCAAATTATTGTTTTTAGTAAAAGTTAATGAGTTTTGTAAACATTCCCTAAGTTCGTGCTCATGATTGCATTGTACATGCTGTTTATTCTCTGTCATTCATCTTTGCAGTGTATATTCATTATTTTAGGCTTGTTGGAGATTCACAAGAAATCTAATTTTGTAGGTCATTATATCGCCTTCGTGAATGTCAGTTTAGCTTCATGTTTAATTTTAACATCACAGTTTACTTTTTGCTTTGAAAACATTGATTCATTATTTTCTTGGATCTATTGTTAATAAATTCTGCTACTGTAATTGTCACTTTACTATATAATTGAAGAAGAAAAATTAAGGTATAAAATTGCAATCATAGTGAAACTCCAAGTTTCTAAAAATATGTGTGCAAAATTTCTTTGCTGCCTAATTCCCAAATTAAGACAATATCTATTATTTGAATTTATTTTGTTCCCAGAATAACTTGGGGAAATTAAATTTAACAAAATACTACTGGTAAAAGTTTTAGCCTCTGATCTCACTTTTAAGACATACAGAGACATGTACTTATGAGGGTACTCATTGCCAGATTTCATGTTAAAAGTCAAAACAAAATCCAGCTTCCCTTCATGCTTAAAGTCCTAGAAGGAATTGTACTGGAGGGATCATTCCTTAGCATAATCAAAGCCATATGCAAGAAAACCACAGCCAACATCATCCTAAATGGAGAAAAGTTAGAAGAATTCCCCTTAAAGGCAGGAACTTGGCAAGGCTGACCCCTGTCACCACTCCACTTCAATATAGTGCTTGAAACACTTGCTAGGGAAATAAGGCAAGAAAAGGAAATTAAAGGACTACTAATTAGAAAAGAGGAAGGCAAATTATCCCTTTTTATAGATGATATGATAGTTTACCTAAGAGAGGCTAAAAACTCCACCAGAAAACTTCTAGACATGATGAAGACTTTCAGTAAAGTGGCAGGATACAAAATTAACCTAGAAAAATCAGTAACCTTTCTTTACACCAACAACAAGCACTTGAAGAAGGAATACCAGGAGAAGTTCCCACTCACAATAGCCTCAAAAACAGTAAAATCCCTAGGAACCAACCTAACCAAAGACAACAAAGATCTCTACAACAAAAATGTAAACCAAGAAGGAGATTGAAGAAGACATAAGAAGATGGAAATACCTCCCGTGTTCATGGATTGGAAAAATTAATATAGTAAAAATGTTCATTCTACCTAAATTAACGTACAGATTCAATGTAATCCCAATTAAAATCCCCAAGACTTTCTTCACAGGCTTGGAAAAAAATCTTTAAATTCATATGGAAAAACAAAAGACCTCAAATAGCCAAAGCAACATGAGTGAAAAGAGCAATACAGGGGGTGGGAGGATCTCTATACCAGACTTCAAACTATACTACAAGGTTATAGTCATAAAAACAGCCTGGTACTGGCACAAAAACAGACCTGTAGACCGATGGAACAAAACTGAAGATCCAAACTTGAGCACATTCAATTTCAGCTGCCTCATATTTGACAAAGGGGTCAAAAAGACTCAATGGAGGAAAGACAGCATCTTCAGCAAATGGTGTTGGCAAAACTGGATCACCACTTGTAGAAGAATAAAATTAAACCCTACCTCTCACCCTGTACAAAAATCAACAGCAAATTGATCAATGATCTCAACGTGAAACTCAAAGCTCTGAATGTGATAGAAGAAAAAGTTGGCAGCAACCTACAAGACATAGGCCTAGGAAAAGACTTTCTAAATCAGACAGCAGCTATGCAGGAAATAAGGTCGACAATTGACAAGTGGGACCTTATTAAACTCAAAAGCTTCTGTAAAGCAAAAGAAACAATCAGGGAAGTGAAGAGAAAACCCACAGAGTGGGAGGCAACCTTCCCTGCTGCTACATCTGACAGAGCATTAAGTTCCAGAATATATAAACTACTCAAAAAACAAAGAAGAAAACAAATGACTCACTTAAAAGATGGAGTACAGAGACTTCACAAGTGAGAAAATAGAGATGGCTGAGAAACATCTTAAAAAGTATTCAACATCACTAATAATCAAGAAAATGCAAATTAAAACCACTTTAAGATATCATCTCACTACAATAAGGCTGGCTAGGATCAAGAAAACAAATGATACCAAATGCTGGTGAGGTTGTAGGGAAAGGGGAACACTCATCCACTGCTGGTGAGAATGTAAACTCATACAACCACTATGGAAAGCAGTGTGGAGAACCCTTAAAAGACTCAAAATGAGCTTACCACCTGACCCAGCCATACCACTCCTGGGTATATACCCACAAGACTCATCCTACCACAAAGATACATGCACAACCATGTTTATTGTAGCTCTTTTTACAATAGCGAAGAGCTGGAACCAACCCAAGTGCCCCGCAACCAATGAGCAGATAGAGAAAATGTGGTACATCTACACAATGGAGTCCTATGCAGTAGTAAAGAAAGAAGACACCAGGCTGGAGAGATAGCCTAGCTGTTAAAAGCGCCAACTGCTCTTGCAGAGGACCTGGGTTCGATCCCCAGCACCCACATGGTGGCTGAGAACTGTCTTTAACTCCAGTTCCAGGGGAATCTGACACCCTCTTCTGACCTCTATGGCATTGCATGACACAGGTGCACAAACCTACATGCAGACAGTACATTCATATACATAACAAATAAAAATTTAAAAAGTAATGGAAACTCCCCTTTTAAAAAAAGAAAGAAGATAACATGAAATTTGCAGGTAAATGGATGGAACTAGAAGGTATTATGTTAAGTGAAGTAACACAGTCCCAAAAAAATGAATGATGAATGAATGGTATCCTTCATCTGTAGATGCAGCACCAAGTACCTAGTTGTAAAGCAAACTGAGCAATGTTAATGTTATATTCCTCATGATATGAAAACAACTGTGCTCTTGTATTGTGACTCCCTAGACAAGTTCTATAATTAATGTAACAATTATTTTCAGACTTTGGATTTTTGGTATATGATGGTATATATGTATGCATATTTTAGAGTAATATAAAATCAAAATGGAAAAATGGGAATCAAGAAATATGATATGGAAATAACTTAGCGTTTGTTTTCAGACAACATAATTTTTGTATAGGTGTGTTGTATCAGGCTGGTGTAACTAGCCTTCGTGGGTGCTTAATGACCATATTTAATGCCTATACCAATTTGGCTGAGGCACTTATGGGATAACTTCATTCCTTGTCCTCAGAGGTCAACTAAGTCCCAGGGGGCTGTGGATGGGGGCATCTCTTAAAATGTCCTGCAAATGTGAGTTACCAGTCTTCCTGTGCAGGAAGATCTTGGAGATCCACTAATGGGACTTCAGCCAGTATCCAGTCTGTAAAGAGAAAGTCTGCTCATGCTTCAAAAAAGGGAATCTTGGTCTAGAAAGACCTGACTTTGTCATCGAGTGGATGGAACTGGTAAATGAAAAGGTGAAGGGAGCCAGGGGCTCCCTCCCCTCCCCCCCCTAAAAAAAAACCCAAGGGCCAGATCCTCAACTGACCGTGAAAAAACAGAAACATTGGTTAATCTGGGCTAACTATGTGGCCTTAAGCACCCAAAAGGAAAGTATAACCAGAAATAATCAGTAAGGCCTTGAGAAATTGTACTTCAGAATAAAACTTGTGATCTTAGTAAAAAGAACAAAAAGAAACAAAGAGGCATTGTTGTTTGCCTGTCTTCAATTCTTTTGTGTCTATAGTACATCCTGATTGAGATCCCCAAAATTATTTGTTTTGTTTTGTTCTTTTTGAGACAGGGTCTCCCTATAGCTCCAGCTGTCCTGGAACTTAACTCTGTAGACCAGGCTGTCCTTGAACTCAGAGAGATCTACCTGCCTCTGCCTCCTAAGTACTAGGATTAAAGGCATGCACAACCACACCTGGCTGAGAGCCAACATTATTAGGCAGGGCATATAAAGATTTTATTTTGAGGGATGTAGTTCAGTTGGAGAACTGAATAGCATGCATGGAAGTTCTGGGTTTTATTCCCAGCACCACATCAAACTTGGTATGTATCTTCATCATCCATTCATGGTTTCCAACTGAGTTTTCCGTCATCTCTCCATCACATGGCATGACTTGCCAAGTGCAGCGTCACCCTGTGGTTGCCACTGCTTTTGCCATCGTTTCAAAGACATGAGACACAGGTTTTTTAATCTTCCAATATGGACTGAAGATTCTTGTCTCTCCAAGAATCCTTTCCAACCTTCAATGCCAAGTGGGGACTTGCTGAGATACCCAGCTTTGTGGGACACTGAGCAGCTACGGGGGTTTCGGCCTCTTCAGAGTTGTAGACAATGCCATTGGTGGATTACCCAGGCTGGTAATGGAGACCAGCTACAGGGAAGATCAAGACAGAGGAATTGTGGTGCTACTGAACTCATTTGGGTGGACATGGAAGGGAAGACTCCCAGTTATGAGCACAAGGGCAGGATTGATGGTTGCCAAGGAGGAGCCTTCAAATTATTCCCTTTAAGGAAAAACCAAATGACGTTATTTTTTTTTTTTTTCTTTTACCAAAAAGAAAAAGAAAGAAAATCCTCCAGTTCAGGTGCTATGTGTATGTATCTATGAATACTATATGTATCGTGTTTATTATATAATATATTATATTATATATATATATATATAGTACAAGTTGGAAACAACAACAACAGAACTAGACAAATAACGACTGAAACAGTGAAGTTATCCCCCAAAACAATAAGCCTCTGCTTTGAAAAAAACTCTGGAAAGACTCAAAAAAAGATGCAAGACATGTATTGCAGAGTGCATGAACTCAGGTGAGGTGGGGGGCATGGAAAGGGAAATGACTCTAAATTTGATTGAGAAATGCTGTCGATGTATGAAAAAGTTTAATAACAATAAGGAATATATATTTAAAAATCAAAGCAATACGTGGAAAGAGTGCTAGACAGGTAAGGGGAGAGAGGAGAGATAAATAATGCCTAGCAGGGGAAAAAGCCTGAGGGAATCATATTAGTCTAACAATCTATTGACAAATTACACATACAATATCTGTACATGAGTCCATATGCAAACATGAAGGCTACATAACAAGAAACCATACCAGACAGGAGAAACCTTCCTTTGAGTCCTTGGAGCAATGGAGCTAGAACTGACCTGGAAGCCACTTCCCCTGAAAGCTTGCTCTCATAGCTTTGAAGAGCACTATGCACGCCACTAAGGGAAAATATCAATCAGTGGTCCAACACCAGTTTTAAGACCAATTATCCATGTCAATGACCAGCACAGAGTACAACATTGGTGTGATAGTTACACTTTTATCTCGGGGGCAATCGATGGCTAACTAATTGGACCCAAAGTCCACTCAGTGCGAGGGAACTCATGTGTGGCTCTGTAAACAGCCAGATGCACACAACTGGAGTGGTCATAGATATTAGAGAAATCCCCAAGGTTGACATATCCCTAGGCTAAGATGACACCTTACTAAATGCAAAATACATACCCCTATATTTCAGAGAAATATCCCAGACACCACTCAAAAAAGAAACTTCTTTTGCACCAGCTGAAAAATAGCACAGCTGGACACACAGAGACATGGTCTGAGAATTGCTCAGGCCTAAGCATCACGTCTACAATGCAGTCTGAACACATAAGGCCTACGGAACCTGGAACAAGGAGCCAAGAAGACATCAACTAACCTCTTATCTTTCATTAAAGAAGCTCCCCCATGCAGCAGGAGGCCAGGAAATCAAAAGGTCATCAATGGCCAAACCATAGAGATTAGGAGTCTACAGAGTGCAATTCAATGGACAGGCTGCCTATATCCAGCTTCACCCATCCAGGGCTGAGGGAACCTTGCTGAATAGCAGGTGGAAAGATTGTAAGAGTCAGGGAGGTGATGCAAGACCAAACGGAAATGAATCCTACAAGCTCCTGGGACCCTGTTCATATGAACCTGCAGCATTGGTATCCGCATGTACAAGAGGGCTGTGGGAGGGAGCCAATGGAGAAGAGGGTATACAGTGATAGAAACTGATTGAAAAATTATGCGTGAAATACACAAAAATATAAATAAAAAATTATAATGAAAAATCAAAGCAATATATAAGTTCAAGATTTTTGTTTTATTTATTTATTATTTATTATTTTATTTGCATGAGTGCTTTTCCTGCATGCATGTAAGTGCCATAAAGGCAAGAAAATGGTGTTGGATCCCCTGGAAGTAGAGTTGCGGAACTTCATTAGTGGCCATGTGGGAGCTGGGAACGGAACCTTGGTCCATCGGAAGAGCATCCAGTTCTCTTAACGGCTGATCCATCTCTCCAGCTCCATTCACCTTACTTACTTACTTACTTACTTACTTAATTTATATTTAATTCATATGAATGTTCTGCCTGTGTGCATTTAAGTACACCCATGCCATGAAATGCTGGCAGAGACCAAAAGACTATGCCAGAAACCTTTGGATTATAGCTACTTTTAGCCACCATGTGGGTGCTAGGAACCAGAGTAGCCATTACTCTTAACTGATGGGCCATCTCTCTAGCCCCCCCACCACTCATCTCTTTTTTATCTGGGAGGGGGTCTCCCACTGAATGTGGCGCTAAGCCATTCAGATACCCTGGCTGAGCAGCAAGCCCCAATTCTCCTTTCTCCACATCATTAATACTAGAACTACAGGCAAGCAGCACGAAGACTGACTTTTTATATGGGTGCTGGGATCCCAGCTCAGGTCCTCATTCCTGGGCCACTAAGCTCTTTACCAAGTGAGCCACCTCCTACCTATTGATCTGTTCTTCATTCTTCCTATTTATAGAACTCTTAAGTTACTGACTACTTTTAGTTACTTACTATCTGTGTTTGTTCAAATTCTTTTCCTTCTTGACTAAAACTGCCCATCTCTACTCAGGCTTACCTCTCCCTAAAAGGCTCGCCCTCCACAAATTACCTAAGGCAACAATTACCTTCACTGCCAACTCAACAGTCTTCCTGGGCCATCCAGATTGCTTTCACTCACTCCCTCACTTGTCTTCCAACTTCTCTCATTATATAACAGCATATTATTCTTGAAACAAAAGTGTCGATCAATTTTGAATTAAGCACTTTTAACAACTAAAGACAACATTTCTGTATTTAAAACTTTGCAGCATCTTAAATTTTGAAAGTGGTCTATCTTTAGTAAAAAAAATGAATGGGATGAAAATTTCATTTCTGTTAACATTATGAAACTTCCCATTTTTCTTTTTGCCAAGGTGAATTGATGTAATCCAGGATTTTGTTATTTTCAAGAGAAGATGAGCAACTTCTCAAGAAACCTTAAGGAAAAGAGTATGTGTGGGGTGTGTGGAATGTCTCATGTAACAAGTACAGCTTGAGTAAGTGATATTTTTACATGAGGATTTTTGGCTCAATAGAAGGAAGAATATTTTACAGACCCAAATAGCAATTTGAAATCTTTCAACCTGATATGAATGTTTTAGTATCAGGAATTCAATGCATTTTCCTTTTGAAACTAGGCAAATTTGAATTTTTGATATTTCATTTTTGAAATTAAATTGTCATGAGAAAACAGCAAGCAATTATACCCAAATGCAGAGGACTCTTAATACTCTATGTGCCTTATTAAAAAATTGCTGATTATTTTGATGCCAATAATAGAATTTGAAGTACCAAATCTGGATTTGTGTTTGGCTGTGGAGTTAAGTGCTATATGTACTTATCTTTTAAGGCATTGATTTAGAAGGGCATTTTAGAATTCATTTTGCCCCTCTTCATAGCGTGACTGTTGGGAGAACAATTACACTGTAAGCTTTCAAGTGCTGTGTTGATCTATGATTAATAGCCAATAACATTTTTGTACTCAGTAGCTCCCAAACTGACTAATGCAGATCCAGAGCAGTTTTAAACACTATAGTAACTTCTACTAGATTATTCTATATTAGGAAATTCCTCTAAGAACTGAGGCCTGCTGTTTCAAGCCTGGAATCTTACATACTCAGAGGCTGAGGCAGGAGGATGGCAAGGATAAGACCTCCCCTGGCTAGGGTGAGTTTAATGGCAGTTGGGGCAATTTAGTGAGACCCTATCTTAAAATTACAGAAATAAATAGATAATGGATAGATAGAGATAGATGATAGACAGATGATAGATAAATAGATAGATAGATAGATAGATAGATAGATAGATAGATGACTGGGAATCTATGATTATGTCCCAAACTTTCAAAAATACTACTTCACATATATTATTCATCTTACTTTTGTTCTCAAATAAATGGTTCTCTTCTAAATGTGACAGTCCAATCCCCAGTGCTGAAATAGCAAACAAATAATAAAAATCTCCTAAGTAAAAAAATACTCAAAACCAACTTGGGAAGTATAAAAGAAGGTCAGCAGAGCTGAATAAATACTCATAGCCAACAAGGGAAGTTGACGATTAAATTTTTGCAAAACATTATGAAGTATGCAGGCAGGTTATACTATTTATCATAAAACATTGTGAATTATGCAGGCTGGTTACACTGTTTATCACAAATCACTCAGGCAACATCAGCAGTCAGTTTTAGCTGTTTTTACCGTCGAATTTTAGATGTTGCCACCAAATGTACAACACAGTGCCGGGTACTGTCATAAGTGAGCTAAAACACTTGTAAACATATGTCATGTCAGTCATTAAGAAAAAGGGTATAATTACACTTTTAAATGTGGTGAAGCATTTGGAAAGTAGCATATAATTTTCCAGAGCACAGACCTTGGTGAGCATATCTCTCCCTGAATGTTTATGCAGCCTGACATCTTCAGGTTTCTTCAAATCAAGAGCCCCACTGTGAACACGCCAGCTGCACACAAAGGAGGCAATTTGTTCATTAGGTGGCATTTCATTGAGAGATCCAAGTAGAAGGAGCGACATCAGCAGCTTCACAGACAGACAGAAAACTTAAGACTGCAGAGGACACTACCATATCAGAGCATGCAGCTGAACGCTCTGCAAGTTCTGTTACTATTAAAGAAATACACTTTAAATAATTGATCATGACCAAGAAAACACAGGAGACCACATGGCTTCATTCTATAAAAATATTGATAACTTTACACTTTTGAGAAAACACGTTGGCTTCTCGGGTGCATCATGTTTTAGTATGCACACTATTAAACTGCTGGCTCACCTCTGCCTCTCATTACCGGAATGCTAGCTCTGAGGATATCTACTTGGCTGTGCTGTTCTCCATCTGCAGTACCACAGTAGCACACAGGGGAGTGCTATGGGCACTGCCACCGCACCCTGTATATCTTTTGGCACACAATTGGTTCATAATGAGTATGATTTAACAAATAAATATATATAAAGGGGCTAATTTTTTTTATCTTTCCTCCATAAAATTTTCAACTTGAGGATATAAGCCTGGGATTTTTTTTTGTGACTTGGGCTTTATAGGGCCTACCTACTATAGTGACCTATATACTTAGTACCATGTCAGGATGAAGTCATATAGAAATATCACAAAAGACAGAATTTTTCTTGAGCATATTTTTCATGATAACTCAAGATATGAGATGCTTTGGGCATGGGAGAAACACAAATTCCTGTTTAATATTATGTTTGCTTATGTACTTAATCATTCAGAGTATTGTGTTTCTCTTTTATTCAATTGCCTGAAATACTGCCTATAATGACCATACAAAACTAGATAAATATAATTTTAGTTTTCTCTTATTTTTAAGTATAAGAAAATAATTAAACACCAGTGTGATTCTAAGCATTAAAAAGAAAATAAGCAAAAATAAAAGGCCCTCTTCTCTCAGCATTGTGGAACCCATTCTATATCAAGTAGGATGCTTAGAATCTCATGTCTTCTAGCCTTATGAGGATATATCTAATTTTATTTTATTCTTTCTTATCTCATTCTCTTTTAGTAGCAAGTCCTTGTGTAAACTTTATATTGCTGGGTATTTATTCTCACCTAGTTACTCATTAACACAGTCAGAAGGCCATCATCTTTTAATAAGAGAGTGTGACCTATTCATATAGGTTGTGAAACCATTCAAGTGCTATCAGTAAATCTGCTTCCACTGTGTCTTCTCAACAGACATCTGCCCTCATGATCCAGCTTAAACCTGTATAGCACCCCCCTCACAGCTGCACTCCACCCAGCCTGTACTACTTGAACCATCCAATTAATATTCCTCTAGAGTCACTAGATGACTATTGGAATGTTTATATTCTTATGCTAAGGTCCTTTAATTTTATTCTTTTACTTCTTGCATGAATCTGCATTGATATCAAACCATTTTATTTAATAAGCCACCTTCCAGCTTTATACTATCATTTTATCAAGGAATTAATTTTACTTACATGTGTGATTTCCGGAAGATAGTTTTCCAAAGTCAGATTTTGTCTCACCTTCCTCCAAGGTTATGGAGGATACGATTCTAAATTCCTTTGTATTATAAATTCCATTTCCCTGGAGTTTTAGGAATTTTCCATTATTTTCCATTCGTCCTTCAGATTTACTAAAATGCTCATGATTATTGAGCATACGCTTTTCTTCTCATTAAGTGTTCTTGGTGTGTGTATGTAATTGAGGGTGACATAAAGTGCTGCCCATTGCTTTCACCAATGGGGTATGGCCATTGAATTCTATACTCTGAACCATGATTCTGCTAATTAAAAAATGTGAAAAATTATTGTAACTTTTTGAAAGGAAAGTTAGAAGATGAAAATTGATTGTTATCAGGTTTAAAATGAGCCCAAAAAAGCTATCAGGTTTAATTACTATAATTCAGGATCTTGAACTGATATTAAGTTTCTGTTATATTGAAGAAGAGGGAAAAATCAGAAGAGTTTATTGAATATACAAATGTACATTTTGGTCGGATGAAATAAAGTGAGTAATTAAAATAATTACTAGAATACTTTTTGCTAAAATTACTACAATTACTAAAGTAAAATGTGAGCTAGAAATCTGAATGTCAGGAAAAGCAAGACAAATGTGGCCAAAACTCCCAGACTTTTGGAATATTCATTTCAGACATGGCAGGTCTAAAGTGAACCCAGAGCTCACTGGGTTCTTTTGCCTGAGAACAATGCCATTTCTGTACAATCCTTATCTCTTAGTGACAAAAATGGCAGAGGAACATTTTCTGGAGGAAGATCTGGGAAGGAAATTGGGAGGGATGTAGGCTCCCTAAAGATCATTCAGAACAGAATTTGACTTATGTTTAGGGTTGGCCAGAGACTACTGGCCCTTCAAGGGCTGAATAGAATCCACTCAGTCGGCAGTGCTAGTACTGTATTGTGGTATTATCTGTGTTGCATGTTGGTCTCCCTTGCTGGATGGGTGGAGAGAGCCCCCTTTACAGGAATGCCTCTTTGAGTTGTCCTGGAAGGTATCTGTGACCTCTTAATTGCCTCATGGTCAGTGGGTGTTGAGAGAAGCAGGAAAAGAAATGAAGAAAGAGAAAATCTCCCTATAGAAACCAAACATTTATGTCACGGTTTTCAGTCTATAGAAAACAATTTAGAAGTATCCTTCCTCTTACAAGCAGTATTCTCTTGTCCTTATCTGTTGTATGATTATGTCCCCAAATTTCAAAAATACTACTTCACATTATTCATCTTACTTTTGTTCTCAAATAAATGATTCTCTTCTAAATGTGAAGAAATATTTTCTCCAATAATAATTTTTGGTCATAAATCTGTGGATTTTGTGTATAACTATTTCCACAGATTAGGTTACAATTTACCCTAAAAGGTCATTTATGAAACTCCACTAGAAGTTCATTCCACTGATAATCATGAAAGTGTTGCCACGCAACCCTTGGAACATCTTTGTGAGCATGTCAGCTTTTTCAGAAAAAGCATGAAGCTGAATGTAACTGAATGGTGTAGCCTAAAGTATTAATCAAGGTTCCTAGAGGAACAGAAGCAACTGCATGGATAATATGACAGATGGATTAGATTAGATTAGATTAGATTAGATTAGATTAGATTAGATTGCATGGTAGGGGTTAGGTAGTTCACCATGGCTGTTTGCAGGCTGGAGAGGCTAAGAACCCAGTAGCTGCTCAGTCCCCAAAGGTAGGTAAGTCAGGATTCCCAACCTGGTCCTGAAGGCCCAGAGTGTTTCTAAAGGGTCACTGGTCCTCGGTCTACACGGAAAGGCAGGAGAAGCTGTGTTTCACGTGAGCCAAGAACAGCAGCAGCAGTGGCAGCCACAGGATTGGCGCAGACGCAGATGCAGCAAGCAGAAGCAGCTCTGCTTTTCCTTTGGGCTTCCATATGTCTGGGCCATGCCTGGACATTGCTGCCCACCCTAGGGTGAGAGTCTTCCTACTTTAGTTAACTGTATGGAAATATCCACAAACACCGACCCAGATGTGCACCCTAGTTGACTGCATACCCATTTGACCAAGATTAACCATTACATGTATAAAGCCTTGAATTTGTCCTCCATCACAGAAAGAGAAAACAAAAACAAAACAAAGTGCACAATAATAGGAGGACCAGACCATTTCCTGAAAAAAATCAGCTGGAGTGTCTGTGGTGCAAACCTCAGAAAACTCTTCTGGAATTCTTTCTCGAGTTCCCTTTCATTGCTCTTATTTGATGTTGAGCTACTGTCATGTCTGCCTAACATCCCTTTTGTTCTCTGTCTTCTAGAATAATCTGTTTAAAACGTGTGATTCTGCACTCAACAACTTCCAATGACTCTGTGGCACCAACACGAAATCCAGATATGTTGGCCTGAGATTGAAGCTGATGGCCAAGTTCCTGTTTCCTAAAATCTACCTCCACGGTATCCTGGGCAGAGGCTGGCACCGCACTCCCAGGAGACATACAGGCATTTTTTCCTTTACTTTCCTGATCTAACTTATTTGAGTTGGGAAAATAGAATAATACATTCTATTATTTGGACATTCTACACCAATTTCCGGCTTTGCTATATGTTGCGTGAGTGTCCAAAGTCCATGGCCTTATGCTGGCTTAAGCCCCAGGCTGACACTGTTTGGAGCTGGTAGAACTTGGGGAGGTGGAGCCTTAGAGGTAGGACCTGGAGATGATCCCTGGAAAAGCAGGAGGAGACTCTCCTCCTCTCTCAATTTCTGTCCTTCCTGGGTCATGATGGAAATGGTTTTACCCTGCCACATGATGCTGCCACAATCTACCAGCCTTGCCAGAGTCCAAAGCAAATGGCTTACCTGATTTTGAACTGCGTCTCCAGAACTGTGAGCCCAAAATCAACCTTTTCTCTTTATAATGTAATTACCTCACACATTTCATTAAAGTACTGTAAACCTGACTAATACATTTCATTAAAGTACTGTAAACCTGACTACATTTTCTTCCCTAAGGATTTAATTATAGTTTCCATTTATCCCAAATTAACAATGCTTAAAAACTTTAATGGGCACCATATAAGAGGTGCTGATTAATATTACTATCACAAGCAATCACACTTTATACTTACTTTCTACCTTCCTCACCTTCTAATTATTTATTTCTAATTATTGCTCTTTCTAATTCATCTCTGAGTGTTTTTTATAGTGATCCTTAATAGCGATTTGTTAAACAACAAAGTCATACTATTCACTGGTAACTATTTATTGATTTCCTTCATTGGAGGAAAAGAGAAATGTTCACAAAGCGGTCTTGATGTTCATTGGACTTCACACTGCTGGGGGTAAGAAGTGCCCACCAGCTACTGCTCTGGCTACCCTGACCTTTCCTCTTCCTACTATCAAACCTCACTCATCCCTTGGCTCCTTCGATGCAATCTCTATTATCTTGTTCCTTGCCTCTAATGTCACCGTCTTTTCCCTTTAGAATGGTTTCTCCCAACAAGGATTTTGGGAGAACAGCTTCCGTTTTTCATAATCCATATGATTTCAATAATCTATCCCTTTCAATATTCTCTCCCATGTGTTTTTTCCAGAGGACTCTGGCCATCCTCTACTGACCAGAAGTGACATCCAGGCAACTGATAGCTTGGTGTGGCTTTTCATTTCAATTCCCTTCCAAGAAGAGATGCACCTGCTTTGTTTATTTCATAGATCCTGAAGAATGGCATATAATTGATATTGGGTAAAATAATGTACAAATTCTAATTCAAGAGCTATATAGTCTTATGGTATTATTTAAAAATGACTTCAAATCTATTCCTGGTAACATATCTTTCTCATCACTTAACAATATAGGTTACCTCTGGCAAGAAACACACAAAGAATAAAAACAATTTTTTAAAAAATGTATGTGGTGTGCGCGCGCGCGTGTGTGTGTGTGTGTGTGTGTGTGTGTGTGTGCTCTTTGTATGTGTGTGCCTATGAAAGCCACATGAGGTGGTAAGTTCTCCTGGAGCTGGAGTTACAGGTGGTGTGGACATTGGGAACTGAATCTGGATCTTCTGCAAGAGCAATACATGCTCTTGAACTCTGGGCCATTTCTATAACCCAAAGAATAGGATTTTAAATCTCTCAGTGAAATTCTCTGCTTAGTCTGTCTGTTTTGCTGGATCAGACTTAAAGTTTGATGTGAGCAAGGCAGTAACAACAATTATGGAAACTGGGGAAAAAGATCTTTTCCCAAGCTATGATAATGGGAGAAAGTTAAAGCTCTGACAGAAAAACTTTCATAGTATGTGAAAATCTCTCTTACTGGGTCACCGTTACTCCAAGAAGAGTCTGTTGAAAATAAGAAATTCACAGCTATCCTGCTGACATGGGGAGAATGAAAACTTCAAAGTAAACCTTGAAGAAGTGATTTTTTAAAGCAGTAGAGTTGAGGGTTGACCTAGTAATAGATTTTGAAAGGGTGTTTGCTCTTTCTGTGGTAAGTCCACCTGTCCCACAGACAAGCTCCCAACCTGAGCACAACCATGTTGGAGGTGCCTTAATAGTGATATTGATTGACTATAAACAAAGACAGGCACATGTAACCAGGAGAGCAGAGAAAAAATGTATTTGGGGAAAAGATTATTATTCTCCTTGGGGAAATTCATTTTATAACAATTTTTTTTGAGATCTTACCATGTGCTGGATGCTGGATTAGAGATACATTTCTAATCCTCTTATAGGACACTTTATGTGTTTTAGGCAGGTTGGTGGAGGTGGGGGGAATCCATGGCTTATACACAAAACTCAAACCTGCCGCTTCCACATTACCAGTAGCTCACACTCTACTCAATTGCTCTGGAAAATGAGCTGTGCCACACAGAATGCCTCTTGCTTTTTTCCTGTCACAAAATAGCTCAGTGACTTACAGCACTCTCTTCCATTTTTTTTTTAGCCTTAATTTCCTTCTGGCCACTTATAGGGCATGGTTAGGTGAGTGAGGGAAGGGGAAGACGACAATAAACAAGATAAATACTGAATCAACTACCAGTCCAAAAATGTAAATTCTCCTGAAAACAGCACAGCATCCTAATGCAATTTCTAATGACTTATGTGGACAGAATTTCTATAAGAATGAATTTGTGCCAGACTTGTTGGTAGAGATTTCCTAGAACAGGTAGGGCTTGGCAAGTGACTTTTTTCTCTTGTCATCTGCACAGGTACCTCTGGCTTGAGAGTTCCTGTCTCTGAAAAATGCAGATGGTTTCATAACTGGTACTGTAGCAGTCAGTCTGGGCAAACATGCAGCTGGGTGAATCCTCTCTTGTGTTCTTGCTGGTTTCAAACTCTAAACAATTCAATTTAACCAGTTATTTGAGTCATTCCGTGTAGATAACCACAAAGAACACTACCATTGCCTGAAGAAATGAGCCTTCCTCTTGATCAGTTAGCTGGCTTCCAGCCATGGAGCTGCTCTTTCATCTAGTCAATGGTGGCTAGAACCACCCATTCACCCACAATCACCATTGTATGTGAGGAGGAAATTGAAACTGTAATAAAAAAAAAAAAAAACCTCCCAACTAGAAAAAGCCCAGGTCCAGATGGATTCAGGGCAGAATTCTATAAGACATTTAAAGAAGACCTACAACCACTACTGCTCAAATTATTCAAGAGGATAGGAACAGAAGGAAATCTCCCAAATTCCTTCTAGAAAGCCACATACTCTAATTACAAAAGCAGGCAAAGATATAACCAAAACAGAAAACTATATACCCATTTCACTCATGAATAGATGCAAAATTCTCAAACAAATACTTGCAACCACATACAGGCACATATCGAAAAGATCATCCACCGTGACCAAGCTGGATTCATACCAGAGATGCAGGGATGGTTTAACATGCATAAATCAATAAAATCATCATAAAGCACATAAATGGACTGAAAGACAAAAACCACACAGTCATCTCAATCGATACGGAAAAGGCCTTCAACAAAATTCAGCATGCCTTCATGTTTAAAGTCCTGCAGGGCTGACAGTTTGTCCAGGAATAACCTTTCGATCCTACTAATGAAGCACAAGCAATTAGATATATAGGTATTTAAACAATTAGATATATAGGTATTTACGGTATTTAATACCGTAAACTAATAGTTACGGTAGGTTACTTTGGTATAGACACATATGTTTGGATGGTATGTTAATCCATGAATTACATTTTTTTCCTGTTAAATATATACAGGGTCTTACTGTGGCTTTATAACAGCTCCTAACTGTAGAGGATGTAAGCTTGTGATCAGCGTGGGTTATTCCTCCAAGGGAGAGCCATAGCCTGGACAAACTGTCAGCCCATGAAAGGAAACAGCAGAATTGACCAGAAGATGCCAGAATCAGACAACAGCTCCAGGAAAGTGAGACTGTTTTGCTTCTCTCCACCTGTTGCCCCTTTTCTCAAGCCTAGGGAACAATCTGTGAAAGGGGGCATGGTAGAATGTAAGGCTGACGATTGGGGTGAATGGTGAAACTACACGCAATCAACACGTACTGGACACTCCATTTGAATCAACTTGATTGAACATACCAGCCCCCCCCCCCCCCCCGCGGGATGGTGGGGCTGTGGGGTTTGGGCACACAACAGCCTGCAAATTGGTTTTACTGAGGGATGCTTATACTCATACATTATCACTTATTGCTAAAAGATGAAAAAAAAAACTGAAGAAAGATGCAGACAGTTATGCAGAATGCCATGATCTGGGATGGGGGGGGTGGGAATGGGGGGGAAGGGAAAGGGAAAATGCCTGAACTGAATTGGAAAATAGATGTATGAAAAAACAAAGCATCAATTTAAAAAGTCCTGGAGATCTCCTGAGCCCAGCGCCAGGAAGAGGGGGAGACAGGTAGTGAACTGGGTGCCTGGCGAGCTGATTGCTGATCGTTTGGCTCCTCGCTTCTTTGTTTTGATTGGCTTTTGTGTGCTAGAGGTTGGAGTTATCCCCCCAGCTGGGATTAAAGGTGTGGTCTTGGCTTGATTAGATCTAGTGGCTGTGGGGGCGGAGTTATCCTCCCAGCCGGTATTAAAGGCACGCTTGTGTGACTCTTGAGGATTTGGATCTCCTGAGCCCGGCAGAGCAGGTGCCGGGGGCGGCTGAAGAGCCCCCCCCCCACCCCCACCCCCGCCAACTGAAGATTACGAAGCATGAAGCAGGCAAGCAAAGCACTCCTTCAACACAATTTTAGGACTCACATTGGAATACAGGCAAGGAGAAGCCCATATGCCAGGATCACGAAAGAAAGGACTACACTTGAAAGGTGCAGGATAACCCCACGCCAGCTTTACCAATCCTATGGATGACTCCTGCAGGGGATCCCCTGGGGATGCCCAGGACACAGACATCAGAAAACAATTGGAACATACTTAAAGAACTACAAGTCATAAAGAAAATTAAAGAAACTAAGAAAAGGAATGAGGTACACCAGAGAGAGAGAGAATGACAAGCTCCGGAAGGAAGTGTAAACACTGAAAGATCCCATGCTCGAAAAAGAAAGAAACCAACCAGCAACAAAAGAGCTACAAAAAGAGATCGAGAAGCTCCAAAAAGAAATAGAAACACTAAAAATCAGAAGAGGAAATGAAAAAGGAAAATCAAACACTCATCCATTCACAGAGGAAAGGAAATGATAAAAAGCCTCAGAGCAGAACAGAGGGAAGCAGAAAAAAAATCATTAGACCTGGAGGACAACACAGATAACAACATAAAACCTCAAGGAAAGGATTATACATAAAAATTCAAATACACAAAAATGGAACAATCATGAGACTGTGGGACACTATGAAAAGATCAAACCTCTCCATATAGAATAGAGGAAGGAGAAAGATCCCAAGAGAAGGTAATTGATCAGATCATTCAATAGAATACTAGATGAAAACTTCCCCAACACTAAAAAAGGACAAAACAATACCCAATACAAAGAAACATAGAACTCCAAACAGAACAAATCATGAAAAGAAATTCTCCACGCCCATCAACATAGTAAAAGCGAGAACCCAAAAACAAAGAACAAAATTCTTAGAACAGCAAATAGAGAAAAACAACAAGTGCTTAAAGGGGAAACCTATCAGAAATACAACGGACTTCTCAAGCAGAATGATGAGGCAAAAGACTGGAGCAAAGATTCTCCCAGTGTTGAGGGACAATGGATGCCAGCCAGGTTACTATACCAGCAAAAATGTCAATATAGTGGAAGGAGAGAGGAAATCTTCCATGACATAAACAACTTGAAAGAATACATGTCGGAAACCAACCTTCAAGAGAATATTGAAGCAATCAAAGAACAGAAGAAAGGAGCTACCAACCCCAGGCAACTAGAAGGAGAAATCAATAAAAGCATAACTGCGAAGTAGAAACCTAAATCAAAACCGCAGTTGGATATAAGGCAAAAGGAAGCAACACAAACCTATCAGTCATAACCTTAAATTTAATGGACTAAAACTTCCCCAATCAAAAGACATAGACTGGGAGACTGATTAGGAAACAGAATCCATCGATATTGCTGTTTGCAAGAAACACATCTTACCTTCAAGGGACAGGCACCACCTTAAAAAGTGAAGGGCAGGAAAAAAATATTCCAAGCAAACTGGTACCAAAAAGAAAAGTAGGTGTTGCTATTTTATTATCGGACTATAAATCGACTTCAAAGTAAAAGAAAACCGAAGAGAGACACAGGAAGGCATTACCTTTTCATCAAAGGAAACATCCACCAAGAAGATTTCACAATATCTGAATATATATATGCCCTCAAAACTCTGGTCACCAAACTTTTATAAAGACATCTCCAGAAACACAAGTCACACAGGACTAACCCCAGCACACCATAGTGGGAAGATTTCAAATACCCACTGGGCGAGTCCTTTGGAGTGGTCAACAGCGACAAAAATAAACAGAGATACATTGAACTGAAGGATGTGATACACCAAAGTGGACCTCATACGACCTCGACCGAACATTCCATCTAGTACCAGAGATACACTTTCTACTCAGCACCCCACGAATTCTCATAAATTGACCACATCCTGGAGCACAAAGACCCGAAAAACCAAACAAAAGATTGACATAATTTCATGCTTCCTGTCAGCACGACAGTGCAATGAAGCTCAACATCACACCACGGACAAGCAGCCGTCCTGGCCTCGAACACATGGAGAACTAAACAACACACTCTTGATAATGATGGGTCCAGGAAAGAGCTAAAGAACAGAAATAAAAACACATTCCTGGAATGATGATAATGACTAATACAACACAAGCAAAACTTTGGGATACCTTAAACATGCAGTCTAAGAGGGAAATTTGATAGCCCTGTGGGCCTACATAGAAAAACAGAAAGAGCACAAGTGAAATGGATCTAACACTACAGCTAAAAAACCTTAGAGAGCAACAACAGATTGACCCTAAACACCAATCAGGAAGAATAAAAAATCAGCGCAGAAATCAATGAATATAGAAACAAACAAGAAACAATACAAAAAATTCAATGAAGCCAAAAGTTGGTCTTTGCAAAAGACATAAAACAAGATGACAGACCTCTAGCCCAGTTAACAAAAAGAAAGAAGAATAGGAACAACTCACAAAAGCAACTAACATATCCTGATTAAGGAACAAGTGAAAATATCAACAAAGGACAAGAAAGATCACAGAAATTCATATGGGAATATTTACAGAGAACCATATATTCTACTCAAGTTTGAACATCTAGCGAAGAAATGGCATGAATATCTTGAAATCATGGGAATCCACCAAGCTTGGCCAAGAGAGGATCGCGCAGCTTAAACAGACCCTACTACATATGAAGAAAGTAGAGGAGTAGTAAAAGGCCTCCCAACTAAAAAAAGCCCAGGCCCCAGACGGTTTCATCAGGAATTTCTATAACATTTCAAACAGACCTACAACCATTATTCAACTTATTACTGGCTTTTTAGAAGTAATCAATCATGATGGGAACCTCTCCCATATTCCTTCTCATGAAGCCACATCACTCTACCACCAAAACCAGGCAAAGATCCAAACTAAAAAGGAGACATTCTAGACCTACATCTCCCTCATGAACACAGGATGCCAAATTCTAAACAGAATACTTGCAAATGCTATCAGACCCACATCAAGAAGATGCATCCTCATGACCAATTGGATTCATAACCAGAGTGCAGGGATGGTTCCAACATACGAAAATCAAAATCATAACACTACAACACATAAACGGAATCAAGACAAAAACCACACCATCATCCCACATTGATGCGCTGAAAAGCCTTTGACAACAATCCAGCCATCCCTCATGCTTAAAGTCCTAGAAGGAATTGGATTGGAGGGATCCGTTCCTAATGTAATCAAAGGCCGTTATACAGGAACCAATGCCCACAGCCAATTTTCATTCACTAAATGGGGAAATGACGGAACATTTCCCTTTCAAGGTAGGAAACTCGGCAAAAGGCTGCCCCCTATTCCCACCTCTTCATATAGTGCTTGCTGAACACTTGCTAGAGCAATAAGGCAAGAAAAGGAATATAAGGAGTACTAATTGGAAAAAGAGGAGTCAAACTAATCCTTTTTGGATCGATATGATTTAATATAAAATATTATAAGAAAAACAAAAAATCTCCACCAAGAAAAATCTAGAAGATGTAAAGCTTCAGCAAAGTGGCAGGATTACAAAATTAACCTTCGAAATCACATGGCTTTTCTTATTACAGACAAACAACAAGCAATGGCAAAAGGAATTCAAAGAGACCTTCCCACCACTCAATAGCTCAAACAACAATAAGATTACCTAAGAACAAACCTAACCAAAGACCTCTACAACAAAACTTTAAACCTTACAAGAAAAGAATTGACAAGGACCTCAGAAGATGGAAAAAACCTCCCATGCTCATGGATTGGGGAATATTAACATTGTAAAAATGTCCCATTTTATCCAACTCTCTGTTAGATTAATGCCATCCCAATGCAAAATCCCCAAGAGTTTCTTCACACGGTTGGAAACACAAGTTTTACAATTAATTGGAGAAACAAAGACCCCGACTAGCCAAATCAATCCTGAGTGAAAAAAGAGCCTACACGGAGGGCATCGTCTATACCAGATTTTTGAAACTATACTCAGGGCCATATAGTCATCAAAGACAGCCTGGTACTGGCCCAAAAACAGCCTGTTGACCATGGAACACAAAACGAAGATTCCAACTGAGCACATACAATTTCAGCCGACTGCATATTTGAACAGGGGGCCAAGAAGACCAACAATGGAGAAAGACACATCTTCAGCAAGGGCGGTGGGCAAAATGGATCACCTTTGGAGAAGAAGTGAATTAAATCCTCACCTCTCACCTCGCTGTACAAAAGTCCAATCTCCAGATGGACAAGACCTCAACTGTGAAACCCAGACCTAACCTGAAGGTTATAGAAGAATAAAGTTGGCAGTAGAATACAGACATAGGCGTAGGAAAGACTTCCTAAATCAGATAGAACAGCTGCACAAGAATAAGTCACAATTGACAAACGGGACCTCATCAAACTCAAAAGCTTCCTGTACTCAAAAGTCAAAAGAAACAATCAAGGTGTGAAGAGAAATCCCACAGGTGGGAGGAAACCTTCACTGCAGTACATCTGACAAAGCATTGATTTCCAGAATATATAAACTACTCAAAAAACAAGAAAAAAGAAAACAAACGACCCGCTCAATGATGGTAGCAAAGACTGCAGCAGAGACTTCACAAGCGAGGGCAATTAGAGATGCTGAGAAACACCTCAAGAACTGCTCAAAATCACTAATCATTTAAGGAAATGCAAATCAAAAACCATTTAAAATATCATCTTACTCCAGTAAGACTGGCTAGGATCAAGAAAAAAGAAAAGATGCTGGAGAGGTTGTGGGAAAAGGGGAACACCATCCCACTGTTGGTGGAATGTAAACTCGTACCAGCCGATATGGAAAGCAGTGTGGAGAACCCTTGGAAGCTTGGAATGAACTTGCCACCCGACCCCAGCATACCATTCCTGGCATGTATCCTCAACTACGTACGCCCACACAGAGATTCATGCAGGCCATGTTTATTCAGCTCTCTTCACAACGGCAAAGAGCTGGAACCAACCTAATTCCCTTCAGCTGATGAGTGGATAGAGAATGTGGTACAATCTACACAATGGAGTTCTATGCAGCAGTAAGAAGAGACGACATCACGACTGCTTTGCAGGAAAATGCGCTGGAGCTAGACATCATGCTGAGTGAAGTAAACAGTCCCAGAAAAACAACGACGAATGGTACCCTCATCTGTGGATGTAGTGCAATGTACCCAGAAAAAAAAAATAAAATATAATAAAAAAATAAAAAAATAAAAAAATAAAAAAAAGTCCTGGAGGGAATTGGACTAGAGGAAACATTCCTCAACACAATGAAAGCCATATACAACAAACCCACAGCCAGCATTATCCTAAATGGGGAAAAACGAGAAGCATTCCCCCTTAAAGTCAGGAACCCAGCAAGGCTGCCCCCTATTACCACTCCTTTTTTTTTTTTTTTTTTGGTCTTTTTGAGACAGGGTCTCCCTATAGTCCCAGCTGGCCTGAAACTCACTGTGTTGACCAGGCTGGCCTTGAACTCACAGAGATCCACCTGTCTCTGCCTCACAAGTACTGGGATTAAAGGCATGTGCCACCACGCCTGACTTCTTTATTGGATTTTTATAATTACATAATTATGATAATAACCAGAGGATGTAGTAGGCTGCCTGGGACTCCTCTCCTCTGAAGAGATGCCCGCATCTTAATCCTCAGAACCTGAAATATTATTTTGCACAGTGAAAGGGATTTGTTTGCTGATATTATTAAATTAGGGGTCTTAAATGGGAAGATTATGCTGTATTATACAGGTGTGCTCAACATAATCCCCAGGGCTTTAGAAGCACCAGGAGCTGAGCAGAGAGAGAAAGTGCAAAGACGGAGACTAGGACCCAAAAGGTAATATTGCATGGTGTGATAAGTCAGAGTGACGACACCCCTGAACACTGGAACAGGCAGGGAGTGGGTTCTATAGGGAGCCTCCAGAAGGAATTAACCCTGCCGGATGCCTCAACTAGAGCCCGGAAAGGCCCTCTGAGTCTTTGCTCTCTAGATCTCTGAGTTGAGTCTGTATTGCCTGAACCCACTATTTATTGACTGTGGTGATTTCTTTCAGATAGCTTCAAAACCAAAAAGAATTTATTGAAATATATGGAACACTGATGACAAGTATTTTGGCACAACATTTTTTTTTTAATATTTTAGGATGAAGAGATTGACAAGAATAACTTTACATATAAGAAATTAACATTTATTCTGTAATGAGAAATGAAAACCTCAAAGATATAATACCATCTTCTGGTTGCTATTTTAGTTGGGGAGGGGGCTGTACTAACCTTTTGTACTAGAAATTCCAGCACGCACTGTATGTATATATATATATATATATATATATATATATATATATATATATATTATATAAAATCTTTAATGATGCTGTTTTAACCATTGTGGTTCTGTAATATGCTTTTCTTTACAATATAGCTAGCCTTAGTAATTTTTTCCCTTCAGAAAGTATCTGGCTTTTCCATATTTTATGATTCCAGGATAACGTGAAAATATTCTTATCTTTTTAATAAATTCTTAATCTTCTTTCAGTTTTTTTTGTTGACATTGGAAGATATGTAGGAAATATAAGTATCTTAATTATGTTAAGGCTTCTAATTCATGGATAATATACATTTAGCTAATTTTCCTTATCCAAATCTTCAAGAAAGTGTTTTCTCTCCAAAATGGTTCTTTTGCTTTAACATTTGGTTTACTGCTAGGAAAGACGTGTCTGCTCTTACGAATGGAAGCTTCTATTCATATACTGCTGTCTCCTCCATCTCATCTTGCTCATCCTTTACCTCTCTTGCTTTGATCTCATCAATTAGAGGGTCTGTGTTTTATTTTATGCTCACGAGAAATGTATTTGTGGTCCACAGTTTTCTTTTCTGGGATAGATCCTTTGCTGGAGTAGATTTCTTTTCTCTTGTGTGCTCCAATCTTCTCTCTGTCTCTTTATCTGTGTGATTTTATTTTCAAAAAATTTTTCAGTGCTTCTTTTCAATAAAATAAACAAATAAATAAATAAATAAATAAATAATAAATAAATACTTAGGCTGGCATGATGGCTCAGCAAATAAAGGTGCTTGCCACCAAGCTTGACAACTTGACTTTCATCCCCATGTGTTAGAAGGAGTGAACCAACTCTAGAAAATTGTCCATTAAGCTCCACACATGTACTGTGGAATGCTTGAGTGCACACGCACACACACACACACACACACACACACACACACTCACACACACTCACACATAAATATATAAAATTTATTCATATTATATATTAAATAAACTTTAAAATGTTAAAGTTCATTCACTGGGATGGATTCTGCGTATTGTATTTGCCTGGTAATAATTGGTAGAGTTTTTTCCTCCCTTAAATTTCTCATACTACTCTTGATCTTCATGCAGATTAGACTTTGTGAGATGGATAGTTCTTCCCTATCTCACATGCTGCCAATTCCCTAGTAGCTTGGGGAACATAGGGTGTGGGAGAATAGTTCAGATGACTGTTATGACTAGTAATAGCAAATGGGTGTCTTAGTAGGAAAACACTTGATCTGTACTAAACAGGTGAAAGAAGTTGCATAGGGATCTGTTTCACAGTTCCATGGACCAAAGCTCTCAACACACATGCACTACCAGTGGAGTCTGCTGTCATCTAACTCACAGAGCACTCTTGGTTCCTGGTTTTCAATCACATGTTCTCACATCACATCAATAGTATTTTAAACTTTTCTTTAAGATTTTTCAGTCGCTTTACATTGTCTCACAAAAATACATTTGTATTACCACCCATGTGTTGAGCAAAATCACTGTGTGATGGGTTGACTGTTTTCATTAGCAAAGTGGCTTTCATGCAAACTAACATCCCGGTTTATGCCAATCTAATTCCTTACTGTAACAAAGTCACCAGTCACTCTATGTCATGGACCTTGAACATATTCTCCACAGATAATGTTGTGAATGCTAAATCCATGAATATGGAGGGTCTGCTGCCTTCATGGCAGCTTTTCAGACTTTGAAATCTCGTGAGTGGTAAGATGTTTCATGGTGAGTCCTGTACTGGTGCCAGAACATTTTATAGATTAAAAAGAGGTTTGAAAGTAAATTTTATCATTTAAGGTAAATCATTATGTATGCGGGGATAGCTATCATGTAAACAGAATTCAATCCTTTTGAGAAATTTCTATTCATCAACTAGACGTGAGGAATATAGCTGAAATCTAACTTAGGAATCCAGAGACAAAGAAATGGAGGAAGGACAAGATGGTGAAATCCGAGATTTAAACTACACAGTTGTATATGGCCTTAGTTTTCCTGGTCATAGGCCCAAGTAAATCATTCTTTCCTGGTACTTTGACCACTCACATTTGCACATAGAACTAAACAAGCCTGCAGGGAAAGTACAAGACCGCTGAAGGAGAAAGACCTTGTAATTTAGGTGTCTGGACAGGTCCACTGCTTTACTGATTTCTTGCATCACAATGAATGAGGTTTTTTATTTATTTATTTTTTTGGTTTTTTTGAGACAGGTTCTCCCTGTAGCCCCAGCTGGCCTGGAACTCACTTTGTAGACCAGGCTGGCCTTGAACTCACAGAGATCTGCCTGCCTCTGCCTCCCAAGTTCTAGGATTAAAAGCATGAGCCACCACAGCAATGAATGAGTCTTTTGAAATCTGATGTCTAAAGGAAAGAAATCTATTCCTGGAGGAAGTTTTCCTTTTAATCCCAGAACACTGACAAGTAGATACAAGCTTAATGTGCTTGCCAGCTTTCTCTCACTTTGACAAAGTGCATGAGATAATCAGCTTAGGAAAAGTAAAGATGTATTTGGTTTGCAGTTTGGGAAAGGTTAGGCCATGATTGGTCAGCCCCATTTTGGGCCTGTAGTAAGGCCAGGTTATGTCAGGAATGCATGGCAAAGCAAACCACTCAGGAAACAGAACAGTGAGGGGACTGTGATCCACCATCAGCCAGGGGCACACCCCCAGTGACCACTCACCAGGTCCCACCTCTTAAACACTCCATTGGGTCCCAATAGTTTCCACACTGGTGAGCAAGCCTTTAATCTCAGGATTTTTGAAGATATTTAACATTATAGTGAGCAATCACCCTACAAGGAAATAATCAACAGGACAGGACTCACCATGAAACATCTTACAGGACAGGCAGACATTACAAGCATCCAGGTCATCCAATGAAAGAAGAGATTAAAGAAAATCATTTAAACTTTATTTAAATGGCTAGTCAGGTACTTCGAAGTCCTTCACAATATAGAGACATAGACTCTGTGGCTTTAGACTTTCTCTGATACTGACTTCATTCCCAGTCAGTCCTTCCCATGTTTTCATTCTTCTTTATGTTTACTAAAATGAAAAGAGATCCTATCAACCTGAATGAGGAAATCCTCTACAAACCTGAGGGAGACCCATGACTGTGAGCTCTCACACATCTATTGCAAAGCATCCTGTCACACAGTAGGAAACTCATGCTGGAGGAGAAATTATTACATATTAGCAGAATCAATTCTATTTGGACAGTAAATATCTTTGACTAAGTAGATGGCTGTCCATCTGATGGGCCAATCCACAGCTTCTTCTAGTACCTTATTATTTCTGTGCAGTCAACAGTAATGTTTTGTGGGTTTTTTTTTTTTTTTTGAGTCTTAGCACTTCCCATGGCTGTGCCCATCACCAAGAGGTCTACACAGACACATGTCTTTTTCTATGTCATGAAGAAAAGACAAATCTTGAAGGAAGAGCTATGGAGCTGACATTTAAAGTAGAAATCTTGTTTGGGGAGAAAAATAATTTTAATTTTAAATTGTTCTTATTTTGAATCTATATCATCTTAGTAAAACTGATAGCACGACAAAATAAAACTATACAAAGACACCCATAGTTAACATAAGTATATGTGAATAATCTTTAGCTATAAGGGTGAAGTATATAATATTAAGATGGTATATATATATATATATATATATATATATTTGTTTAGATTGTAGTACCTGTGTCTATCACATACTTACATTTATGCACAAATAAATAAATATGTATGAAGGAAATTGGAGATATTAACAATGGTTAATACTAGTCATAGTAAATGGAAATTGTTAGTATGTTTAACTTTTGAATGTCTAACTTTATGATTAAAATTTTAGAAATACTGAAAACTACATTAAAATTTCAATGCACATAAAATTTGCATGAAGATTTTTTTTCTCCTTATATAAGAATGAAAGCTATGTATTAAAAATATGGAAAGCAACACGCCAAACCAGCTGGCAATGTGTAAGAGGCTGCAGCATGCCACGGCGGTACTCAGGATCCGAAACAGCGGTCAAGTACACATCCTTCCCTTCTTGCTTTTATTATGCTTCCTGATCCCGTCTGCTGCCTGCTTTTGTGCCGTCGCAGCCAATACCATGCTTGTGATCGAATGGGAGCTCTTTTCAACTGGAGTTGCCCATATGTTCATTATAGAAAATGTGTTTGCATTTTCGCTGCAACACTCCGCATATACTGACACTGCCTGACTGTGAAGTCGTAGCTAGGAGAGAGAGGGGACTGGCAGATGAAGTGGAAGAAAGTTGGTGAGAAGTAGAATTCTAGCGCAAGAGAGTTTCAGAGTTTCGCGGGACAGTGGAAGTTCTTTTCTTTGGCGAAGTTCTCATTACAGAATGTCTGGGTTTTGTTTTTTTTCCTTCCCTCAAGATGTTTTCCACATAGAGATACTTGTAATTTTACCAGTTACAGCAACACATGAACTTTCTCAGCACGGGTCTCCATGCATGACCAATGTGTCTAATTTCCATTTGCTTCAAGTCTCTCTGTTTCCCAACCATTGATACCATTGATTTCCTATTTCATGGACGCTTATGGATTCAATATCCCTGGTGTGCGCTGATTTACTGTATTCGTACACTTGGATAGAGGATGGATAGATAGATGGGTGCATGAGTAGACAGATGGGTAAAGAGAAAAGAGAGGTAACTACATTTCCCCCTTTACTTTTTTTTTAATTGTTTTTTAATTTTTTAATTTATTTTTTTTAATTTTATTTAGTTCTGTATGTGTATGAATGTACTGACTGCATGCAGGTCTGTGCACCCGTGTCGTGCAATGCCGCAGAGGTCAGAAGAGGGCCCACGGATTCCCCTGGGACTGGAGTTCTCCTGGAATTGGAGTTTCGGACGGTTCTCGGTCACCATGTGGGTGCTGGGGATCGAACCTGGGTCCTCTGTAAGAGCGGTGGGCGCTCTTAACTGCTAGGCCATCTCTCCAGCCCTTCCCCCTTTACTTTTTGCTAATCTCAGAGCCTCCTATTTGAGGACAAGTGAGGGAAGCCTACACACAAATGCTGAGAACATTTTATTTGTTGAATCCACATTTTCATGGCATTCCAATAGACAGCTGTCTGGAGTACTGTGCCATTTCTCCTCATGATGTCCAGGACTTTTATAAACTTTCTAACTTCTACAAATTTGGAAAAAATATAATATGACATATTATATTGTTATATATTATTATAAATGTATTGTATGATAATCAATTTTATTTTGGCATTGGCTACTTGAGATTTTCAGGTGTCTGTTGTATGATTTTGCTAAAGTTATTATAACAAAGTATAACAGATTGGGAGGCTTAAAACAACAGAAATGAATTTTCTCACTGTTACAGTCTCAGCAGGATTATATTTCTTCTGAGGAATCTTAGAGAATAAATCTTCCTCTCCCCTCCTAGTTCCTGGTGTTTGCCGGAGGCCTTTGTGTTCCTTGGTTTTGGACTCGTCTTCCCAGTGCTCGCAGCTGTCTTCACACAGCCGTATTCTCTCTGCAAGTGCCTCTGTTTCCACTTCACTTTCTTACAAGGGTACGGCTTTTGGATTTAAGCTCACCATGTCCTCATCTGAAACAATTACACAAGAAACGATGCTATTTACAAAGGTCAAATTCTTTTTTTTTTTTTAATTTTTTTTTTTATTATTTATTTTTGTATGTGTATGAATGTATTGTTTGCATGCAGGTCTGTGCACCCGTGTCGTGCAACGCCGCGGAGGTCAGAAGAGGGTCTCAGATTCCCCTGGACCTGGAGTTCTCCTGGAATTGGAGTTACAGACGGTTCTTAGCCGCCATGTGGGTGCTGGGGATCGAACCCGGGTCCTCTGCAAGAGCGTCGGTGCTCTTAACCGCTAGACTATCTCTCCAGCCCAAAGGTCAAATTCTTATATCCTGGATGGACACAGACTTTTTGAAGGACACAAATCCTTGATATCTACCAAGAAATGAAATTTTCTAGTATGTGGGCTTCTATTTTGAGACTTTTGGAACAAATGTACTGAAATGTACTTAAGATCCTTAAAAACACATGTTTCCTTCCCCCTTTTTTTTCTAGCTAAGAAGTTATTTTCTTTATTCTCATCTTGCCTTTCCATAGATTAAATTTCTACATTTTATGATAGCTGTAAAAGAAAGATCTAGAGTGTTTCTAAAAGTACTCTCATTAGTTCTAGTGGTTTCAAAAACAGGAAGTGGGTCTGGACTCAGATGAGAGTTCAGAATTCGGGGACCATCGCATTCTCTGAGTGTGCGACCTGGAAACCAGCCACAGCGGCTCCCGGTGGCGGCAGCTGCGGGCGTGGCCTCTCTCTTCCGGTCTGTTCATGATCTTCCTTCCACACCTTTCCCTTCTTTCTTGTTACTGTGAAAACGCCACCAATTATTCAGACTCAAGTAAAAGGCTTCGGCCACACTCCAGCTAGCTTTGCTTTTCCTACTCCATATTCTTCAAGACCACATGAGTTCCTCTCTACCTTCCTGTGGTAAGGGGTCAGACTCTGATTTGAATTTCTTCGGTCTATGGCCATACCACCCTGAACGCACCCGATCTCGTCTGAATTTCTTCGGATTTAGTTCCCACGTCCACTATTCTTTACACTTGCGAATAATTGATTTAGCCTGTCTTTTCACTTTGATAATATAGGAATAATAATTTGTAACTATGTAAATTGTTCATCATGATGCCCAACACAAAATAAGTCAGTCCATGTTAGTTTCTTTCACCACCACTTTTTTGTCCTGTGGCTAACAGGACAATCATGCACTCTTCATGACTAGTCTGTCTGTCTGTCTGTCTGTCTTTGCATATCATATGCCACCAAATACATCCTTATCAAATCAATGTGATAAGCACATATTTTGTAGATTTAATAGAGAAAAGAATTTTTTTCAGCTTCTGTCTCAATTCATATTCAGTATGATACATTTGCTCTTTTTCTTGAGTTATTGGAGTTATGTCAGAAACCTTTCTGTTCTTCACTTATTTCACCAGAGATATGGTCAACAAACATTTTCATATATTTTTTTCATTTTTAATGAATGTATAGTACATTAAAATAATTGTAATACTAATGGCATTTTTTTTATTTTCTGGATGCTTAATGGTTACTAGATATAAATAATATGTTCTCTTGGTTGCTCGTCTTCATAAGAATCATGGTTCCCAGGTTTACAGTAAAGAAAAGGAAGCTCAGAGAAGCTAATTCAGGTACAATATGGAAAAGCTACAGTTACAACACAGGACAAGCCAGTCTAAGGTGCTCCAAAGTCCTTAATCTTTCCTCTTTGTTGTGTTGTCTTCCTTCTCTTGGTTGTTATAATATTATAACCAAATGTGAGAACTCTGGAGAACTGCCTACTGTGATTCAGCACCTCATTGCAGTTGCTGTGTTCGTAGAATATTATCTTCTAGCCTTCTCTGCTAACCCGACTGCTCCACAGCATAGTTACTTATTTTATCATCCTAAGTGTGTTCCCACTGCATCCTCATCCTGCTATTATTGGGGACTCTCTCTTTGACCTCCCGTCAGCAACCTATTCCTTGTAGTCTCCATCAAGTTAATTCAGGAAAGAAACAGAACGTAGTTGTAGAAGCAGGGTTTATTGCAGAATTATGTCAGCGAGGGCAATGGCTAAAGGTGCCTTGGGACAGGAAACGAGTCACCACGGCAAAGGTGAGGCACACACTCGCACACGGTGAGAGCAAGTGAAGAACAAAGGAGCCATTGCAGAGGAACACACTCTTATGAGATGAGCATGGACAACAGCAGAGGAAGCGTGGAGGAAAACCTGAGTGGAAAATGGCCCAAGGTGCCCTGGTAGAGGAAACCACTCTCATTCATGAGAGTGGACAGTGACCAAAAGTGCCACTGTAGAGAAAAGGATTCTCACTGGCTGAGGTAGGCACTGTCACTGTAGAAATAGGTGAAGGGACTGTGTGGAGAAAGACATTTTCACCAGGAGAGAATGGATAATAGGGAGACTATTGTGTCAACCTATAGGTTTAGGTAGGCTATATACTATTATCTAAAGTCTCTTGGAACAGATAGCTTCCTGAAGGTTGTTTTCCTGCACAGGTGATTGACAAACTTTTGGATTAATTCTTAAGGGAGGGTGTCATGGATGTCTTCATTTTTTTACCCCAAAGCCTCCCAAAGGATAGTAATTTTCTAATCTTAGTAGTTCAGAAAGTCATCTCTTCACCCAGAGCCAGATGATGACTACTCAGGTCCTGTTCTTTTGACTGAAAATCTTGTAAAAAAGAGATTTAGAAGAATTAAAGAAAGAAAAGAAATAAATCTATAAAAATAGTATTGCTATAAGAGGAGGAAGCAGCTTCCCTTAAATGGCCTCAACAAAGCAAGCCGCCCCCTACCCCGCCCCCTGCTCATCCATCACTGGAGCCCTCCATTGTCATCTCTTACACTACTCCAGCAGCCCTCAAGGCCATGTGAAGTGGGGGTAAGGAGGGGATGGGGAGATTGGGGGCAGGACACAGTGGTGGCTTCTACAAGAAGTGTTAACAACCGCATCATCTTTACTAGGAACCTTAGACCTAGCTTTCACTGCGTAGTCACAAATCAAAGCTATTCTGTGGGCGCACAGCAATCTTGTTCCACATCAGGCCCCAAGGAAATAGCTTTAGGACAAAAAGACTTTGATGTTTTCTCATACTGTGTACACTGACTTAATTTTGAGATTTTTTTCCCCCCTTTCTTGGAAAGTGGAAATCAGTAGAAATCACTGTACATCTGTAGTTAAGGACAAAATGACTCTGTACTCAGGCCTCAGAAGGGATTCTTATCTGTCAGGACTTCGGAGTATTTCTGTATCTTAAAACATCCTTGCAGGAAAGCCAAAGAAAAATAATGTATGTAGAATCCCCTTCTACACAGAGAGAAAGAGAGGAGGAAGGGACACTGAGATCAGGCTGGGTCTTGCCCTGTGTTCTCATATTTTGTAAAGCAGTGGTTTTTCATACTGTGTCTTGCCTGAAGAGACTCCATTTTAATTAATTAATTAACTTATTAATTATTTAATTAATTGAATCCTAGAACTCACTATGTAGACCAGGCTGGCCTTGAATTTACAGAGATCCACCTGCCTCTGCCTCCTGACTGCTGGGATTAAAGGCAGGCCCCACCCTGCTCAGCTTGTTGGGGTTTTTTTGAGACTGAGACTCCTTATAACCCTTGCTGGCCTGAAACTCACTATGTAGAGTAGACTGGCTTCAATCTCACAAATATTCACCTGTCTCTATTTCCAGAGTTCTGGGATTAAAGGCATGGGCCAACACACCTGGCTGAGACTCCATTTTATAAGCCACTTTTGACCCCATTCTGCGGATCAGATGACTCTACATTTGGTAGATTTGTGAACAGCACCATCTGTCCAGGTCCACCCACATGGCACAGAGTGATAAATGACTTATTCCTGGAAGTAGAAAGGATACTACCATTTAAATTTATCAGGATAAACCAGGACTATAGGGGACATTAAACATTGTTAAAGTATTAAAATATAAAAAAAATCATGTCCAATAATTTATTAGACACACCAATACTGAGAAAATGGTGCGATGCCCTCATCAGGGCCTGATAAATCATGTTAGGCAGAATTATGATCTTGATTGTTTTCATTTGATAATGACATAAGAAGTAATTGGGTATCAAGTTGACAAGGGTAGACTCGTGACGGCTAATCTTGGTTATCAACTTGATTGGATCTGGAATTAACTGAAAAGAGAGACTTTTTTGATTGGAGTATTCGAAGCTTGAAGACCCACCCTAAGTATGGGCGTTACTTTGATGACCATGACAGAAGGGAGCTTTTGCTTTTTGCTTCCTTTCTCTCACTGGTGAGTTCATCTTGTTGCTTGGCTTTCCTCTGTTGATAGTAGAACCAATTTCTTTGGATTCCAACATAGACTGAAGACTAGCAGACTTCTGGGTGCCCTTCAGGCCTTCAGTGCCAGATTGGGACTGCCGACTGAGCAACTACAGGGTTCGCAGCCTGTCCATGTGGTGCAGCCATTGCTGGACTACTCAGACACCATTCTGGAAACCAATCTAATAAGTTCTGTTTCTTTAGAAAACTCTGGATAACACAGATTGTGATACTAACACTGTGGTGGCAAGGCCCCCGGTCAGCCCAGCACTGGGTACCTGCATCAAGACATGGACAGAGAAAGACCTGACAGTCCCAGGGCTGCAGCTCGCCTCAGTGCAGCTGTGGACTCAGCTTACTCCAACTGACATCTTCCTGTCTTCTACTTCACCCAAGTAGACCATCCATCCATCCATCCGCCCATTCATTTCTCTGGTTCCAGTCTTGTCCTTCATTTCACCTAGATCCTGCAGCTCCACTATGACCCTGCAGCCTGACTATAGCCTGGCTCTACAGCAGCCAGAGCTGCTTCCTCAGGTCCTGCAGCTCCATTCTGGTTATCAATATAGACTATTTGCATTTCTACTAGTTTATCTATTTCTCAGGACTTCTGAAACCTCTGTGTTATTTATGTGTGTTCTGAGAGCTAATAACAGCATTAATATGAGTAAATAAGATTAGAATGAAAGAACTCCTGTCTGCCTTGGGTAGGGTTATCCAAAGAAGTGGGAGTATCTAGCAATTTGCTACCAATGAGTCCTCTGTACCTTGTGAATCTGTCATCATTCAATAAATTCTGACATTGGAGAAGGATGCAAGGATCTGTTTCTAATGTAGCATTCTCAAAACAGGGAAGCACTGGTGGGGAGGAGAGAGAGAGAGAGAGAGAGAGAGAGAGAGAGAGAGAGATTCCAATAAAATTTAAGAAAAAAGTAGTAACTACTGAATTTGATTAGTTACCTTTGTTCTAAAATTAAATAGGAAAAGAAGTTATTAGATTCCCCAAATCTGATATCTATTAGGTAATCTATTAAATTGCTATTTTGTTACTTATAGTCACTGTTATAAAAATATAACTGACTACATTCTTTATATTTTTTTTCCTTTTTCCATATTAAGAGTGTGAACTGAAGTTCCAAGACAAAATCTACAGCTGTGTGACTCATCAGAACTGCTGTGATTTTTGTGGAGAGCTGAACTGATGCAGGTCCGGGGCCTCATTCTCTTGGGCTAGCTTAACTCCTTTAGTTGCCTTTTATTACTTACCTTCATATTTGACCTAACATTCTTGTGACTATCAGGCAAAAATCACTTTTAGAACATGCTAACAGACCTTTAGCTTCCACTAGTCTACAAGCTACAGAAACCATCACATAAAGTCTGAAGCCTATAGCAGAGATCTGCTTTGCTTTAACCCACCTACCTAAAGTTCCCATCAGTGTACTGGACATGGTAGCACACTCCTCTAATCCCAGAATTCTGGAGGTAGAGGCAGGCATATATCTATGAGTTCAAGGCCAGCCTTATCTACATAGCAAGTTCCAGGCCAGCCACAGCTATATAGTGAGAACTCGTCTCAAAAATAGTCTTGACTTATAACTTTCTTTGTTCTGTTACTCCAAAAATTTCTTTAAACTATTACCATATTTGGGCATGGTATCTTAATTTCACTAAACTATTACCATATTGGGGTGTGGTGATCTTAATCCATATTCCCAAATTATGTTCATTCATATTTGGCTCTAGAATAAAATGTCTTTGAATCCCTTTGAGGTGACAGTCGTTCTCTGCTTTGACAAGGATATGGTTGGATCTTCAATTCAGATGTTTGAAGACAACTACCTTTCTCAGCTTTGATAAATTTATTTTGCAAGGACATGACAAAAGAAAAATGATAGTTATAAGTGAACATTTGAAATTCTCAAAAACATTGATCACTACAGATATTATTTTCTCCAAACATCTGTACCAAGGGTTTAAAAACTGTCCAGTAAGGAGGCAGATGGAGATATCATTTTTTTTTTTGGTCTTTCAAGACAGGGTCTCCCTGTAGCCCCAGCTTTCCTGGAACTCACTCTGTAGACCAGGCTGGCCTTGAACTCACGAAGATCCACCTGCCTCTGCCTCCCAAGTGCTAGGATTAAAGGCATGCGCCACCACACCCGGCAACATGAGTTTTTTTTAACTTTGTGCTTTTAGGGCAAAATTTATTCTTGCACCAATAAAACATGAGAAAATAAACACAGCCTTGCTCTTGTTTATATTGTCCCTTTATTATTTATACGTTGTTTTCTTATTGGTGGGGCTAATAATAGGTTTTGGAAACTTAGTTTTCCAATACTATAATACTCATGTTTGTCAAATATTATCTCAACTATAATTTTTTCTCTAGTGTACTACCTCGAATTTCCCTATAGCTTCATTGAGAGAATCTATATATTATATACTTTAGCCATTTCAGATTTATAATTCAATGATTTTTAATATGGTCACAGAATTGTTCAATAATCATAAATATCGAGCTTGAAAATATTTTGTCTTACAAAGAAACTTGATACCTGTGAAAAATTATTCTCCATCAGACCCTCTCTCAGCCATACACATTCACTAGGGTACTTGGCATAATTAGTAGGGTGGGAATAAAATGAGAAGGGATGTGAAGGGAATCGACATAGGACACGCTATTAAAGTGTTCTGCTGAGATTTACTAGAATTACTTTCTCCAGGAAAGCTTGGGGTCTGGTTTAAAATACATGCTCAGAGCCACCAAAAGGTTACAAAAGTTGGCATACTTAGAACCAACTTTTGTGGGTCATCAGCTTGAGCTGCTTTGGGCATTTTCCATTCTGTTGTTTCAGACCATGCCATGCTTGGGCACTGACTTCCTATAGGTAGAAGACAGCTTTTAGGGTCTGTCATGAGCTCAACATACCAGACATATACCAGATGTATGTGTGTCTTTCTGCCTCATATTTTACAGAATCATAATGCATTCCCAAGCTGCATCAGTTTCACTGGCTGCAATTTCCCAGTAGTTCTGATTTCTTTGATAGCTGGGTAGTAATGGCAAGCATGGATTCTTTTATTCCTCTGGTAGTAATTACTAACGTTAATTCTTAGACTCCACATTACACATCACACTGCTTTATATATCTGTATACAGGGAAGCTGCAGTAGAGTTAAAGAGGCTGCAGCAGAGTTTAAGGAATGGAGAGAAGTCTTACGGGATATATACAGAGCTGTTACAGATGCAGTGACAGTCACTGTAGTTAGACAAGCTATTAATGCACCTGTAGAGAACTGCTAGAGACTGTGCTGCAGGATTGTAGTGTCGAGCCAGTCATTAGGGTTGAGGTGAGCTATAGAGATGAGGTACAGGACCAGGTCTCAATGGACAGGAGGATGACCATTCCAGCAGGGGCATCAGTAGTGGGGCACTGAGCTGAGCTAAGGCATTGGTAACAGTGGAGTGTTCCCTGCCTGTCAGTCCCTTAACAAATATATCAGGTGGTCAGATGACAGGTTGATGGAGGCTGCTGCCATGATAGGGTTAGGTGCTACCCCCTCTTGAGGTCCACATAAGGGTGCTGCACCTGTCCTCAACATAGTAGGTTTGAGAAATCCTTGGCCTGGTTTGCTGGTATGGTTTTAATATGCTTATATGTTCCAATCTATTTCACAGGTTTGTAGGTGGTATCCTTTAACTCTTGCAAGTTATTTTTCAGCCTGCACCTTCATGTTCCATGCTGGATTGGTAAAGGTATCAATGTGTACAATGAGATGTAGACTCTTCCTGCTTTTACATATGCACTCAAAATGGAGCCAAATGCTACCTGTGAAGTGGAGTCATACGACAGCAGTCCAGGGTGAAAGCCACTGTTTTACACAGTGTGGAATAACTTAGAGAAGGGCACAGGCTTACGGCATATGAGGTTGCAAATTTGGGCAACTAGAAGTGGTGTGTCTTATAATGATTCGTATCCACAGACATTGGAAGTTACTTTTACTCTTCACTCTCACTTTACTGTACTGGGGAATTTTAGCTTTCAGGAAATGAGTGCATCATCTCCTTCAGGAAGTACTGTCCGTTTTCTTGGAAATGGCTGTCTTATCTTGGTCTTTACCTTCAGTCTGACTGCACTCACTGTAACCACCTGAAATTCCTTCCTTTTCTATTATGTGGCTACATTGGTCCATGGTTGCTTGATATTTTGTTTCTTTTAAAACTGCTTCTCTTTGGTTATTTCAGTTAATATTTTGGAAAGGAGCTGGCCAGGCAGCATAATGAGTCAATTTCTGTAAAAATTTTAATAGTAGAATTATGTTTGCATTAATTACTCAGGAGTTCAAGGTAATTTGTAAATAGATATAGAATGTAGTAAGTCTATGGAAGTTTGTCCAAATGCTAGAAATGACTATTAAGCCACATATATGTTACATGTGTACTTTAAACTTTCTGAACCAAAATAAAACAAAGCAGATGTCATTACTTTTATTAATCTATTTTAACCCAATATGTAAAAATACTATTTCAATGTATAATTGATGCACACTCATTAGTCAGATAGCTTTTATTTTTAAGTCTTTAATAGTGGGTGAATATTTTAAATTTATAGCAAACTTCAATTCGCCTTGGCCACTTTTAATAGCCACCTGTGGCTAATAGCTATAATTTTATACACACAGCCTTATGTAATTAAAAAACCCCTCTTTTGTAGACAGTCTAGCCAATGATGACTCAAAATCAGAAGAGTAAAGGGGACTTCAAGGTGTGACTTTTCTCAGTTAACGCCTCATTATTCGTCCTCTGTTGTTTTCTCCCACCGTCCTGAACTCCAGTAAGACTGGAGCTGAGGCAATAACTGCCCAACAGTCAGATGACTCTCACAGTGAAAACCATTCTAGGAGTGACAGATAAAGGTATAGGGAGCAGGTTGACAGTGACATGGAGAGGGGGCAGCAGGCACAGCTGGATGGATTTCGCTCGGGAGTCATAAGCTATAACAAATTCACTGTGGTTCCATGTTGCAGAATGTGATTCTTGTTTCCTTACTTCATGTCGAACATCACAAGCAAAACACTGACTAAAAATTCTCACTAGGCTAATATTTATTAGTAAACATACCATATGTCGGAACAAAAAATAATGAGGAAAATGGAAAGATTTGGGGCTGGAGAGATGGCTCAGCGCTTAAGAGCACTGACTGCTACTGCAGAGGACCCAGGTTTGATTCCCAGCACCCACATGGCGGCTAAGAAACCATCTTTGACTCCAGTTCCAGGGGAATCGAATCTGACATTGCACGACATGGGGGCACCAACCTACATGCAGACAATACATTCATACACATAAAAAATAATAAATAAATAAATAGAAAACGGAAAGATTTTCTTGTTGTCAGGTAGACAGTCATTTTCTGAAGTCTCCACTCTTGGGCAAATGTGTTGGGGTCAGATGTGCTCTGCTGCATCGTCACCGTGACAGACGTGCCCTCGTGCTGGGGTAGGGGAGGACTGTGTGCTAAGAGCTTCTGTGTCTTCTCCTGGCTCTGTCACCAATCAATAGTCTTTGCCAATTCAGGCAACTTCTCTCCATTTCCTCATCTGTAAGGCAGAAGATGAAGCTCATGGAGTCCCAAGTTATACAGCTTTAGCTCCCTATAACTCTATGGAAGAATTTCTTTCAGGAGATAGAATTCTCAGCCTGGTTTCTCTGGATGCTTGACCTTTAGGGCTGTGTTAGTTTACATGGTTGATTACATTTTTGGCACTGATAACTTTTGAACATCCACTCCTTGCAACTCGGACAACATTCCTCTGTGGAGGGACCTACCCTTTCAGAACACTCAAACTTATTCAGTACTACATAAAGTACCTTTCATAAAATTTCAAGTAAAAGAAAAGATTTCAAGGAAGTCAGATTTAGTACCTACGTCTTTTTCAAAAGGTTCTAGGAAATTATTTTCAGTGAGCTAAAAAAAGAAAAAAACAAGGACTATTAATTCAGTTTAACATTGTTGTGTGCAAGTATTTTAAAATACTGGTTTTATTTCTTTAGTACTAGTTATTATTAAGCATTATTGGAAAATTTACCCCTTCCTATTTGCTCTTAAAAAAATTCTGAGCCTCTTTCCAATTCTGAAAACTCCTGGCTAAACATTGGTGCTATTTTCAACTTATGGTAACTGGCAACTTCATATTTTGCAAAGTTCAAGAGGAGCAGAAACTCAGTTTCCAAACGCAGTGCTCTGTCAGCAGGCTTCACTGGAGAGGCAGCAGACAGTGAGGGCTTCTCTAAAAGAAGACGGCCTTCCCAGCTCCTCTTTTACACAGCTCTGTCAAAAAGAACATGGTTTATGCTTCTAATTCTGCTGCTTTCATCTAGAAGAATAAGATCTCAATTAAACTTTTACTTTTAAGTCTGTTTATTTTACTACTGTTACTATCAAAAAACATGTTTTCTACCTCATTAAAATGCCTGCAAACAGTGACCCAAGGAGCAACATTGCTTCTGGGTTAAGAACGCAGGGACAATGAAAGAGATCTGCCTGTTAAGAAAACAGCCACTGTCCTATTTTCAATGAATGTTTTTTCTTAATTATCTGAGAATTCCATACACTATACCTTGAGCATGTTTACCTCAACCCTTCCTCTCAGTTCTTCCCAGATTCACCCCACCCCCTTATGTTCTTTTCTTCCGTGCCCATATTCTCCTGGGCTATCCCAGGAGCCAACCAGGAGCCACACCCTTAAAGTAATCTGACTCACCCTCCTCCAGAAGCCATAAACTACCCCATGATTTCTCAATTAAGGATGGGCATTCATGAACCCAACGCTACTCCATGTGACAATGTTGACTGGCTTCATCTCATGCAGGTCTTGTACAGCTGCAGAGAGTTTATGAGTACAGTGATCCCGTCATGTCCAGAAGACACTACTTTGCTCCAGTCCTCCCTGGCCTCTGCTCTCACAGTCTTCCATCTCCTTTTCCATAATAGTCCCTGAGCCTTGGAGGGAGGGAGTTTGATATAGCTGTATCATTTGTGGCTGAGCTCTCCTCAGTAACATTCTCTGCACTGTGACCAGTTGTGACTTTCTGCATTAACCAGCATCCACTGCACAAAGAAATGCCTCTACTAAGGTGAGAACAGTATAAGAGATATGAATTAAGAGAGCATTTTGAGGGACTGGAGGGATGTCTCAGCAGTTAAGAGCACTGACTGCTCTCGCGGAGGACCCAGGTTTGATTCCCAGAACCCACGTGGTGGCTGACCACCACCTGTAACTCCAATTCCAGTGCATCCAATACTCTCTTCTGACCTCCAAGGGCAGGTACACTTACCTATATGCAGGCAATATACTCATATGCATAAAATATTTTAAAAATAGAGCATTTTAATATTGTGTTCATTCAATAAAACAATAATAGGTTCATGCTTTGGGAGTGTGTGCACCCAGCCATGGGTTCTTGGTCAGCTTTGTACCACCGAGCATGTTTCCTCCTATGGAGTGAGCCTTAAATTCAATCAGAAAACAAAACGGTTGGTCACAGTCATAATATTCATGCCACTGTTGCACCCATGGGCATGTCTTGCAATGCGAGTTATTACTGCAGTTCACGGGTTCACAGATGAATAAGATCAGTGATGACATTTTGCCCCCGCAGCAGCCTACACAGCCCCTCCTAGTACTGGAAAGGCCACAGGGAGAAATCTTTCTGGTCAGGATCATCTTGATTTCTCCCTGCCCTCTGATTTAATGTATGTGGCATCATCAGCAATAAGATCTTACCAGCAATTTCTAGTGCTCAGCCATGAGCAATGGCAATACCTGTATTGCTTTGGGAAAGGGAGTTTCTGAGACATCTCTGAGCAACAGCTCAAAGGGAGATAATCCTGGGCTTTTTATTTGGAAGCCTGTAGTTTCTGGGTAGCTTCTGGGATAAGCGCAATCTCTCTCTCTCTCTCTCTCTCTCTCTCTCTCTCTCTCTCACACACACACACACACACAGTGTGTGTGTGTGTGTGTATATATATATATATATGAAGCTTTTAAAATATTAGGTTTTCACATGACTTTTTAAAACGTCCTTGGAACTAGTTGTCCCTACCCCAACCCCTTCCTCTGCCTTACGTTCCCACCCCCCCTTAAGCCTCCTTCCTTATTATTCTTCTTTTCCTCTAAAAAGTCACTTTTTGCTAACCCTTAGCTTCCAGGGTTCTAAATTGTAATGTGTCCCTACCTAACAGGATAATTGTGATGATGATGTAAGGTAGCATATGTACAGCTGTTAGTTATCATTGACATGTAGTTATCACTTAATAATGTATATGGCTATGTTAGCTGTAATTGCATCATTATTTGTAGTAGTCAAAAAACTCAAAGGACTGATATTTGAGAAATCAGTTTCTCATGGTATCAACATTAAATATCTCCTTTCTGCTGTCACATAAACTAGGTCAAGTTGTCTCAAATTTTTGAAGTCCTGAAGATTGAACCCAGGACCTCATGCTTGCCAGCCAAGTGTTCTGTCACCAAGGGACTTCTGTGGTGCATAATAAATTTAAATTCAGTATTTTGTAATTTCTGAAATAGTCCACAGAGATTTAAGAGCGAGGATAAAGTTTAGCCCTCCTGTATTTTCAGTGCATGTTGCAATACCTGGTGCATAAATGCTCATTTTAAAGAATTACTTTTAGGTGAGAAAGAAATATAATCATCTTGAGAGAAGCGAAGATGTTCTAAACAGAAAACTGGTGCCTCTCCTTTTGGCTATTAGATAATTGAGATGATAGATCCCAAGTAATTGGAATTTCCCCACGAATCTCCTGCTACTAGAAGGAAAGTCTGAAGTCTGGTACCCACTAGAGGAGGAGCTTGTCTCCCAGGAAGATATTTCAGTTTGACAGCTTGTCAAGGTAGCTTGCAGGAGAGCCTGGGCAATGAAGCTGGTATGGACCACACCTTGGCCAGGGCTACTTGCTATGCACACAGCTTGAAGTCAAAGCTCAGGTCAGACCCTGAGAACAGTGGGCAGCTGGACCTCCCTATTTGCTCCTCTTCCCAAGGCCGCTTCACTGAATAAATCTTTCTTTATTTTTTTTTTCTATTATCTCTTGAATTGGCCTGCTGAGGATGGGTGCTGAGGATGGCTGCCAAGACACAGACTCAGACCCTGACATCTGTAGTAAGTATAAGACTTTCTAGTGACAGTCTCTTGAAGCTTAGTAATTTTATTTTTATTTTTATTTTTGTGTTTTTGAGACAGAGTCTCCCTGAAGCCCCAGATGGCCAGGAAATTACCATGTGGACCAGGTTGGCCTTGAAATCACAGAGATCAGCCTGCCTCTCCCTCCTGAGTGCTGGGATTAAAGGGCATGGGCCAATACAAGGCAGGCTTGTAGTTTTTATTTTAATTCAAAAAAATGTGAAATGGGACTTTGTAACTCTCTTAGTACTAAGGGAAATTCTCCATGCAGAGATAATCTCACTCTGAGAGCAATTAAAAACTCTAAACACAGTCTTAAAGTGTTTATTGAAAGCAGCAAATGTGTGTCCATTGCTGGATACTCCCTCCAGGTTTAATAATGAGACATATTTAGTGAATTCAGGGAAACCATCAGAGAACTCTCAGGGAGAGCAGAGTCCATCCTTCTATATGAACCAGGGGGCCATGGAGGATAGAATTGCTGCTAAAGACGATGATAGAAGGGACAAGTGTCATTTTTAGTTCCAGTGGTGTGAACTTAAACTTTCTTCTGTCCTGTGTGAGAACAGAGGGGAAAGACATGGGGGGAGATAAACTGAAGAAAGCACACAGAGAGACTCCACTATGAAGGTCTGACAAGACTTACGGGTTCCCAGTGGATCAAAGGGGCTCTCAGGAAGTGGGACACTTTGAGCCATTTTGTAGATACTCCACTGTGGAGGACTCCAGAGGTGACAGCCCAGGATAGGAAGTTCGTCAGATGAGCTGATGGGCTCTGAGGAGATCAAATGTAAAACAGCTACACAGAGGGAGACTGGGGTAGAATGGGGCAGAGAGTAGGTCTAGAAAGTCTCACAAAACTAGCATATAGAAAACAGACTGGCAGAGAGGAGGGCTGAACTAAGCCATACCCCCCAATAGACTGGCAGAGAGGAGGGCTGAACTAAGCCATACCCCCCAACAGACTGGCAGAGAGGAGGGCTGAACTAAGCCATACCCCTCAACAGACTGGCAGAGAGGAGGGCTGAACTAAGCCATACCCCCAACAGACTGGTAGAGAGGAGGGCTGAACTAAGCCATACCTCCCAACACACACAGACACACAGACACACACACACAGAGACACACATAGACACACACAGACACAGACACACAGACACACAGACACACACAGACACACACACAGAGACACAGAGGCACACAGACACACACAGACAGACACACAAACACACAGACACACACACAGACACACACAGGCACACACACAGACACACACAGACACACACAGGCACACACACAGACACACACAGTCACACACAGACACAGACACACACACAGATACACACAGACACACACACAGACACGCACAGACACACACAGACACAGACACACACACAGACACACAGACACACGCACACACAGACACACACACACACAGACACACACACACACAGACACACACACACACAGACACACACACACACACACACACACGCACACACACTAAAACTGGCTGCTTCAGAAGCAGGATAGAGTGTCTGAGAGTCGCCTGTGGCTCATTATTATGCTAAAACGCACATCTCTGGGTTGACATTGAAGATGTTACTGAGACCCATGATGCTAAACTTTTATTCGGAACTCCATTCATAGGCAGAGCATGTACTGAAAATCCCACTCTATAAAAATGAGTCAAAAAACCTGCATCAAGGTAACATAAAAGCCCCAACTCTGTACAGCAGGGTGACTGACCTACTAAAGTTTCTCCATGCTCTGGTCTGCTCTCTCTATTGGAAGTATATATTTTCTCAACAAATTCTCTTGCATTGTTTACTACTGTCTACGTGTATATGTCCACTTCTTTGTTGTGGGAGACAAGAACCCGGGACTCCTCCAGAGGTGGCCTCTGAGTTCCAATCACTGCTTTCAGGAATTGTAAAAAAGGACCAATTTAAACAGTCCAGGACGGAGCCCCAGGACGAGCCAGGGCTAGGTACTTTGCATGCAAAGACAGCATGCAGTAAGTAGAAATATTCTGGCCTTTAAAAAAAGTCAATAATTTTAGCCCTAATTTGAGACACATGGACAGAAAGAAGGGGAGATGTTTGAGCAGGCTACAGGCCTGGGTGAAAGAGATTGGACTGATATAGAACAGAAGTTTTAAGACTAGAATGGAGGCTTTTCATATTTCAGGATTAAAAATATCAAGAAGACTTTTCTAATACTAAGAGTTACAGGTTCTATAAGGAGCATACTACTAAGAATTACAGGTTCTGTAAGGAGCATATGCCCAGATGTTATCAAGTAATGTGAAAAGGAGGTTCAAAGAACAGGCAGGAAGCAGTAAAGTCAAGGCAGTCTATGATACCAGTAACACCCACAACTTCACCAGGGAGGAAACAGCAGAAAGACAATGAGGGCGGTAGGTGACTAGGTGGGGCTGTCAAGCCAGCTGTTGGATTCACCACGTGTGGTATAACTTGAGAGTCTGCAGAGGAGGGGATCTGAAGAGGACAGCACCACCTTGCCTCTTCCCCCCTTGCTCTCTCCCATAAAAGGACTCCCACTCATCTTGCTCTTCGAATTAACAAAGCACTGCAGTGAACCACTGCCTTGCCAAGAATGTTTAGTTGGGAGAAAACTCTGTTTAACGGGGTGTCAAAACAACCATTAACAATGTTTCTAAGAGTATTATTTTAGCACTGCAGGGACTTGGCGGGATGCAGAGAAAACGCAGGATTGGGAATCTGAGGCTTATGATCTGGTCATAGTTCAACCTGGAGCTCTGACACAGGAGGCTGGCAGTTGGCTTCAGACAGAGAGTCAAATTCTGCTTCTGCAATTTAGCAGCTGTGTGACCTAAGGCACAATTCATAACCTCTTTAATTCTCCATTTCTTCATGCATAAAATGGGAAAATGCCACCTACTTTCTAGGATTGCTGAGAGGAATAATGAGATTACATAAAAGCCTGGGAATGTATTGAGAACCCATCGGGCCCAATGACTAGGAGCTTGTCATGTTACCCACCAGCCCCTTTTTGTCTGCGCTCACCTAAGAGAAAGCTTTTGATGATCAAATACAATATTCTAGAAAAACTCTTTCAGGTGAAAGTTACTTTATTTTCCTTGTTCTCTTCCTGAGTGAAATCTCTCTTTGAACTATGGGAGTATGGAGTAAAGCTGAGATAGGGAAATTCACGTTTTAATCTACAGAATCATTTTTGCTTTTCAGTTCTTAAGAACTAGCTACTTTTATTAATTTTTATAGATACTATATTTTCTCATTTGTAGAAAATATCTATAGTTATTGCAGACACTGTGGGGATGATTGCAAAGTATTTCCAAGAGTTTTAGACAAGGATATTTTGAAGAATCAGGTTTATGTATATAATTCTATATAATTTATTTTATAGTTAGCATGGAGAGATAGGATTTTTTTGGTTTAATTATTTGAAATCTAGTTGAATATCAGCGTCATCAGGCAATCAAAAGGAACATGGTAGCTTGTTGATATGAAGTAGTGTAAAGATAAATTATTGGGGGCTGGAGAGATGGGTTAGCGGTTAGGAGCACCAACTGATCTTGCAGAGGACAAGGGTTCGATTCCCAGCACCTACACGGTGGCTAAGAACAGTCTTTAAGCCAGGTGTGGTGGTGCATGCCTTTAATCCCACCACTCGGGAGGCAGAGGCAGGCGGATCTCTGTGAGTTCAAGGCCAGCCCGGTCTACAGGGCTAGTTCCAGGCCAGCTGGGGCTACAGGGAGACCCTGTCTCAAAAAAAAAAAAAAAAGATAAACTATTAAGGTTATTTGCTATTATAAACTTATCATAGCTACTGAAGGTAATGTAAAAGCTATATATATATATGTGTGTGTGTGTGTGTGTGTGTGTGTGTGTGTGTGTGTAATAGAAATATAAGAAATAAAACACTTGACACCCATTACCTAGATTTAGAAATAAAACATTGCTTGTTCCGTGGAAGTGATGGGCGTTCCCCCCCACCCACATTGTTCCATTCTTCCAAAATTCCGCAAGAAATGACTTGTGTTTTTAGGATGTTCAAATCCTCCATAGTTGTGGTGGCTTGTGCACTGCCAAGGCTCATGGAGGCCAGCAGGCACCTCTCCTATCTTTCCATTTTGCTTGCTATATTCTTTCCCATTTCATTCAATCTATCAAGTTGTCTCTTATTGTCTCCATGTTTGGTTTCTTCATTTGCTTATTAAAAGGAACTTAACAAAAAGGTTTCTTAACATCTAGTAGATTTTTTAAAAATTTGTTATTCTTATTTCATGTGTTTTTAAGTCTACTCAAGTCCTGCAATATCCATGGAGGTCAGAAGAGGGTATCAGCTCTCCTGGAACTGGAGTTACAGATGGCTGTTGCCACCATGTGGGTGCTGGGAACTGAACCCTGGTCCTCTACAAGAGTAGCCAGTGCTTTTAACTATTGGGTCATCTCTCTAGCTCTGATGTTTTTTGCAAGGATAGTTCTGTGTCTTTTCAAAGCTATTTTGAAGTTTGCTTTAAAATTTGATGTGTATATGTGAACGTCTATATGTATATATGTAAGTGTATCACACAAGTTGAGTGCCCATGGAAGCCAGAATTGGGTATTACATTCCCTGGAACTAGAGTGAGAGGCGGTAACTCTACCACAGGGGTGCTGGGAACCTGGGCTGTATGCCAGAACAGCACTACTCTTAACTGTTGAGCTGTCTCTCTGACTCTGTATTTTGAAGTTTTTATCTTAGAACTTTTATCTCTTTCATGTTAACTTTATGTCTAAAATTCTGTCACTGTGCTATTTTCTTCCATTCCATTATATCTGTAGGTGGTTATAGTTGTATATACTAACATTACTGATTTTTTTGTTTATTTTTTAGTAACTCTTTTGTGATTTGCTTATTGTTTGTGACTTTGTAACTTATTGTTCTCAAGATTTTTGGGCATTCTGTCATATAATATATAAATACTTAGGTATTTTAATTTCTCACACTTTTATATTTTTACATAATAGTGATCATAGCTATTTTTCTGTCTTTACTTGATGTTAAGGAAAAAATGTATTTCTTTCTAGTGTGCCCCTACTAAATCAGATGCTGGCTTTAGAACTTATAAAATTGGCATACACACACACACAATCTGTAGACCAACCATAGATGTATATCAATGTAAAAAATTAAAATGAAATAGTATCAAATATAATCCAAGAGCACATTGAAAAATAATGCACTGTGAACAAGTGGATTTTTTATAGAAATGCAGGAATGGTTCGGATACAGAAATCCCTGTGATATATTTACACTTGAGTCTAAAAAAGAAATCATATAATTATTTCTCTAGATGCTGATATGAAGTCTAACAAAATTAAATACAATTTTTCTTATAAAAAAGTTTAAATAGGACAAGGATTTATGAATAATACTTCAGCATGATTAATATTTCTATACTTATATCAATAACCATGTAGATAAAAGAACAATACATAGAAAAGAATATTACTCATTACTTCTGTATTAGTCTTCAATGGAGAAAGAATGATTGTTTAATATTTTATTAAAGTACAGCTAATACCATTACATACAGGTAAACATCACGCTGGAAACATTGTGGTCAAGGCGTGGGGCTGAACGTTTTTACCAAACCAAAATTGATATAAAAGTTTCAATAAAGAAAATACACTGTAGACAGGAATTCTGCAAGTGAATCCTGGAAGAGAAGGAAAAGAAGAAAGAGAGCCAGAAGGAGAGACAGACAGAGAGAGACAGAGATGACCAAAAGACAGGGAGATTGAGAACAAAAGGAAGTAATGGATTACCTAAGGGAAATTACCTAACCGCCTGGCCTTATCTTCTCCCCAGTTGTGTGGGTTGTATTTGAACAGAGATGTGGTAGGCATCTCACTATCTTGTTATTAGATTGTTAGAAGTAAAATGTTATAACATCACTTGTCCATTCTGAGACTGGCTATGTGTAGTGAGACACTTAGTGCCATTAAGAACTAGGCTCTAATTGTTTGTATAACATTACTAGGTCAGGCTCTAAGTAGTCAGGTCAGGCTCCAAGTGGTCCGTGTCTGGTTGTTAAAGGATAGGACATTTTGCATTTTAATTTTCATATTTATTTTTGCCTTTGTCTCTATAATCAAGTTATTTAAGCCTGAAAAGTTCAGACTTATAGAAATAGATACAAGAGTAACTGTTTCAGTTCTGGATAGACTACAGGAAGAGTAGATTAAAATGAGTTTTATTGTGAAACAAAGGAACATTTCAACATCCATGGATCTGAGTGAGGCTTGACCTGGGATTTATCACCCAGAACTTTGACTTCCATATATCGTCTACCTAGACATTCAGATCATCAGACCTAAGGACTGAAGTCTCAGCGTCCACAGGTATAGGATGCTGCCTTGGAAACTGTCCTCACGGTGCCATTCCATGTGTAGACATAGACTTAGGCACTTGTTATTCTGTGTATGTGTGTATATGATGCCTGTGGTATCCATGTGTGTAGGCAAATGTGCAGGGGCACGTGTCTAGAGGCCAGTGGTCAATGCTCAGAGTATTCCTCACTTGTTCTGCACATTTATTAAGACCGGGACTCTCATCCAGCTTGGAGCTCACTGATTCATCTAGACAGGCAGGCCAGTCAGCTCATGGATCCACATGTCTCTGTCTCCCCGCTCTGAGATTACAGACATGCACCATTACATGTGGCTTTAACAAGAGATGGGCACCTGAATTAATGTCCTTATGTTTGTGAAGTGAGTACTTCACTAACTGAACCAGCCCCTGAACCTCCAGAAACTATTATTTTTACAAACCTTAATTTGTTTACTTGTTTATTTGTTTATCCTCTTGTTTAATAATGGATCTCTGCGAGCTTACTGAAAAATTTAAATGGTAGAAAGATAAATTTAATGTAAATTAAATAAATAAAACTAAAAAAGTCAAACGTTGTCATAGATGAAACTAACACAAGAAGTCCATGTAAAAAGCTGGGGGGCACTGTGGCATTTTTCAAATTAAGACACAAAGTCTTTCTGTGGAGTGCTGTGAAGCAAATCATATTAAAATCCCTTCTCCACAACTGATGACTATTCTATGCATGTAAAATCATTTACGATAAACATCAAAAGCTGTCTTTCAGGAGAGAAGTAGCATAAGGTTCATCACACATCCAGAGATGTGTGTGTAAAGCACTGGTGTGAACCAGTGTCCCTGGCCATTGGACGATGTCCCAGGACCCCCATTGTGGAGTAGCACCTTAGATTTTTATATATTTAATATTCTCCATGTTGGTTATCATTATCAGTTACCTTATTTGCAATTCCTCCATCTATGGAACTTTGTTTTCTATGCCCTACAGAAACTATAAGGAAATTAAGAAAGGCTAAATGACAACAGATACAATTATAGCACATATGAAGGCAGTGGAAACACATATATAGAAAGAAATAAAAAAAAAACAGAGAATGTGGAAGAAAACAAAAACCTCTTATAATTTTGACTGCAATTGATTATTACATTTAGATTTCCATTGTTTATCAACTAGAGATTGAAGGGCAACATCCCAGAAGTTGTTCTCTGATAAAAAGAAAACTGTTTGAGAGATTTTTCAGCTACTAAATTCTGAGGAATTTACTGAGGAGAGTGTCCTTGAAGAGCATGGAGTTGTAATTCTAGCCATTATCATTTCCAAAGCTGGGCAGAAGATCAGCTTTTAACTAACTGGTCCATACTTTGTTCTTTATTGAGGTTTTGGTCCTTATTTTGATTAAGAACTCTGAAAACTAGGAAACATTTGTTCATCTTGTTGATGGTTTGCTTTCCCTGTGTAATAGACACCAATAAATGTTTACTGAATGAATGGATGGTGATAAGTGATCAAACAAACAATACATGGACAATCCAGACAATGGCACATATCAGCTGTTACCCTTAGCTCTGGGCTTGGGACAGTTCATAAACAAGCATTTATTGAGCATCTACTGAATGTCCAACACTATTCTGAGCACTGGGGATTTGAGTTAAAAAGCAAAGGAAGAGAAAAATATTTCCACAATTGTGTTTGCATTCTATACTGAAGGATAAATGAAGGACTTTGGACAAGAGAACAAAACACAATATACAGAAAGGATGAGGAGTTTGGGTTCTGTGTGGGTGGGGTACATGTTCAAGTGTGCATGGAAGAAAGATAAAGGAGAAAGAAGGGAGAGAGAGAGAGAGAGAGAGAGAGAGAGAGAGAAAGATTTTCATTACAGAATATAGGTCTTGAGGATCTTATCCTCTTATGGTGTCTGTTGTAAATAGAACAAGAGCCATATTGGGTTGGCCATTGGCCCCGAAAATGTAAGGCAGGTTACAGTGTTCAGGCAAGAGCTCCTGATTCCTAACCTCAAAATATGGGCATTCGCTTCATTTCATTTCACAGAGAGTAGTGCGTATATTCAGAAAACCCCAAGCTGACTAAGTAATTTCCTGGATAGGCTTGAGCCACTTGGTAATACCTCACCTCTTACAAGAACTGTCAAGCCAGCTCTACTAATCACAGGAGAAATTCTCCAGATTAGACTGGCATCTTTAGAAGACAGTGCCACTGAGTACCCCCAGCAGACTCCAGGGAGTGAAGGACATCTCCTACCTAGAGACTTATGTGGGCCTCCATCCTCTAAAAGTATCTGTGTATTTTCTAGAGAGTCTGTACTTGAAGATCACTATGATTTTGCTGGGTGAAACAGAAAGGGATAAGACCAATTGACACTAAAGGAGTCTGCAGCCAGCAAACATGCAGCCAGGGAACATACACAGGTGTACACACAGACACACAGATACACACACACACACACACACACAAACACACAAAGTGAGAAAGAGAGAGATCTCCTTTCTAGAGTGATTACTTTTTGGCAAATAGGTAAACATATCAATATAGTATTGAAGAATTATAAAGGTACTGAACACTGAATTGAGAATCTCAGACTGGCTTCTCAGCTCTGAAAATACTAAAAGTCGCTTTACTTCCATGAGCCTCATTTTTTTTAGCATGTACCTGCAATTAAATCCAAACAGTCCAGTAATGTAACCCAGCAGCAGTCATCTCTCTAACTTCAGAACTGACTCCTGTCCCCTGTCTGACTGCACATGTACATACTGCCTGGATTCAGCTCCTTCACGTGTGCTTTTCCTACTAAGGAGCTCTATTGCTCCAGACCTCTTCAAAGCAGGCCTCTTTCACAGAGGCTCCATCGCTTCACCTAATGCACCACCACCACTGCCATTTGCTCAATTAATTTTTTTTCTGGGTCTCTTTTCTAACTTCATAGCCATTGCTGCTTTCCAAAATTATCATTTTTATGTAATTGGCTACTTGTTTAATGCTCATCTGCAGTCCTTCCTTGTCTTCCACTGGATTAGAACTTCCATAAACAAAAAGTCTCTTATCTTTCCTTCAACCAATGACCAATGTTTACAACAATAACTAGGGTTTTGCTTGTTTGAGACAGAGTCTTACTATCCCAACCTGGTTTAAACTCACTACGTAGCTGAGGATGACCTTGGATTCCTGATCCTCCTTCCTGTACGTCCCCAGCGTCAGGACTCAGCCATGTACCACCACACCCACCAGGCAGTAAATAATGCTGAGCAGGTGCTTCCTGAATGTGTGTGAATGGAGCACAGACTCCACGATTTCCTGACACCCCAGACTTAGCAGGCTGGGGCCACATTACCAGCTAGGATAATTCTCAGCCCCAGGCAACACCAGGAGCTAAGAAAGTTGTTTTTAGTGTCTTTCCCCATCTGTCTCCACCTCCTACCCTTTAGATGTAACATCTTCCTCCTAGGAGCACGGTTCTCAGTTACGGTCAATCAAACATAAGAGAAGCTTATGGCATAGAAGAAACGTAAGCTGGAATGATTTCAATCCCCCAAGCAGTCGCTTGCTCCTGGTAAGCATTCTGTGTCTTCCCCTTCTTCTCTCTGCCTATCCACGATGATGTTGAAATAAACATTAAAAATAATATGTGGTATATTTGAGTAAAATTTTGTTTTAGCAATAAAATAACTTTGGCAATACAGTTGTGTAAAAGTAGTGGATTTTTCAAATGCCATGTATTCCTCATGACAGGATGGGAAAGTCATGAATTGACAGAAAGTGAGTAGGGTGGAAGTTGTTCATGGAGAGTAAGAGTTGATGGAATAAACAGCAGCCATGGTAAAGGTTAGGACTCATGAAATTGAATTTCAAAGACAAGAATATGGCAGAAAATCTTGTCAGGAAGTATTTATTGTAGGGAAAGGACAGGCTAGGGAGAGAACAACACTTCTGTGCTATGGCTCATCTGGGTCACCAGTTTAAAACAAAGATAAAATGTTTCTAATCACCTTGAGTTATCAAGATGACTTCTGCCACTTTTTCAGTGATATCTATTCCATATCATGTCCTGGAGTCACTTCTAATCATAAGTGCATGGCTTAGGAGTGGTGAAATAATAACGAAGCAAGAAACAAGTTAGGGCTTCTGAACAGTAAGACATGATCAAATTGACCAAAAGCAATAGCCACTATTTATATCAGTGAGATATCTGGAGTCATGCTTAATTGTTCTCATCTAACTGTTATCTCTGTTTCTTTCCTTCTTAAAAAGGTATAAATAGCAGTTAGGTGTTAGGAGACTTAATGCAAACTTATCTGAGATGCTTTGCAGGGCAGAAAAGAGAACAGTTAATCTCTCTGACTACACCTGGGTAAGCCAAGGGATAACTGTTTTGAGAAAGAGCACTTTCAGATGCCAGTTCTATCACTCAAAGAACCTCAGAGAACATCTGAGAAACAAAGCTCACCATCATGGGAAATCTAGTGGGGTAAATTTTCATGGAAAACAGGTTATTAGGAGCTAGGACTCTGAAGACGCATGAAGAAATGAGGTCGCACAGTTTAAAAGCAGAAAGAAGCAGCTAACACTGACAGTGGGAGGGAGGAGGCCCTGTGACTAGAACCCAGGACCTTGGGCCCCAGGCAAAATTTGGAAGCAAGCAAGACCTGTGGTGTAGAATTTGAGATGAGACACAGGTGTAGGGTACCACAGATGTTGATGAACACAGGCCTAAAGCACAGAAAAGAAAAAAAAAATATTTCTTTGTAGCCTCTAGCTGATGCCCCCCATTTACTTAAAGGATGCAGAGCCTAGTTGGTAGCAGAGAGTCACAGTTTTCAGGGGTCAAAAATTCTGTGACAGAGCAGAAAATGAATCTGAGTTTCCACAACCACAAAAGAAAGGGTTGAAGCATCAGCTCAGTTCCCCCAAACACTCTCTTTTGTTTACTTGTTTTGATTTATAAGATCTTCTTTATGGGCACAACGTCAGCATGATACTACCTACTACCATCTCACTTTAAAAGTTTCCTTTTCACACAAGTGAAACCACTTGCAACCATTCTACCTAGATAGGTGGTTTCTTTCAATGCCAATTTAAAATCATTTTCATAAATATATATATATGTATTTGAAACCAGGGAAGAAAAGAAAAGGGAAGCGAGTGGAGTGCTAACAGAAACCAGAAATCCATTACAATGTACTTTGCAAATACTGTAGGTAATTAAAGACTTTTAAAGGCAACTACGGTATTATTTACTTGACAGTGGAACTCTTATAGGCTATTATGTAAATACACATGGAGCACATTTTAAAAGTGCATGCTATTTACTATTCATAAGTGTTGTTAATATGTATTTCATTTAACCCTAAGGAGCCATTTCAGTCTCCTGTGTGAATTTACATTTATGAATGTTTTTATAAAATGCATATTATTTACCCAATAGGCAGCTCTGCCATAAGAAATGCTATAGCTGATTGCCAATTTAACTTCATGTGAGTTTCCATGCAATTGTTCCTTAGGTTTGCTTTCATGGCTAGGCATCCATAAATAGTCCTTCCTTTCAGAATCCTGTGAGTTAAGACCTCTGAGCTGTTCAAATGAAGGCATTTTCCAGTCTTCTTTGTTGATTTGGGGGATTTTTAGTATCATAAAAAAAAGAAGTTAGGCTATGTCTCATCTTAGAAGATAAAATAAAAATTTCAGCACTAAAGATGCTAATCAGTAAAGAAGATGTGTGTAACTTCCTTGTTTACAGTGTGATCTGGAGTCAATATTCACAAAATACAGATGAGCAAGTTCTAGAGAGAAATGCTTAAAAAAGTGAACTTCATTCATGTGTTCTTTCATTCCTTCCTTCTGTATCAGGATAAAATCTTTTCTGTTCCAGCTATTTTCATTGGTACATCAATAGATGCCCCCTATTCAATATGCAGAATTTACAAAGGGAATAAGATTCCATATGTAGATTTACAAGTAGAGTCTATTCTATGAGTTCTGTACCTTTCATTCAGAGAAAAGTTATAGCAGGGATCAGAAGGAAAAAAAATTAAAGAGAAGACACTAGTGTGAAGATTTCCTTTGACAGAGTTTCTCTAGGCTGAAATCCCTATTCCTTCTATTGAGCTGAGGTGCCACTAAAGGAGATAGATGGAAAGGGGGCCAATGGGCCCTCCAACACAAATTTTATACAAACACCACTGAAGACAGAGGTTAAAACACAGGTAACATCCAGATATACCAGCTACATGTTCTTACACTTGGTAGAAATGTTGTATAGTAACCCCACACTGATAACTTGGAAATAAGTTTATGTGGGAGAAACAAGGATTTGGTGCTGATCTCATAAAGAAAGCTAACTTAGATTGGAAATCTGATTCCATCCAGATAGTGTGAAACAGCAGAAAGGCTCCTTGGCTATTTTGACAGTGGATCCTGGAGGCTTTTGCTGCAGTGACATTCTGTAGTTCTCCAGTTATCAGGGTAACGAAGGGTGTGGTATATCCTATGAGCTGATGGGCCATGTTGTAGAGAGAAAGCATTTTCGGGTAGTACCAGTCCTATCTGACAGTCTAGAAGTGTAAAATTGGATGTGCCAAGCAGCCATCCAGGCCACAGGTTCATCTGGCAAGGTCAAGTCAGCAAAAGCTCTAGTAAAGAGAACCATAGAGGAGATCATGACTGTCTCAGACACGAGGGAGCTTGTGCAGGTGCACAGCTGGAAGCTTCCCAGCTATGCTAGAAAGTATTCTCCCCCTTTCTTCTTTTGGGTCTGTCAGAAACTGAATAATGACTACAGAAGTTGATAAGAGACAGAAGCTGAACTATTTCATGATAGATTGTAAAATTTGCCATATCTTTCATCTCTATATACATATGCCTTTAACAATTGATACTGCAATATCATCAAAAAGTACAGCCTTGTTAATATATTTATTTTCTTTAGATTGATTGGTTGACTTGCTTTGGCCAAGTCTCAGAAAAGTATAAGTTATGTTTTATGTGCATTTGGAGCTTGTCTTCTCTTGCTGTAAAATCCTGTGACCATCAACACCCTGTGGAGAGAGCTAGAGTCGGCCTTTTGGATGATAAGTGCTTTGTATCTATGAGACTAGTGAGGCACACCACTGGCCTCGGCTCAGATGGCTGATTTCAGGGAATTTTGAACAAATAATGGTTATTGGGAGTCTCTGCTTAGCCCCATTTATTATATGGCATGGTAACTCATGGGTGACCCACCCACTCACTTTTTGTCAGATTTTCAGTGCAAAGTAGGAGTAAAATGAGGAAGAGGAAAATTTCATGATATCTGTGCATCTAAATATTTGAGTTTCTGAATCAAGAGTGTATTTATGAATAAATGTGGCTATAGGAAATTCTAACACCCAAGAACCACTGACATGCATAAATTCTACTTTTGGTCAGGGAAGAACCATTACTCTCAATGACTAAAGTTCAAAGAGATAATAAGATGTAAAACTGAAATTCCACTTTTATCAAAATCCACAATTCTGACATTTTGCACATTGGTTACACTTTCATAAGTCTGTGTTCCAGATCCTATATGACCTCAGAACTGGTCCCTTTTGTTTTCTGACTTGTATTTGGAGACCTCTGAAATTTCAAGGGAATACAGAAACCTTGGATCTGATACAGGAGCAAATCACTGTGCAATCATCATCAAGGCACTTGAATTGTCTACATTATAATGGCAACTTTAATAGTCTTCAACTGATATATTGGCCAAGCAAACTCACTGGGATAATATGAACATCAGATGAAGATAAGTGAGAAATACTTTAATAAAAAATTTTTGTTTTTAAGTGTATGAATAGTTTGCCTGTAGAGAGATAAATATAATATTAGGAGTTTTATATATATAATATAATATTTATAGTATATATATATCACATGCTGTGGCAGTGCCCAACAGAGGCATAAAGAGGCTTCTTGCGCGCCATGGAACTGGAGTTACTATTGACCACCATGTGAGTGCTGGCGAGCCGAGACCTAGGGTCTTTCATTTTTCTCCCTACTGCAGGAGCATGCCATTGTGTGGTTCTTAAAACCTGCTGAGGCATCTTTTCAGCCCTGTACTAAGCAATGCTTAGGTTAAACCTTCCTGGCAAATCTATAACGGAGAATACACTTATAGTCAGTCTCCTGTGTGTAGCCTGCTGAAGAAATCTGTACATGGTATGGATGCACTAGTAATCCAGCATTAAGGTTCTGCCATCGGAGGACTGCCAGTAATTTCTAGCTCGCTTTAGTACACCTTGAGAGTTTATTCACCATAATTCTAACTTACCTTTCTACTTCTCAAGCATCTAGTCAGCACCCTGCCTTTTATATACAAGAAACTCCTATAGTAGCCAAGTTGTTTCTTCCAGTTTCAACAGGAAGCTCCTGACAGCCTCCTGGATCAACTGATTTTTCAGACTTCAGAGCTTTATTGAATTTATTATTCATTATTAATTTACTTTTTCCCACATGGACTCAATTTTTTCTCTAAAAAAGAGTATTAAACTAAGATGGTCTACATACTATTTAACATTAAATCTTTGTAGTTTATCTTCTGAATACTTAGTAACAAGAGAGGTAACTCTAGTAACAGGAATGAAATTAAGCCATATCCAAGTATTGCATTAAGCCAACTGTAATCTTCATTTTATAAATTAACAGCATACTCATCTTACACTTTTGTGAGTTTTAGTCTTATATAATAATTACAATGCCAACACTGGCCACAATAAAAAAAAAAAAAGAAATGAGGAAAGAAAAGAAAGACGCATACACTAAGTGCTAATCTGGTAGGACACGCTGATTCAGTCATATATGATCGACCAGCACTGTCTTAGTATTATCCTCAATCTCCTTTCCCTAAAGATCTAAAGTATACAGCTAGGAGAAGAGAAAAATGTATCTTCCATAGATATTCTTTTTTTTTTTTTTTTTTTTTTTTTTCCTGGTCGCATTGTTTTCGAGACAGGGTCTCCCTCTAGCCCCAGCTGTTCTGGAACTCGCTCTGTAGACCAGGCTGTCCTTGAACTCACAAAGATCCGCCTGCTTCTGCCTCCCGAGTGCTAGGATTAAAGGCATGTGCCACCACGCCCGGCTCAGTATATTCTTATACAGTCAGATGACGCCTTCCTAACCTTAGGTGGCATAAAACTGATAATTTTAGAGAAAGATTTGCTGTCTTAATGAAAGCAGTTGGTGTTGCTGGTCCCAGGGTGTCCCTTCTCTTCCTGTCCTAGGTAAGATACTGTAGCTGTCTATTGGCTGAAGAGCTGAACATGATGAGGGAAAGCAGATGCAGACAGAGAGGCGTGGTGGTCACATCTCAACAACATGGCGTCAGTCCTGGCTTTCTACAAGGTAAGCATAAAACCAACTTGAATTTACTTCAGCCATGAGTAGCTGGGTTTCCTGTAATTTGCAGCTGGAAAAAAGAAAACAAAATACTAAGTAGTAAACATGAAAATGTAGGAAAGCATCATCTATAGAAAATCATCAGGGCATAAGAAGCCAGATTTTGTTAGGGAATTCTATCAATAAGATTTAGGGACATGTTTTTATGATGATGAGTCATGATTAAATATGCCACATTTCTCTTCTTGCATGGCTACAGAAAGCAAGAGGATATTTCAACCTTAATAACATGCCATTAGCTCATCGTTCACAACACCAAGAATTGCTGCTGGGTTCAAACATATGAAATAGCTGCCAGTCACCTGGTTTGGCTCAACATAAATAACAGTCAGCATAGGGCTCAAAGTCAAATACAGTACTGCCTCCACAGGGGGAAGGTGCTTCTGGTAAATGGAGGCTGCTATTTGTATCTCAAAACACTCTGGGAACAACATTTGTAATTTTTATTTATTTATTTGCATTTTGAGTAAATAAGAATTTTATGGGGCTGGAGAGATGGCTCAGCTGTTAAGAGCACTGACCCCTCTTGCAGAGGACTCAGGTTCAATTCCCAGCACCCACATGGTGGCTAAGAACGTCTTTAATTCCAGTTCCAGGGGCATCCGACACCCTCTTCTGACCTCTGCGGCATTACATGACATGGGCACACCAACCTACGTGCAGACAGTACACTCATACAAATAATAATAATAATAATAATAATAATAATAATAATAATTTTATGTCATCTTGTTTCCCTGAAATTTCCTTTGTTATATGAAAGCTTAGCAAAACTTTAATTACACTTTGGGACCTCACAGAAATATAGTGCCAATGTAGTGAATAGAGATATTCTCACATCTTTCATTGATCAGAATCTGATAATTGAATGTGAGTTTGTTCATGGAAATAAACAACATACATTTGACTCTATCTATCTATCTATCTATCTATCTATCATCTATCTATCTATCTATCTATCTATCATCTTATCTATCTATCTATCTATCTATCTATCTATCTATCTATCTATCTATCACAAAACAGTACTGTTCTACTGCTCAGATCAACCCACTTAATTTTTCAGAACACACTAGAATTTCTTCAAACTAAGAATTTTTAAATTCTTCTAAACCTATTAAATGTCAGCAGTAGTGACATCATCAGAGATAAGACATTTAGTAGCATTTTAGTGCGGTTAATTTTTATTAAAATATAACAAATATTATTAAAGTGATTTTTGGACAATATACTCAGTTTTAAAAGCTGTCTGGAATGTCAAAAATAATGTGTTTCCCTTCATTCTATGTAATTTTTTTATTGAATTCAAACTTTTAAATAAATCTTCCAATATCTAATGTATCATATTATCAAAGCACAAAAAAACCATTATATGATTATAAGAACCTCAGAACTCACTGTCTTCAAATTTAATGGACTCCCAATGCTTTTTCCCCCTGCAAAGACTGTTTTTAAGACATTTCACAGTATTTTATACATTATAAATGGATTCCATTCTTGGCTTAGTAATTCACCTAATGGACAATGGATACAAAAAGCTGTAACTCCAGGGACATTAAATTGGTTCTAAACTCTGAAAATTACAGCTTTTACAAAAAGAAGAAAATACTAAAAACATGTCTAATGCAACACTGCATCTAATTTTCCACTACCTCCAGATTGTGTCTAAAAGCTCCTAAACTTCTTAATGACACAATATGTTAAAATTGCATTCCTTTATATTTAGATCTCAGAAAGATATCACCCATTCTCTAACCCCAAGGAGGCCATACTGGCAAAGAGGCTTCTGTGCTGCAGATAGGGTGAAACAAGAATCCCGAGACTGAGGATTCTCAGACTAAGGTAGGACACAAGCACTTTCGGATGGCATCTTTTCCACTTACTATAGAAACTAAATATCCAAATTTCAATGGTATTAAAAAGATAGAAGAGATGGTTTTTCTAGACACATCCTCAATCATCTGTAAGTCCTAAGAGCAGCCGTAAATTTGATAGATCCATATCCATTCAGAGAACATAAGCAGTTCACTTGGAAGCTAAACAATACATTCAAGGGTAAGAGTAGAGGAGTTGTTCAACTGAATTTTCAATACAAAAACGCTTCACAGTTCTTCAATTCACATATAAAATAAATGCCTCCAATAGCTGAATGTGGAGAGACAAGATAATGCTCATAATAGAGTTAATTGGATGAGTTCCAGGAGCTGTTCTAATTTCACAGAGGACTCTTCCTCATTCTCCTTACATTCCCTTGTCTTTAAGAAATAAGACAAGCTGGGCATGGTGGCACACACCTTTAATCCTACCACTTGGGAGGCAGAGGCAGGCTGATCTTTGTGAGTTCAAGGCCAGCCTGGTCTACAGAGTGAGTTCCAGGACAGCTGGGCTACAGGGAGACACTGTCTCGAAAGACCAAAAAAAAAAAAAAAAAAAGAAAAAAGTGGTTCAGGCTGGGCATGGTGGCACACACCTTTAATCCCAGCATTCGGGAGGCAGAGGCAAGCTGATCTCTGTGAGTTCAAGGCAGGCCTGGTCTACATAGTGAGCTCCAGGCCAATGAGGACTAAAGGGAGACCCTGTCTCAAAAAGACAAAAAAAAAAAAAAAAGAAAAAAGAAAAGAAAAGAAATACATGGTTCAGTGCCAGGCGTGGTGGTGCACTTCTTTAATCCCAGCACTCAGAAGGCACAGACAAGCAGATCTGTGTAAGTTCAAGGCCAGCTTGATCAACATAATGAGTTCCAGGCCAGCTGAGGCTACAGAGAGACCCTGTCTGGAAAAGACAAACAAAAACAAAAACAAACAAAACACAGAGGAAGCTTCTTGGTGCTGGAGAGATGGCTTAGCAGTTAAGGGCACTAGTTATTCTTGAAGAAGACTTAGGTTCCAATCCCAGCACCCACACTGTAGCTTACAACCATCTGTAACTCCAGTTCTAGGGGGATCCAACCCTCTCTTCTGTCCTTCATGGGCATTGCATGGCACAGGTCTGCTTGCATACATGCACGCAATACACACATACACATAAAATAAAAATAAAGCAAAAAATGTAAAGAAATAAGTGGTTTAGAAATATTACTGGGGGCTGGAGAGATGGCCTAGCAGTTAAGAGCGCCTACTGCTCTTGCAGAAGACACAGGTTTGGTTCCCAGCACTCACATGGCAGTTAAGAATCGTCTTTAACTCCAGTTCCAGGGGAATCTGACACCCTCTTCTGACCTCCATGGATTTGCACGACATGGGTGCACAAACCTACAATCAGACAGTACATTCATACACATAAAAAATAAATAAAATTAAAAAAAGAAATATTACTGTAACATATACCATTTGTCTTGGTTCTTTTATCTTTTTCTCTATATTTCTGGGAGATTTGGAACTATCTTCAAATTATTGTGTTCTTGTGAATTTTTCTGTGTCTTTGCAAATAGCTAACACAGGCATGGAGAATGTCTTAAATGCACCTCTGATGTCATGGTTGTGGAATTTCACCCTGTTTCTGGTTAGGAAAACACTTATGTTTTCTAGATCTTCCTCATCTCATTTAAACTGCTGCTGGATTTATGAGGTTTTTACAGCATTTAGAGAATCTGTGTATTTTAAAATTTAAACCCTTTGGCCATCTAGATAAATATAAACTCTACCTAACAAAGTTATTATTTCAAGAGGAATTTATTTAGATGAAGACATTTGTAGCCTTGATTTTAATACTTTATGCTGATAATATATCAATATATTTTCTTCTTTTTTAATGATAAAGGAAAAAAATCTTGCTCAGATTTAACTTCTAGCCTCTTTTGTCCTTTCTACCTATTCTTTCTTAAAGGCTATATGCCACCCTCCAGCTCTTAGCGGGAGCACTTGATTGTAATGAGAAATTATATGTTCTTGTTAGAAGGTTAGGTACCCTTTTCCTCCCTTGTTTTGGTTTGTGAGATTTACTACAAATGACTTAGTTCATGCTGTTCTTGAAGCTTTCCGCACTTTCTATCATCGGTCACGTACACCACACCTTCACATTATGTGAGGTACCTGTGGTAAGCATTTCCCACCATTTTTATAGCAAGTATTTGTGTGAAAAATAAATCTTAGTTTCTTTGTTTTCTAGGGGTGCCCTTTTCCACCTTCCATTATTACCTATCATCTAACATTCTTCTGGATTTTCTTGGATCCAAACATTTAAAATAATGTGACTCTCTCACCACATTTCAGCATTTTCACAGAAAACCTTGTGAATTCTGGCCTTTGGACCTCTTCTCTGGAACTATGAGTTTATAATAGTGTACATTGAAAAGTTGTGATGTGTTAATGTTGTTTGCTTTTATTTTACTCTGTTCCATCAAATACGTCTATCATTCTGTCTCCACTCTTCGGCTCTGCAGATAAGGACCAAGTTACATAATGGTTTGAGTTTCCCACAAACCAAGGGCGAAATTAACATTTGAATCTAGGGAGGTGGTTTTTGAAGTCTCTTGCCTATTACATCCCAAGATGTGCTGAAGTGCTTCTCCAAACTCAAGTTTCATCGTCATCCCACAAAGCTACTGACCTAAGTTCCTATAACACTGTTCAGTTGGGAAATCGCACTTTCTGCAGTCAGACCTAATTCTTCCACTCCCACCTCCCCCACTAAATCAGTCCCACCTCCATTCCTGAATCCCAGGTAAGGGACTATTATCCCTCCTACTCGTCATGTTCTTTGCCTGTGACACTCCGCTAGAGCCACTCTTGCACACCCTTTCCTCTAAGTCATACTCCTTGTCTTCACCTGGTCATAAATGTAGAAACTTCCTGAACTGGCTTGGTAGAATTAAATGGATTCATCTTTCAGTAAAAGAAACATGAAGATGCATTCATATTGTCTTTGTTCACTCTTTACAAAACTCAGTCTAATACATAGTGTTTTGTTTTCCTTCTTCTTTTTTAAAATTATACTAATAAGAGTCCCTGAAATAATGTCTGGTTTTGATGATATATAGAAAGTTATAATTTCTAAAACTTAGTTTTATTTATCTAAATATACAAATGTTTCTCAAAATAATATACATTTTACTTAGCTCCCTTGAAATCTTTACTTATGTACATTTTAAAATGAACTATTCCATCCTTGTGTTTTATATTTTCTTAAATTTAGTAACAAGAATATGTAAGAAAATCTATTCTAAGATGAACTTTTATGCCTTCTTTCTAATATTCCAGATTGAACATTTATGAGTTTTCTTATGTAATTTCTTCTTTCACCAAAGCATGCAGAAAAAGATGTGCTGAGAGATTTCTACTTACTTCTGCTTTCTAAAAATACCATGCATGCATTTATCTTGGCTAATCTTTCCATGTGTGGTTTCGAATGGATTATGTTATAACATTTTATCTGGTATAAAAATCCTTTATGACTTCTTACTGAGATATTAAAATCATATGGGATCAAAAATGCTTGTGAAGGAGAGGGTTTGTTTCTTTTTAAGGAGATACACTGTCAAGTTCAGGCTATACCCACAGATACTATAATGGAACACAACAAAACACCAAAGAATTATGGAACTTCAAATTTCAACATCAATTTGAATTTCAAGGAACCTTCAAAAGTGGTGTATTGACTTTATCACAAAAGTAAGAAAATAAATTTCTCTCACCATTACCCTTCTTGGGGAACTATCTACCTTTTGTTTATGCTGTTAGAGAGGGTAAGGAGACAAATCTTAAAATCTGATCATGAAGTCACATTAAAATAAGTTTTGTCACTTGCAAACTTCAGGGATTGCACCTAATTCTCAAGCTCATTGCCAGGCAGGGTTCCTTCACACATAGCTGCCCTTTGGGCTCTGCCAAGCCCCACACAGATACCCCATTGCTTCTCACATTCTGTTGTAATTTGAAGAGATAAATGGTGCCAGATGGCTGCAGTTTTACTGAAGGAAAGGTGATATTCAGCTCCTTGAGAACTTGGTACACACCTTAGAAACCCTGCCAGGGAGAATGAAGAGTAAAGAGTGTTGTGTGTTCAAGTGAGGTTGGGGGACATAGAGGAAGAAATACCTGAAAATCAAGTTGTTGGTACAATATTCTTTGGGGGTTTAACAGGCAAAGGAAAATGAATGCTTGTCTAATTACAAAGAAAGCATCTGGAGTTGGACAAAAGTTCAACGCACAAATGTGGAAAAACAAGTACTTAATGTATTAAGGAATGTTTAACATCGATACTAGATTACTCTCTTTTCTCAGATGGCTAGATCAGATGGGGACATAGATGGGAGAGATTTATAATTCAAGGAAATCTATAAGTGACATTTCTTATAGGAAAACTATTTTGAAATAAATGATATGTACAGTCAACAAATAAATAGGTGACTCTTTTGTATGCTTCGTAGTGACAAGCATTATTTCCAGTACGGCCAAAATGAAGCTATCATGGCATCTCACAGGCAGCCAAGGCTGTGGGTAGCTACCATTGTCCCCCCTTCACAAACTAAATGAAGAAACTGAAGCCAAGATTCTTGGTACTTTCTCCAGAAAGCAGAAATACAGCAAGCAGTAGTGAAAGGACTTGAAACCTTGAAGTTTTATTGCAGAGATCATTTCCTTACTAGCTTCCTATAGCCTCAAGATCTGTATGGTGTCAACATTGACTTTATTTTTACCTCCTGCATGTGTTTCCTGTTCTAGAATCTCATGCTTTTAAATATGTGTGAGTACTCACCGATTTCACCTTTTATCACTGATTCTAATCATCCCTTGTTTGGAAGCACAATCCTAGAAGCCAGGGAGACAGCTTAGCCCAGTTAGTAGGCTGCATGTCAGCAAAGTTACTCTCTGATCCTGTAGCTTTGGGGGTAGAAATGTCTTCACTTGTAATGTTTGCAAGTTCCTATGGTATAAATACTCCAAGAATGGCCAATATGAAATATGTCAATATGATATATATGTCAATAACACACACATTAGCTCTGGCACTCTGGCACAAACCAGTCCTGAGACCAGATCGCTAAGGTTCTCTCTGTCTTAATTTTTTTTTCATATCCATTAGATGAAGTTGTTTTATTCTCTTTTTACCAGAACCCTAGGACATCAATATATAGTAGTCCCTGGTTTAATCTTTTAAAAGAACAAATCTAGCCAGGCTCATGCCTAGTGGTGGCTCATGTCTTTAATCCTAGCACTTAGGAGGCAGAGGCAGGCGGATCTTTGTGAGTTCAAAGCTAGCCTGGTCTACAGACTGAGTTCCAGGACAGCTGGGGCTACAGGGAGACCCTGTCTTGAAAAGACCAAAAAAAAAAAAAAAAAAAAAAAAAAAGACAAATCTGCTGGTCATGGTGGCCCACACCTTTAAAAAAAAAAAAAAAAAACAAGAGAGAGAAAAAAAAAAGAAAAAAAAAAAAAAAAAAAGAAATTGGGAGGCTGAATCAGGCCCTCTAATCCTGCCTATATTGTAGTCACAAGACACAATGAAAAGCACCTTAAGTAGCAAACATGACTTTGCAAGTGTGTTTAATTAAGGATCCCGAGATGGGCGAAGTATTACTGGACTATCTGAATAGGTTTATTGTACTCACATGGGCCTCATAAAAGAGATGGGGGGCTGGAAAGATGGCTCAATGGTTAGGAGCACTGGCTGTTCTTGCAAAGGACCTGGGTTGGATTCCCAGCACCCACATGGAGGCTCCCAATTGTCTGTAACTCCAGTTCCAAGGCATCCAAATCCTTCTTCTGAGCTCTGTGGGCATTTCATGAACACAGGTGCACTTACATACATGCAAGCAATACACTCAAACACATAAAATAAAAAATTAATAAATAAAATTATAAAAAATTGATGGGAGAGTTCAGGGTCAAACCAAAAGGCAATGTGATGGCAAAAGCAGAGATTGCAGTGAAGATGGAGAGTGAAACACAATCCAAGGGACACTGGGCTGCTAGCCCCAAACTTGTGCTTTGAATTAGACAGTGAATCTGATTTAGACTGTTAACCTCTAGAACTGTATCAGAATAAACTTGTGTTATAGGAAGTCACTAAGTTTGTGTTACTTTTTTCAGCAGTATTTGGAAATGAAAACACTGTCTCTTCTCATGACACAGAGACAATATTCCCTTCAACTAGCCAGGCCCTTTGTGTGCTTCCTCTGTCTATTCTCCTGTCAACTTACACCTCCTGTTTTGTTTTGTTTTTCTCTGTCTGCTTTTTTCCACCTACTCTTCTCCATGCATTGGCTGTACAGAACCTTATCCAGAATTGTTACTTCTTTCTGGAATGATCTTTCCTGATTCTTTGGAGAATTTTTTGTCAGTTAATTTCCAACCACATGGCAACTCATGCATCACTTCCTCAGAATGGCTTTCTCTATGCTGAGTAGAAGAAATCCCACCACACATGTGACAGATACATGCAAAAAAGCACCTTTCTCCTTCACTGTTGTAATAACGCTGGGAAATTTGACATGCATTTATGTGATTTTTGGTTGATTGACTTTCTCCTCCCTGGGGCAGATTTCATGCTGATTTTTACGTACCTTTGTATCACAGGAGCCTGGCACACAAGAGATGCTTAGGTAAATATTTATTATGTGACCTCAATAGTCCAGCTCATTTCATTAACTGTGTTAAGCATATTCTTTGTTCTAGAACCATGTATCCAATCAATATTTAGCAAGAGTCAACTTTACCCAAAGTTCTGATCTCATACATTAAACTCAACTTCTCTGATAATAGTAATAATAGCCTGGTGTGTCAAAGGATTTAAAAGAAGAAGGTCAAGGCCAGCTCAACCTACACATTGAGGCCCCACCTCTAAAAGGAAGTCAGTGGATAAATAGATAATAATAATGAAGGTATGGTGATAACAGTTCATCTGTATAGGGAACCCACTATGCTTTAGACACTATGATAAAACTTTTAAGAATAAAACTTATTTTACCCTAGAAGATGGGAATATTATAAGTGTAGCTTCATAAGAGGAAAAGTTGTCCCTGAGGTATGTGGGACACTCAATAGACCGCATGGCTAGAACTAGATTTAGAATATAGAGCTGGCTTCCAAACCTTCATTGTTTCAGCACATTATTATTTGTGTTCTCAAGGATCCATTTATGCTTGCAGTCATTTCTTACAGATTTGAATCTATTAACATTTGTCTATTAGTGTAGTCTCCTATTTTTACGTTTTTACTCCATAACATGCTAAAGAACTAAGAACTGTCCATGGTGCTACAAACAATCAATCCTGTTGCCTCGCAATATTCAACAGTATATATACATACATTATATATATATATATATATATGTATATATATATATATATAATTTTAATCACAACATCATCAAGCATTCTTTTCTTAGGTCCATCCATCATTCTTTCTGTAGTAGACAGCTGAGAACATGGCTGTTCAACGAGAAATGACATTTATAGAGTCCTTTGATACTAGATGTGACAATGTGACTCGTACTGTCATCAATAGTGTCATATGAGTGTGGAAAATGGGTTTTAGATTCAATATTCAAGTGGGTACTCCATCCACTTTATTTGATCCCTCTTCCAACTACTTATAGACAGAAGAATCACTTTGGACCTGGAGGCAGAAGTATGTGTTGAGATTAGAAATAGTCAAAAGAGAAGCAACAATAATCACAAATGCCACAGAACTGCCATACAGCAGTGAACTACTGAAACTTGGATGTCTGCATGTGGAGGGCAGATATATTTGTCTTGTTCCAAGCATTGCTGCTTTAGGATTTCTTATAGTGGTTATACAGGTCACCAAACCAGTGTGTTTATCCTTTCCTTTCATGAAAGTCCTGGGTTTCCTTGACCACCTCCCTCACACAAGCAATACTGCATTAACACCTTCCCAACATTCCCCTTCCATTCTCAAAGACCCACATGAAACTGGGTCTGAATTGGCTACCCAACAGTATGAACTAGAGTGTTTCCTTTGACTAAACTGGTAGGCTGTTCTACTGGATGAGATTTCGTTCTTGCTATCAGTGAATATTTCTTTCCTCCAAGATTCTCAGCTCTTACTTTCTTTCATTCTATAGTTTTAGTGACCTAACCCCTACTTAGTTTAATGAAAGTTCTTTCAAGGAGGAATAAACTGGAAGTTCATACTCACTTGGGACGTGTGCATCTTATAATAAAAGAATATATAAAATTCCACCTCTCAGTCACATTAGTTTTATGATCAGAGACCCATAATTCTTGATAGTCTTGGGGTAGAATTTAGTCTCAGTCTTCAGAAAGATTTAACAGCAGGATAGACCATGACATGATTATTTGTGGCTTTGGGGTCAGAATGACAAACCTTCCCTGCCTTTGCCACTAAGTAGATGGAAAAACTTGAATAAGTCCCTTTCTAGCATTATTTTCCTCCCTTAATCATAAAACAGGCACATCAAAGCAATACCTAAAACATTTTCATGGTGCTTCACTAAATCCCAAATACCATTCTAAATTAGGGTTACACAAAAATTAATGTGATGTAGTTTCTTTTCTAAATAGGCTTATTATTTAGGGGAAATGTAGCAACCCAAACACATAATTCAACACAACATTCTGTTTGACACTGTGCTTGCCTTCTTTGTTTAACTTTCAATTTTGTTTCTGGTTTTAGGCACAGCAGGGCAAGGGTATTCACCTGTATGAACACACAGGTGAATTCAAAGACTGTGTGGAACATTGTGTCTGAAGTAAGTACACACTGTAAATCACTCACCTAATAATCAGGTAGGCAGGGCAACTCGCTCTCTAAAGACATCATATATGATGTCATCTCAAAGTAAGAGACCACTTTTATTTAAAGTGGTGAGATGTGAGCCATACAATCACAGGAGTCATTAGTCTTTCCATATACTGCAACCCTCAAAAGAGAAAAACTGTAATAAATCAATGACTGAGGTGCTAGAGTGAGGAGCGTATACTGCTAATTCTGTCTTCCAGTATCCAAGTATCTGCTGCCCAAAGTAAGGAGCAGTAATCCAGGGATTAAGGGTCAAATAATTTCCTCTCATCATTGTTTTCAATGAGGAATTAATGTTCCCTGAGCCCAGATTTTGGAATCCTCTCTGTCATATTTCCCAAGGAAGAAATGCTTCCATGAGAAACATAGGAAGTCCATTAAATTTGAAATAGTAACTCTGCCCGATTATTTTGAGGAATTCATAGTGATAGAGAACAACCAAAATGCAGCAGCAGAGATTTAAAAAGAAAATACGAAGTATTGTGAGAAGCTATGCATGCGATTACAGAATGGAGGTGAAAGAAATATGTCTGGAACTCTTTTCTGAATTCTGCTTTTCCTCCATATCTGGCAAAAGCAATTGACAAATGATTATAGTAAATATAGCCCCAAGTAGCAATGAACTTGAAGGTACCAAGTCTTTAGGTATGGAGGTGTGGGTCACCCAAACTCAAGCCAGATGAAATGAGGATATCTAAAATAGTTATTGAAAGAAAGAGACCACAAATGCTTTGGTGACCATATAAAGCGGTGGAAATGTGGACATGTTCCACTAAATCTTGCATGTTAAATGTTTGTGGAGAATGGAGCAAAGTGTCAATTACACAGCTCACAGACTTGATGTAATGTTAGCTTGAGTGGGTATGAAAAGTGAAAGAGGAGGATATATTTATCTGATCTCTTTGCTTTGACCTTGTCTTGGCTTCCACATCTAGACAGGGCTTCATCAGAGTGCTGTAATTCACAATACAATGCTCGTATCTTGCTCTCACTTGATGGGGTCAGTCTGGGTTCCCATAGGATGATTAAGCCTGCTCCAGCATTCTGCCTCATCATTGATAATTGCCCCCATTTGAGGAGTCATGTATCTGACCGGGTTTGCTGTTCTTTTTTTTTTTTTTAATTTTTTATTTATTTCTGTATGTGTATGAATGCACTGTCTGCATGCAGGTCTGTGCACCCGTGTCGTGCAATGCCGCGGAGGTCAGAAGAGGGCGTCGGATTCCCCTGGAACTGGAGTTCTCCTGGAATTGGAGTTTCGGACGGTTCTTGGGCTCCATGTGGGTGCTGGGGATCGAACCTGGGTCCTCTGTAAGAGAGGTCGGCACTCTTAACCGCTAGGCCATCTCTCCAGCCCAGGAAAACTGTTCTTAAGAGTCCTCAACTGCAGGTTTATGAAAATGAGTGATACCATTAGGCTTATTTTGGAGGTTTACAACAGGATATTGCAAAAGCTGAAGGTGAGATGACTCCGGGACTGTTATCTTTTTTTTTTTTTAATTTTATTTATTTTTGTATGTGTATGAATGTACTGTCTGCATGCAGGTTTGTGCACCCGTGTCGTGCAATGCCGCGGAGGTCAGAAGAGGGTGTCAGATTCCCCCGGAACTGGAGTCAAAGACGGTTCTCAGCCGCCATGTGGGTGCTGGGGATCGAACCCGGGTCCTCTGCAAGAGCAGTCGGCGCTCTCAACCGCTAGGCCATCTCTCCAGCCCCGGGGACTGTTATCTTTGTACCTTTGGGTCTCACCAGTTTTTCCATAAATACTGGTGGATTAATTAACATACTGACTGGCAGAGGTTTAGTCATGGGGCTGACCTACAGTTCAGGAGACATATACAAACTGAAGGCTTTTTTTCTGTCCTATGGGTCCAGTGTCAATGCTTTTCAGCAAGTCAGTTCCTAAAAGTACCTGTTACAAACTCGCAAAGCTAAAAGCAAGTGATTAATTACTGGACTTTTAAAAACAGCATTTCCAACTTACTAACATTTAGAAAAAGAAGGTGTGTTTTCTGGTCAGTTTATCCTGGGAAGCTAGCAACTTCACATGTTACCTCCCTAGGGGATGCTTCTTCTTCCAGGACTTACATCTTCAAGTCGTACTAGAAGTGCTAAGGCTGGAAGGCAGATAGAAGAGGCTAAGTTCCCAACTGATCTGATCATGGGGGAGGCTTTTGTTCTGTGCACCTGCAATCACAGAGATCAGCTTGTGAATCGGTTCTGACCAGGTGGCCATGGGTGGGTTGCTTCTACCTGAGCCTTGCTAGAAGAATACATTCATGATGAAAATTTTCACGTCATTAGTGGCCTGGGTTAACACAGATGAAGGCAGTCACATAGATCATTTTAGACTGTATGATTGCCTCCAGCCTCATGCCTAAAGACACCTTAACATACACATACACACAGTAAATGGGACTCGACTCTACCATAAAGTTTCACTCCAGTAGTTCCCCAATGCCATTTGGTAGCTATAAAAACTTCCTGTTATAGAAAATCTCCTATAAAATTTCCAATATTATGAATTAAAGGAAGCAGTCAGAGCCCTCCCCACTACGAAAGCTCTTCTATGCTCCCTGGTCAGGTTTACAGTGAGCTTACACTATCCTCCGTGTTAAAGCAAACTTTTTTTTCCCTTATAGATACAAATCTTTTTATCATTATTGCCATGGTATAAGTGGTCATTTTTTTCTGGTTGATAACTTTTTACTTCCGGCACTTTCTACTTCATCTCTTGTCACCGGGCTATCATTTCATCCTCATACATTTTACGTTCTGTCCTTGAGGCTACTGGGACTTGTCATGGCAGGGTCCTCTTGCTATGGGCATGTGCACATACTATTCTCTCTTCTTGGAATATGCAGTTGAGAAATGTTTTCTACCTACATGCAAGCTCTGAAAGGCCAATTCTGTGTATCCATAGTTTTCACCTTTCAGACAATTTATGAGTATTTCTCATCAAGGTCAACTTTGCCTCAAGCAAAACATGCCTTCTTTGTAATTGTTTCATGACAAATGCAATTGCAGAAAACAAAAAAGTTATGGGAAGACAAATATTAACCTGAAACTAGTGCTTCTGCCACATATTCTAAATGCTGAAAAGCTATTTTCTTTTCTGCTTTTTCTGAAGAAAAACATCAGCAAAACCAACAGTCTTCAAGTCCGCACCAGTTGGTAAACAGCTGCTACACTGTCCCAGTGTGTTCCCCAACAATAGCCTTCAGGAACTACTCTGCACTTGCTGCTGAAAGCCTGCCTTGCAGCACGCAACCCAGAGCCCCCTCACCATTCCACCTGCATTTGGCTACACATACTCCCATCTCTGATTAGTATAATCTCCTCCCCTACACACATAGTAAGAACTGATTTGAGACCATTTCTATTCAAGTATATCCTCAGTATATTCAAGTGAAGAATAGAACAGAAAGGCTGATCTGGCCTGAACTGGTTTTGAGAGCATGCAGAGCTAGGCAAAATTGTGTTCTCTAGCAAAATTTATGGGGAATCCCCTAGTGGCCATCTTGTGCTCATGCATAATTGGAAACAACCTGTCACCCCCCACTGGATGGTGGGGCTGTAGGGGTTTGGGCACAACAGCCTGCAGATTGGTTTTGCACGAAGGATGCTTGTGCTCATGAACTATCACTTATAGCTAAAAAGTGAAAAAAAAACTGAGAGAAAGATGCAGGACAGTTATGGCAGAATGCATGATCTGGGATGGGGTGGGGGTGGGGGGGAAGGGAAAGGGGAATAAGCCTGAACTGAATTGGAAAAAATGTATGAAATGCACAAAGCATCAATAAAAATTAAATAAGAAAATTGGGTGTGTATATGATTAAAATCAGATGCATTGTGGAAAGGAATATATGCATTAGGTAAAATGGATGTATGACCCAAACTATGAATCCAAATACAGAACCACCCATTTTTTTCAACTCTGTGTGACCCCTTCTTTTCAACTACTCACTACACTCCTTAGTAACAAACTCCTTCTCATGAATCACATAACAGGAAGTCCTGGAACAGTAATTGGGGCCCTTGAATATTCTCATTCATGTGGCCTTCTGTCAGTCTAGACAGTGTATCCCTCTTTAATCTGTACTGTTCCTTTACACCAAATAAAGTTATCTTGATTTCTTTTTTCAAATCTGTGTGACCCTTCTTTACAACACTGTGGTTAAGAGGGCAAGAATCTGGAAATACTTAGCACAGACCCCAGCCACTGGTAACATTCCTACAAGATGCCAAATTTACTCAAGTTATAAAAGAATAATGGCAGGGATTCTGTGTGGACAATGTATTAATAACTAGATTATATATATATATAAATTAAAAAAAAAGAATAATGGCAGGGATTCTGTGTTGACAATGTAATAATAACTGACAATGAAATAAATCTGAGTGTGACTAAAATTCAAATTTGCAGTTAAGAAAATGATCAATCTAACACTATGCCCCAAACCAAAGGAATCCAAGAGTCATGTTAAAACTATCAAGGCAAAATAGCTACAATTAGAAAAAAATGAGTGCTTTAAATACAACACTTGAAATGGTTTAATTGAAATCATCAAACAGGATAAACACCTTTCATCATAAACCTCTTATTCACTGCAATGGTTGGTTCACATGTGTAGGTGTTGAAACACATTTTGGTTTAGTATTTAATAACTTGTCAAGTGCATATTGAGCTTTTGTGAATTTGGATGCATCTAGCATATACAGGAGAAAATAATTACAGAGAATTTACAATGAGGGCAGTCCCATCGTGGCATTTATTGGCATAATTGAGGCTAATGATGAAGGATGGGTGGAGGGAAAAGGAGGGAGGTAAAGATTGTAAAGATGCTGCTGAGACACATAAGAATGCCTCTGACTGTGGGAGATGTTTACTAGATAATATTACTTCTATTGTTGTGTAAATTATGAGAAGCTAAAAGAAATATGTAACAAACAGAAAAAATAAAATTCTACAATAGCACATATAAATCCCAAAATGGACATGCTAGCATCCATGTTTGTTTAAATGGAATCAGGACAATTGATGGTTAAGAGAGCAACCAGGTCAGTGAAAGAAACAAAAGCAAACCAAGAAACTCAGGAAAAACCAGGTAGACTATGAAGTGTGGATCTGAGCAAAGTGGCTGTCAGTGCCCTGAGGAGTTGCTAGAGCCAACAATGCACAGGGAGTCTGGTCAGCAGCCAGGACCGTAGAGACAGCCAGGTCCCATTGTTTAAGCATCCATAAACAGGAGAGTGGATAGAGATGCACAAATTATTATTTGGTCAGCAATGTGTGTTTGGAAGTCATATAGAAATTGGTCAGTAATTCTGACCACAAAACACTAAGCACAAGATGTATTTTGAGATTAAATAGAGACCAATGATAAAAGGCATTTTTAATCAGAAGACAATGTTTGATTAAGAGATATAAAATCATTTACTTGGTGTGACAGTAAACTCTCCAGTCACCTATAAAACCTGAAAGTTGGAAAAGGCTTAAAGAAAACCTTGTAATTACTGTTCCTACCATATGAAACAAGTTAAGGTGTTTTAGTCAAGGTTCTCTAGAGGAAGAGAACTGTAGGGAAATCCAGCTTGAATTTCAGGCTAGCTTTCCAATTAGCATGCCTCAGGGCACTGAGTAGCTGAGGGTCTGGCCCCACCCCAAGAAGGAGCAAGCAGCATGGCCTAGGTGCATGATGCTGGGTGGGGTGCAGTGGCACAGAATTGGGGGGCTTGTGGTTGGTCCTGGGAACTGACCATTTGATTTATAAAAGCAAGCTGTGGCAAGGAGTAAATTTGAATTTCATAATAACATTATCATGGAATTCCCGGCCATGATTTTTATTAATTATTGCATGCATACAGGCTAAGGTAGGCCTGCATTTCATTTGGGTGGCCAGTGGGTTGGAAAGAGATTCCTTTGCTGATCACCAATCTGGGTAGCTGGTGTTGTGTGGGTATTGGCTGAAGGGAGTCCATCAGCCATCAGCCTGAAATTCCTGTCCCAGCTCTGGGCAGGTGAGAAGTCAAGGCCAAGAGTGGGACACGTGTCTCGTGGGTCCATGCTAAAAGCCTAAGATGGAATTACCACTTAGGCTGGGCTACGGGAAGTAGCCAGTTGGTCTCTGAGCCTAGAGGCCAGCTCCCCACAGTGTCAGCAAAGCAGGCACTGTGTCCCCATTCCTCTTAGCAGGGCCGTATGGTCTCTGTTCGGCATAAAAAAAAAGCTTCCTACAGAGAACCAATAGGATGAATATTGATCAAAAGGAGATTTATTACAGTGGCTTACACGATACAGTCTGGGAAGGTCAACAATGGCTGTCTACACTGGAGAGGCTGAAAACCACTTGCTCTTTGGTCCACAAAGCTACATGCCTCAGAAGTCTCAATCTGACACTAGAGACCTAGAGGATTCCTTAGAGACCTGGATCATGATGTCAGTAAAGGATGCAGCAACCACTAACAAGCAGGGCAGCCACAACAATTGCGTGGAAGGAATTATCTATAAGATGTGACAAGCAACCAGGAGAAGAGCAAAAGCTTTTCTCCCTGACTTCCTTATATAAGCCAGAAGGTGCCACTTATAATTAGGGTAAATCTTCCGATTTCAGTTAACCTAGTCAAAAAAATCTGTCATAGGCATGCCCAGAAGTTAACTTAATCTAGACAATCTTTCAAAGAGGTGCCCAGAGGTTTGACTCATGAGTGCTTCTAGACATCAACAAGTTCACAGTCAACATTAACCATCAAAATGTTAGAGTAGTTCTATAATGTTTGAAAATAAAACACCATTCAGAGATGAAGTTGCGTCTTAGACCAGGTCTTTATTATAGAAGCATTTCCTGCCAATGCTTTCAGTGTACTCAGGGTCAGAGCCTCCATCTTCAGACAAGCTTCCACCTTTGGACAGACCCAGGGGAACAGGTATCAAGACACAGGACTGTACAGAAAAGAGTGGGGTAAGAGAGACAGCATGTGTCATGGACAATTTCCTTCTTGGGAGAAATGATCATGCAATGTGACACCCTGCAGAGCTCTGCCTCTGCCTTTGGCTCCTGAAGTCCCAAAGACAAACCTAGGAAAAATTCTCCAAAACTGAAGTCTAGAAGATTCTAGTGAGTTTAATGGGCTTGCTCACAGAGCAAATTAATGAGGGTATCACTTACAGGCACTCTCTTTCATAATCATTCTGGGCTGGGACCCCTCAACATCTGCATAAGACGGCAACCAGTGGGAGATACCCACCCCTTTGCATCACCTGCCTATGTCCGTAGCTCCTTCCCCTTATACAGCTAAGGTGAGCTGGCTGTTTGGGAGGGGTCGCGGATCCCTGCCTCCACCTTTCCTTCAGAAGGACAACAAGTCACATTTATAATCTTGGGCACTTAATTTGATGTCCAGGTTTGGTCCTTCTTTTGGAAGAACATCCACACCACAGCATGGAATTGAAACGTCTTCCTAGGGGAGGAATCAGCCTGGAAGGGGATTGAGAAACTTAGGCATCTTTGATAACATTGTCTAATTCCATAACCAACTGGTGATGCCTTACTACTTAAGTTTAAATCAATTAATACTGAATGAAATAAAAAAGCCAGCTTGTCTTTTACACTTCATCGTCAAGTGTTCACAGGCTTTAGCCCATGACCGGTGTACTGATTGGCACAAAGAACATTTCCTCCTTTGCAGAAAGTCCCTTTGAACTGCACTAACTTAAAAGTATGGATAAGAAAATAAACAATAAAAACAAAACCTAGATGGGAATTAGGAAAAAATAGAAATAAAAAGGTTAGAGCTAAGGAGATGGCTCAGCAGTTAAGAGCAATGGCTGTTCTTGTAGAGGATCAGGGTTTGATTCTCAGCACCTACATAGTGGCTAACAACTATCCATAACTCTAGTTCCAGGGGTTACAACACCATCTTCTGAACTCCAGAAGCATTGCCTGACATGGATGCACCTATGTACATGTAGGCTATCCACTCATATGCATAAAATGGAAATAATAATAAAATTTATTCAAAAAAGAAATAAAATGTTTGGGGCCAGAGAGATGGCTAAGTAGTTAAGAGGACTAACTGCTCTTGCAGAGGATCTGGGTTCAGTCCCCAGCACCTACATGGCAGCTGACAACCATCTGTAACTCCCATTCCAGGAAATCTGACACCCTCTTCTGGCCTTTGAAGGCATTGCAGATCATGAGTGGACTTACCTACATGCAGGCAAAATACTTATACACATAAGTAAATATAAATCTTTAAGAAGTCAAGAATGGATATTTAGAAATTATTGTCAAGCAAGAGATGGAAGAAAGACTGAAGATGGAGTCCAGAGCACGTAACATCCCTGCCCACATCAATCTATTGCACTGGCAGAAGCTGGACAAATGAGAAAAGCAGCTAGGAAAACAACCTTCTGTTTCTTCCCCAGACTGACTACACTAAGCTCCAGCGTATCTTAGCTTCCAGATTACTCTCTGAATTAATTTTCTCTTGTAACTTATTAACCTATACTAATATCCTCACTTCTAGCAGTAGTTTAGTAAAATTATGTCCATGGAAGTTTCTTATGAACTGCATGGTTCATGTAGAAGTGATTATTACTGCCCACTCTGAAATCTTTTACTTATTTCTTTGAAACCTCATTAACTTCATGCCTATCATTGAATTATAAATGAACTGAAGGGCTCAAATAAATTATCAGTGGCGTACACAGACCCATGAAAAATTATGGCTTTTACTTTTCCAATACATCTCAGTCACTTTTCATATATTCTCCAATCATTTCTCTCTCATTAGATTATAAAGTATTGGGATAGAACTCTTTTGAAGAAAGCTCTTCCTTTTTGATAAAGCTGGGTCAATAATTTGCTGGTATTCATTAAAAGTATTTAATGGTCAATCTTGTTATTCATTTCATGGGAATTCCAGGTTGGGTTTACAAAGAAGTAAGAATGAGCTAGGTATGAAAAAAGTTAATAGCAAGTTCTCATATAAATAGCTGGAGAGGGAAGGGAAAGGATGTCTAATTGGACATGTAGACAGTTGATCAGTGATAAAGTCCCAGCTAAGCCATCAGTCCACCTAGACGGTTGGAAGAGCTTCAAACCTGGAGTTCAGGGGAATCTGCGCCTTGTGTTTATTGGTGGTTAGTTGTAGGCCCTCTGTCTGTGAGGCATTACTTCACATGAAACTGTTGTTTGTAATCAAGGTACAGCACAGAGAGAGCAGTAATGGCAGCACATCCAGCCACTTGGTGGATCATTTTTCATTGTCAAAGGAGGGTGTGAGGCCCACTGTAACAGGGAAGGAGGTGGGGAACAAAGATAAGCCCAACTTCCAGATGGTTCAATCCTACAGGGTGGCATTAAGAAGCCCTCCTGGGATTAAAGGTGTGGTGGTGGTGCACACCTTTAATCCCAGCACTCAGGAGGCAGAGGCAGGCAGATCTCTGTGAGTTCAAGGCCAGCCTGGTCTACAGAGTGAGCTCCAGGCCAGCTAGGACTAAAAAGGGAGACCCTGTCTCAAAAAAAAAAAAAAAAAACCCTCCTCCATCCCACTCTCAGGTGCCCCCGCCATCTCCACCCCCACCCACCCCAAGCCTCAGCCACCAACCCGCAGTCTTAATTAACAATGTTCGTTTAAGGAAGACTATTCTTACAACTCCCAGAAACAGATAATTTATGTGCCTCCTCTTTTCAGTTATTTAAAATTTTGGGATCTCTCCTAGTTTCTGATGGTATAAAGGTAATAGACTGAACAGTAAAATGAATAAAAATGTCAAAACATTTTTAAAGTTAAGATTTCAGAACTTTCCATATTCATAAATGACTCAAAGTAGAACTTTGAATTTGCCATGAATATTAAATAAAAGCAAATGCTTCTTTTTTAAAAAAATGTGACACATGGAACAAGATAAAACAATTCTTAACTGTTTTCTCAATTATTCTTTCTCAATCAACTAAGTATAAGCTGCTACAATGCAGCCATAGATTTTGGAGTATTTGTGTTTAGTTCAAGAACTTAGCTGAGACATACCATGAGGAGGAATTTTTTCTAAGTAGTCACTATTGGTTATTTTTCACCAAGTGAACATGTTTTACCCTGTTGGGCTCAAACTGCCACACTCACAAAAGAGACCAATGAGGGGCCACATATTAATATGAAATTTATTTAATTTGCTGGTGCACCAGAACCCAAATAAGAAAACTGACACATCAGATGTGTCAAGGACTCAACCCACTCCACACAGGGATGGTTGGGACCCCAACTGTCTGTTACAGAGAACTTTTAAAGACAAAAACCACAAACTAGAGGAATTTGGTGACATCATACCTACACAATTGCAAGGCTATAGACACCCAATGCAAGTAATGGTGACCTTTAAGCTGATTGTTTGTGTTTAGCAGCATGAAGCCCCTTGGAGAGGAATGGGCTTCTTAGGGGATAGGAAGCACTCCTTCAGGGCTGGGATAGTTCATCTTTACCTCAGGTAGCTGTGGGAACTAGGAACTCAGGGTCAGGTCGGCCCGTATTCTTGGGGTTAAGGTAGTCATGGGAACCAGGCTTGCTTCAACTTGATAACTCTTTCTGACCTGGTCCTAACAATCCTTTTATGCAGATGCAGTGGCTTAGTCTATGCACTGTGTACTGTGATCAACAATGGTGAATAAGCAAGAGAATATGCAAAACCCCCTTAAAAAAGATCATCCTGTGTGGTTTAGAATGGACTACCAGCCTTTTTAGTAAAAAATTAAGTCAGGTGCTTGCTCTGAGACTCAGGCTATTTTCAGGATGAACTTTCATTTGAAATATACCCTTGTTACCTAATTTGACAACTTACTTGCATCATTGAGTCACTTACGTTTCATTTATTTTTCTATTTTTATTAAATTTTTGTATATTTCATACAATGCATCTTCATCATATTTAGATTCCCTTCCCTATGGGAACAACCCCATAGCTCCTTTGTTGGAATTCATGTATTTTGTTAGGCCTATCATGTTGTTTGACATGAGTTTATTCACTGAAGCCTGCTCAACCTATTTAGCATCAATACCTTAATAAAGTTCAACACTCCCTTTCATCCAAAAGTGATCAGTTGCCAATAGTTCCTCAGCTAAATTTGGGGATTCTTCCCCATTTCACCACTCCTAAGCTGAGTTTTTTAATGGGCTGAGTTTGCATGGGTCTTGTTCATATTATCACCATTGCTCTAAGTTCATATAGGCCAGTTTCCAGACACCTGGAAAACCTTGTTTTCTTGTGGTCATTCTACACCCCTGGCTCCTACAGTCTTCCTGCCTCCTCTTCCATAATAGTCCTTGAGGCCTGTGTGGATGAGGTTTAATACAGGATTATTACCCAAGGATATTTTCTACATTTTGGCCAGTTGTAGCTGTCTGTGTTAACCACCAGTTGATCTGTTGTATGAGAAAGCTTTGCTGGTGAGAGTTGAGAGATGCATTAATATTCCCTCTGCTCCCTGTTATGCTGTTTCAAGAGAATTTAGGCATAGAGGTTACATTATAGATGTGTCATTTAGGGCTAGGCATCTCACAGACCCTTGTTCTTGGAGTTTTACCAGTTATGGAACTCTGCAATAGTTTCCATCTATTACAAAAAGAAGCTTCTTTGATGATTGGTGAGAGGTATACTTGTCAGTAAGTATGAGGATACATGTTTAGCACACAGTAAGAAATAACCTTTGTCCATGGATATAACAGATGTAGGTTTTTCTCTAGGATCTATGACCTCTCCAACCATGTGTACTTGGCTATGTTTACAGTACCACACATGAGTTTCCTCCCATTGAGCAGGCTTTAAGTCCAATTTGATAGCTGTTGGTTGTCTCCAAGTTAAAATTGCCACTACTATACCAATAGAAATAGTTTGCTGACCACATGACCTGTCTATTGGAGAAAATGGTATATTGAAGTCAACTACTATTACTGAGTCATGGTTAATCTGTGCCTTGAAGTCCAGTAGTACTGTTCTTATGAAACCATATGCACTGAATTTGCCACATTTATATTCATGATTGCGTTGTCTTCGTAGTTGATTGTTATCTTGATCAGCATGTACTAACTTTCTTCATTTCTTCTGATCAATTTTAACTTGAAGTACGTTTTTTCTGATATTAAAATAGTGACTCCTGTTTCTTAGTGCTGTTTTCTTGGATTTTTTCTACCATTCTTTCACCTAAGGTGGTGTCTATCCTCTAATTTAAGATGAGTTTCTTATAGATAGCAAATAGATGGAATTTGTTTCTTAATCCATTCAACTAGCTTGAATCTTTTAATTGGGTGACTGAGGTTATTGATATTTAGAGTTATCACTGAAAGGTGTGTATTTGTTACTGTCATTTAATTTTCTGTTTGTGTTCTTAGTTTTATTTTGTGTTTCCAAACTTTATGGTTTCATTTTTTTATAACCTCCTGAGTATGGTCATTTCTCTCTTCAGTCCTTTCTACTGCTTGTATTCTCTGTAAGGCTGGTTTGGTGGACATAAATTCTTTCAGCCTATTTGTTTCATGAAAGGTGTTTCTCCCCCCTTCAATTCTGATAGACACTTTTGCTGGATAAAATATTCTGGTTGGCATCTACAGTTATTTAGAACTTGGAATACTTTGCACCAGGTTCCTCTGGCTGTCATAGTTTGCATTGAAAAGTCATCTGTAATCCTGAAGGGTTTGTCTTTATATGTGACTTGTTTCCCCCTTGCAGTTTTCGGTACTCTCCCTTTTCCCCCTGTACATTAAGTGTTTTTACTGTGAGATGCCATAACAAGTTTCTGTTCTGGTCCTGTTTAATTGGTGCTCTTTGTGCTCCTTGTATCTGTATAGGTAAGTCTTTTCTTAATTCAGGGAAGTTTTCTTCTGTAATCCTGTTGAAGATGGTCAATGCCATTGACCTGAGATTATTCTTTCTCTACATAATGTATAGGTTTGGCCACTTCTAGGTATTCCACATTCTATGCATATTCTTCCTGTGTTTAAAAATTTCTTTTCCCTATTCTTTGCTTGATCAGTCCAATTCTTTGTTTTTCACTGAGACACGATATTCTGCTGTCCATTTCATTCATTCTGCATGAGAAGCTTTCTCCTATTGTTTTAAATTGGCTTGAGCTTTTCAGTTTCAACTTCATTTTGCTGGAGTTTTCTTCAAGATTTCTGTTTCTTTAATGAATTCACTTTTCAAGACCTGCATTGTATTTGTAATTTCATTCAGCTGTATATTTGTTTGCTTTTTTAAAACTTTAAGACACTTTAAAAATTTTTTTTAATTTTATTTATTTATTTTTAATTTTTTCTTTTTATTTTATTTATTTTTGTATGTGTATGAATGTACTGTCTGCATGTAGGTTTGTGCACCCGTGTCATGCAATGCCACGGAGGTCAGAAGAGGGTCTCGGATTCCCCTGGAACTGGAGATCTCCTGGAATTGGAGTTACAGATGGTTCTCAGCCACCATGTGGGTGCTGGGGATCGAACCCAGGTCCTCTGCAAGAGCAGTCAGTGCTCCTAACCACTAGGCTATCTCTCCAGCCCTAAATTTTATTTATTTTTTATGTGTATGAATGTACTGTCTGCATGTAGGTTTGTGCACCCGTGTGGTGCAAAGTCGTGGAGATCAGAAGAGGGTGTCGGATTCCCCTGGAACTGGAGTTAAAGACAGTTCTCAGCTGCCATGTGGGTGCTGGGGATCGAATCCAGGTCCTCTGCATGAGCAGTCAGTGCTCTTAACCACTAAGCCATCTCTCCAGCCCCTCAGCTGTATATTTGTATTTTCTTGAGCTTCAGTCAGTTTTTTCCTATCCTCTTTGAGTTCTTTTAGTTGTTTGTTTATTCTTTACAGTCATTGAAGGCTTTGATCATTTTTATGATTGTTCTTTTAAATTCTGCACCTTGGGGTTCCCTGCATACTTCTCCTTGTAGTAAACTTCTGTAGGTTTTGATGGGGTTTGATGGTTGTATTAGTCACTTTTCTGTTGCTGTGATAAAACCACCATGACCAAGGGAACTTATAACGGGAAGAGTTTATTTGAGCTTATGATGGTTCCAGGGAATTAGAGTTCATTGTGGCAGGGAGGCATGGTGGCAGGAGCTGGAGCAGAAAGCTGAGGTTCCCATCTTCCAATGAGCACAGGGAGGCAAGAGAGAGAGAGAGCCACTGGACACTAGCAAGGTTTGTTAAACTCTCTAAGCCCCTCCATTGATGTACTTCCTCTAGCATGGCCACACCTTCTAAGACCTCCCAAAACAGCACCACCAACTGGAGACAAAATGTCTGAATACTTGAAGCCTATTGGAGATATTATCATTCAAACTACCACAGTGGGGATGCATTATCTTGATTTTCCATATCATTTATGTCTTTGGTCTGAGCATATGAATTTCTTTTGTTGGTTGTGTGTCTAATATGAATTCTAGCCTGTCTTTATTTAGATGAAGTTTGATTTTGTTTATATTGTTGATGCCACTCAGTTGCTTTCTGATCAGATATGAAGAGTTAGTTAGTCTGTGCTTCAAGTTCTCACTTTTGATTTATGATTTGCTGGCCAGGATGGTTCAAGCTGGTTATTCAAAAGGTCTTCTGAAGGGTGAAGCATCTAGGCCCAATTCTACACTATGGGGATCCTGTGAGTGAGTTTTTGCAGACTAGCCAGGAGCTCTCAGGAGGGAGGAAGAGGAGGTAGGGCAGGGGTAGTGACAATGTGCTGGCGAAGGTCTAACTGACTAAGCAGAATAGACATGAACCCTAGATCAGGGAGAATGGAACTGGTTCCAGCTCAGTGGCATCAAGACCCAGTGGGCAGGATCTGGCTTCAGAGGTTAGTCAGGAAGTTTCAGACAGGCAAAGCAGGACTAGGTCTAGTCCCAAAGCTAGTATTGTGAAATCCTGGGGAGGGTCTAACTAGCTAAGCAGAGTAGGTAGGAGCCCTGGAGTGGTAAGAATGTAGCTTATCAGGGTGGTGGGGGAGGGGTGGGGGGAATCAAGATGCAGTGGGAGGGGCTTGACTTGGGCTAGTCTGGAGGTCTCAGGCTGGAGGAGCTGGAGGAGGTCTAAGCTCAAGGTGAGGTGGGGCCCTGTGAGGAGGGTCTAACTAGGTAAGCAGATTAGGAGTGAGACCCAGAGCAGGAATTTTTAACTTCGAAAGCCATATGGGTTGTGGTATTGTCGGGCATGTCACATGCATCAACTATGTGGGTGGTGAGAGAGGAATAGTGGGTACAGATGGTTTCCAAAATCAGGAAAATCTGGGAACCCATTTAAGTGAACACTGACACCCACCTCTTTGGAGTCTTTGAGAGAAATGTGTTAAGAACTGTAGTTTTCCTTCCGGGAAGACATGCCCTTTCTGAAGTTTAGATCCCTTGTATACACTCTGGTCAAAACCATCACCCACCAGGATAAAGCTTCACTATTTTGGAATATAGCAAAAACCTTATGGTGTAAAGTGGCACCTTTGATGACACTGAATCTACTGTTTACTTGGTCCTAATTTTCTGTCGTCAATACTCCCATGGATACATTTTATTGACCTACAAGCATGTTTTATTCACAACACAAGACCTAATACACTGATTCTTTTTTTTTAATTTTAATTTTTTATTAATTTTATTTATTTCTGTATGTGTATGAATGTACTGTCTGCATGCAAGTTTGTGCACCTGTGTCGTGCAATGCCACGGAGGTCAGAAGAGGGTCTCGGATTCCCCTGGAACTGGAGTTCTCCTGGAATTGGAGTTTCAGATGGTTCTCAGCTGCCATGTGGGTGCTGGGGATCGATCCCGGGTCCTCTGTAAGAGCGGTCGGTCCTCTGTAAGAGCGGTCGGCGCACTTAACTGCTAGGCCATCTCTCCAGCCCCAATACACTGATTCTTAAAACCTTCTCAGCCTTTGCTTGCGTCTTTCACATTGTGCTGAGTGGCACCTCAAGTATGGCAGGCATCTCTAGGGTGTTGGAGGGTCCCCACCCCCTGCAGATCAAGTCCTATGTACTGTCTCTTCCTCTCAAGTGTGAGGTGGTATACTTTGTGTCTTAGCCCACAAATGGAGACAGACAAAAGTGAGAAGTTGTCTCTTCTGAGGTTAGACTCCAAAAAAACTGGAGCATTTCAAACTGCTCAATCAGAGGGGGAACTGTCATCACATTGTAGGGCACTCAATGGAAAAGGCTATCATTAAAGAGCTGAATCTAGTAACCTGTGAAGGACTAAATCCAAACCACAACCACGTGAATAGGCTACATATAGATTCTTGATCTACACAATCTGTGATGTAATAAAGATTTCATTTTCCATGCTGTTAAATACTTGGGGTGATTTGTTTTATGGTGTGCTGGTTAGTTTTTTATCGAACAAACTAGTCGCCTGGCAAAGGGACCTTCCACTGAGCAATTTCCTCTGTCCTGTGGCCATGTCTTTGGGCATCTTCTTGATTGCTGGTTGATGAAGAAAGGCTCAGCCCACTGGATGTTGTGCCATTCCTGCACAGGTAAGCCTGATGGCATGAAAAAGGTAACTGAGCAAGCCAGAGAAAGCCAGCCAGCAAGTGCCGTTCCTCAAGTTCCTCCAAGGCGTTGGCTTCAGTTCCTGATCTGACATCTATCGATGTTGGATTGAAAACCTGGGAGTATAACCTAAACAAACGTTTTTTTCTCTCTGAGTTGTTTTTTGTTAGTGTATTAGTCACTTTTCTGTTGCTGTTATAAAACCACCATGACCAAGAGAACTTAAAAAAGGAAGAGTTTATTTGAGCTCACGATTGATGGTTCCAGGGAATCAGAGTCCATTGTGGCGGGAGGCATGGTGACCAGGGCTGGAGCACAAAGCCGAGGTTCACATCTCACAATGAGCACAGGAAGTCAAGAGAAAGAGACTGGAGACCACAAGGCTTGTTAAATGCACTAAGCCCACCCCCAATGACATACTTCCTCCAGCATGGCACACCTTCTAAGACCTTCCAGAACAGTACCACCAACTGGGGACAAAATATCTGAATACTTAAAGCCTATGGGGGACACTCTCATTCAAACCACCACAGTAAGTGTTTTATCATAGCAAAAGAAAGCAAACAATAACATAAATAGCTGTGAGATGAAGTTAAGCACACTACAAGGAAATAAGTACATCTACCTGGCCCCAACACTCCCATCCATATTTCCTTTGCTACTTACTGGACTACAGGGCCCCTTGAAGACAGGATTCCCTTTTCATGAAGTAAAAATTATAACAAGAAAAAGAATGTTCTCTTTCATCCAGCCCACCAAAGTAAAATCAATCTCACCATTTCTCCATTGCCACTCCACAAAAAGAGTCAGAGATTATGGAATGCCTCATCAAGGAAGGCCACAGTGAGAAAAATGTGAGGCTTCTAGGAGGAACGAGGAACAAGAAAAAATACCTGTCTACCCAGAGAACAGAGGAGTTTCCTTGATGTATACACAGGTATTGTACCATAGAGATATCTTGAAAAGTAAGAGCTAAGAAAATACAGTATGTGTGCTGGAGAGATGGCTCAGCAGTTAAGAGTTCCTACTGTTCTGGCAGAGAACCCAGGTTCAATTCCCAGCACCCATATGGCAGCTAAGAACCATCTTTAAGCTGGGTGTGGTGGTGTACGCCTTTAATCCTAGCACTAGGGAGGTAGAGGCAGGGGGAGCTCAAGGCTAGCTTGGTCTACAGAGCGAGTTCCAGGACAGCTGGGGCTACAGGGAGACCCTGTCTCAAAAACAAATAAATAAATAAATAAATAAATAAATAAATAAATAAATAAATACTTCAAAAAAAGAAAGGAAAATACAATAAAGCAGAAATAAAAATAGTGATTGAGGGATTGTAGAGCACAGGTGTTCTCAAGGGGAAGATAGGAAAATAAAGGGGGTTTAACTGAGGGGAAAGAGCAGAGGAAAAGGGAGGAAGGAGAGATAAATAACACCAAGCATGTTTGGAAAATACATAGGAAACATTATTTCATAAGCATAGTAATATATGATATATATTTCAAATGGAGTTACTCCAGACAGGGTGACAATGCTCCTCCCAAGAGACATAGGCTATTTAGCAAAGCCTTCAGTGCCAGGCATACAATCGTCCCTTCAATTTGGTGTTCAGTGTTGTCAAGGAGACCCCCAGACAATATAGGCTTTTTCCATTGCCCTTGGTAGCACCCCCAGACCTTGAAACTAAGACCCTATTGCTGAAGACAAGACGTGCTTCATACTTGGAAAAATTGAGCTCGAACTTCCCTGAAGACCAGCTCTCAGTGTCAGAAGGCACTATGAACCTTCCAAGGGAGAAAAGCAATCAGTAGTCTTAGCCAGCTGTAAAGCCATTGAATCACAGCAATGACTGGTACCAGAGTGGGACTTTTATCTTGGGGGTAACCAATAACTGTCTAATTTGACTTAAAGCCCACTCAAAGGAGGGAATTCATACCTGTACTGTAAACTTAGTCAAACACTTGTGGCTGGACAGGTCATATACACTCTAGGGGAGAACCTACTGCCAGTTCCCTAAACCAATGTGATTTTTAACTATACTCTAAATAATTATCCTTATATCCACAAATAAGAATAGCTCTCACCTCTCATCAAAGCAGCTTCTTTTTGCAGCACATGGAAATTATCATGGTGTCAATACACCTTTCCCATGCTTACATCAGGTCTTCGACAGCAGGGCCTTATTCCCTCTCTTCTTGCAGGTATCCCAGTTTACAAGCAAGAAGCCTTTACCTTTTTGGGGGGAGCTTAGATCCCCTGGCCAACATCTCCTTGGTAGAATAATCCATTGCTGATATCAGAGCTCTCCTGTATTAATATACTTTGCTTAAGTGCACAGCTTAAGGAGACTTTAGTATTATATTCGGTTCTGAATAGAGAACTTTTCACAGTTCCTATGTCTATTAGTCAATTAAAGAAGGCGGTTTTACCGGTTTTATAAGAGATTACTTCTGTGACAGTTGGCTCCAATTTACAGTTAGAGAACGACCTCATCATCATCATATTCCTCCTTGTTCTATGAAGGAGAGGTAAGAAAATCTCTCCTATTAAAACTTTGTGGCACCTAGAAGGTAAGTTTTCATTTAGGACTAATTTTAAATAGTTGTTACAAGTAGATCCACAGAGGGGTTTGATGCCTGTAGAGTCTGAGGCTTTTCTTTCTTCCTTCAGGTTCAGACGGGCCAACCTTCTGCTGGCACTTCCTGGTACATCTACACAATGCAAAGCTGTGTCTTTTTCTTCCGATCTTATAAGATTGGTGACGTTTTGACCTGTTGGAACAACAAATCTTTTCCCGTAGTTAGTTTTTAGATGTGAATTGCAAAGTTTTTGACAAAAACGGTTTCATATATATCTGTATCCCCTTTTTATGTTTGTTTGTTTTTTACCCCTGAGTCTCAAAAAGGCATTGTGTAGTTACACCATACCTATAGCAGGAATCAAGGTGTCATTTCATCAAATTACCCAATCTATTTTGGGTGACTACTGAATGTCCATTAACTTGGGAGCACAAACTTAATTCTTAAGATAATCATCCTACATAAAAAAGAATGCTAACAGATGATGCTGTACAACAGAAAAATTATAGAGAACATTTGTATGTGCCATCCCAAAGTTATTGTTATACAGATTTTAAGTAAAACAAATGTGATAAACGATTTATATTTCCAGTTAACTAAGGTGCATTACCGTTTTTATCAGAACCTTTAAGCCAATGTTGTTTAATATACACATATTTACTTTTACTAAGTCCTAAAACACCATGTAACCTGTAGGCAGATTCTGGGCCAAATTGGATACTTGTTGAACTCACATCAATTAAATATACATTAATCGAATATAGACCCGTGTCTCTCTCCTGCCTTTCCCACCCCTCCCGATTCACCATTTCAGTCAGTTTTCTGATACAGTCTTTCTGTTCTTGTTCTTTTAATATGCATCCCTCTCCACAAGAAATATTTACAACTAGGTTATTGGCGCTAGCATCCGCAGATGAGGGATACCATTCATCATTTGATTTTCTGGGACTGTGTTCCTTTACTTAATATAATATCTTCTAGCTCCATCCATTTCCCTGCAAAGTTCATGATGTTGTCTTTCTTTACTGCTGCATAGAACTCCATTGCGTACATGTACCACATTTTCTCTATCCACTCATCAGTTGAGGGGCATTTGGGTTGGTTCCAGGTTTTTGCTATTGTGATCAGAGCTGCAATAAATATAGCTGCACTTGCAAGTGTACAGTTGGTCTCTGGAATACCAGAGAGTGTTACCAAAGGCCACTAAACCAATAAAGCAAATATAGGTCTCCTTGAGTCAAGCAAGACTCCTCCTCCATCAGCACCAGCTACACCTCACTGCCTGGAAATACTGTGCAGCAGTGGCAGCCATATGTCTGTATATCCCAAATCTAATTGGCTATTAGCTCTTTCCTTGGAGCAATAACCCATGGCTGATGCCATAAACTTACATCCTCTAGGGATTAGGAGATGTTATAAGCCACAGTAAGACCCTGTCATATTTTACAGGAAAAATGTAATTCATAGATTAACATACCATCCAAATATCTGTGTCTATACCAAATTAACCTACCATAACAATTAGTACTGTTTAAATACCTATATATCTAAATGCCTGTGTTTCATTAGTAGGACTGAAAGGTTATTCCTGGACAAACTGTCAGCCCGTGAAAGGAAACAGCCAGAATTGACCGGAGTCCAAAACTACAGCTCCAGAGAAAGTAGACTGTTTTGCTTCTCGTCCACCTATATCCCTTTTCTAAGCCTAGGGAACAATCTGTGGAAGAGGGGGCATGGTAGAATGTAAGGTCTGTGATTGGGGTGAATGGTGAAACTACAGCAATATAGACTGGACACTTATTTGATCAAATTGATTGAACATATAAGCCCCCCGGCTGGATTGTGGGACCCTTGGTCTGTGTGGGTTTGGGCACAACTGCTTGCAAATTGGTTTTACATGAAGGATGCTTGTACTCATAAATTATTACTTATTGTTAAAAATGAAAATAATAATAGTAAATAAAATATTTTTAAATATAAAAAAGAAATGATCATGGTGATATACAAGTAGTATAAAGTGCAGAGAATAACTGATTTTGAGAGTCCCAGACCCAAATGATACACCTAAAATAGAACACTTATTCCTAAGGGTGAAGGATAATTGCAGACTAGGGGGAGGACTCAGTTTTCCCCAGGGTGGTGCCTCATTATAACTTATCCTGTCCCGAGTGGTTAGGTCGGCCTTAAACATATTAGCAGCACTAAATGGACTCAGTAGGTTTCATACACACACACACACACACACACACACACACACACAACTGTATCTATATCTACATGTCTCAAAGATAGTTGAAGATAGATAGATAGATAGATAGATATACATATACAACAATAATAAAGGAGAGATCAAGAAGTGGACAGAGGGAGGGAAGGAGGGAGGGAGGGAAGGAAGGAGAGAGAGAGAGGGAGAGAAAGAGAAGAGAATTTTGAAGGGGGAGAAAGAGGAGTGAAAGTCATTTAAATAAAATACTCATATATGAAATTGTAAAAATTAAAAATTTAAATCTGAAAGCAATTTCTTATTTAAAAACTATGCCTCCTTATTCGTAAAAACATCCTACAACCAAAGCTATAGACTCTGTTCAATAGTCCCATTCATTCATCTCACAAGTATCAACTCAACTTTCTCCACCTTTGTAGATTTTGCAATCTACTTCTAATGAAAGAGGCTGATCACAAATAAATAAATAGCAGTTCATGATAAAGACACGTAGGCTGTCTGATTCTTTCTGTCTCTTGTAACCAATGTACATGATTGACAGTGAAATTGGTTGACTGAATGAATGAGTGAGAATCTGAATTTGAATGTTTTAAGAGCATCCTTCATTTATTGTGATATAAGTTGTGCTGTGTCAGCTTTCCAGGACTGACATGACTAAGTACCATATACTAGGGGTTTCAAACATAGGAAAGATGAATTCCAGAATTCACAAGTCTGGAAGCTGGGTCAGGCTGCTACAGGGTTGTTTTTCTCTCCTCAGACTACAGGTGGCCATATTTCCCCTAGTATTTCACCCTGTAAATGAATGTGTTCTAATTTTCTCTTAGGAATTCATTTGTCATATTGACTTAAAGGTCACACTGATAATGACATTTAACTACCTATAAAAAACTCCTATACAGATCTGAGATCTCCCGAGACCAGCAAGCACAGGTAGGTAGGTAGGAGCTGGGTGCTTCAGCAAGGCTGATTCTTGTTTGACTTAATCTAGTTAATCCATTAATCCAGTTGTCTTTGGCTTAATTGGCTTTTGTGGCTGTATGGTCAGAGTTATCCACCCAGCTGGTATAAAAGGTAGGGTTGCCTGAGTCCTGAGATCTGAGATCTCCTGAGACCAGCTGAAACACAGGTACCGGGGAACAGGCTAAAGAGCACTTCCCCCACCCTGGCCAACTGGGATTACGAAGGCATCTGAAGGAGGCAAGCAAAGCAAGCCTTCACACAGTGAAGAGGCATTTGGGACTCACATTGGAATATAGGCAAGGAGAAGCCCATATGCCAGGAACATGAAGAAGAGACAACATGGGTGTATTAGTCACTTTTCTGTTGCTGTGATAAACCACCATGAGCAAGGGAATTTATAAAAGGAAGAGTTTATTTGAGCTTACGATTGACGGTTCCAGGGAATCAGAGTCCATTGTGGCGGGAAGCATGGTGGCTGGGGCTGGAGCAGCAAGCCAGAGGGTCACATCTTGCAATGAGCACTGGAAGCAGAGAGAGCCTCTAGAGACTTGCAAGGCTTGTTAAACTCGCTAAGCCTGCCCCCAATGACAAACTTCCTCCAGCACAGCCACACCTTCTAAGACCTCCAAGAACACTGCCATGAACTGGAGACAAAATGTCTGAATACTTAAAGTCTATGGGGGACACGCATTCAAACCACTACAATGGGAAAGGGGCAGGATAATCCCACACCAAGCTCTACTAACCCTATGGAAGATTCCTACAGTGGGATCCCCCTGGGGATGGCCCAGGACATAGATATCAGAAACACAATTGTGAACATACTTAAAGAAATACAAGATTATAAAGAGCAAATCAAAAAACTAAGAAAAGAGAATGAAGAACTCAAGAAGGAACTCAAGAAAGAACTAAACTCCAGAAGGAAGTAGAAACACTGAAAAGATCCCATGCTGAAAAAGATAAGGAAACCAACCAGAGAAGCAAAGAGCTACAGAAAGAGATTGAGAAGCTCCAAAGGAAGTAGAAATACTAAAGAAATCAGAAAAGCCAGGCGTGGTGGCACACGCCTTTAATCCTAGCACTTGGGAAGCAGAGGCAGGCGGATCTTTGTGAGTTCAAGGCCAGCCTGGTCTACAGAGCGAGTTCCAGGACAGCTGGGACTACAGGGAGACCCTGTCTCGAAAAGACCAAAAAAAAAAAAAAACAAAAAAAGAAATCAGAAGAGGAAATAAAAAGGAAATCAAACACTCATCCAATCAGAGGAAAGGAATAGAAAAAGCCGCAGAAGCAGAATGGAGGAAGCAGAACAAGAATATCAGACCTGGAAGATAACACAGAACAACTAAAAACCTCAAAGTAAAGATATGAAAAAATTTAAACAGAAACAAAGTGGAACAACCAGGAACTGTGGGACACTATGAAAAGATACAAACCTCCGCTTCATAGATAGAGGAAGGAGAAGAATCCCAATAGAAAGGTATTAAGCAGATCTCAGATCTTCAACAGATAATAGATGAAAACTCCCCAAACGAAAAAAAGAACAACCCATACAAGACAGAAGCACATAGAACTCCAAAGAACAGACAAGATCAGAAAAGAAATTCTCCACACCAAATCATAATTAAAATGCCAGACACCCACTGGGCATGGTGGCACACAACTTTTAATCCTAGCACTGGGAGGCAGAGGCAGGCAGATCTTTGGTGAGTTCAAGAAGGCCAAAGCGGATCTATCAAGCGAATTATAGGACAAAAGGTGGGGCTACAGGGAGACCCTGTCAAAAAAAATGCGAGACACCAAAAACAAAGACAAAATTCCTTAAAGCCACAAAAGAGAAAAACAACAGTGACTTATAAGAGGAAACCTATAAGAATTACAACTGAATTCTCAATGCAAACTATGAAAGCAGAAGAAACATGGAGGCAAAGCATTCCCAGTGTTAAAGACAATAAAATACCAACCCATGTTACTATATCCAGCAAAAAATTTCAATTATAGTTGAAGGAGAGAGAAAAAAACTTCCATGACATAAACAGTTTTGAAAGAATACATTTCTGGAAAACAACGCTTCAGAGAATACTTGGAAGCAATTCAAGGACAGAAGAAAGGAGCAACATCCCCAGGCACCTAGAAAGAGAATCAATAAAAGCATATCTTGCAGAAGTAGAAACCTAACCCAAACTGCAAATGGATAAGAAGGCAAAAGGAATGCAACAAACAAACCTATCAGTCATAACCTTAAATAATTAATGGACTAAATTCCCCAATCAAAAAGACATAGACTGGGAGATTGATTAGAAACAGAATCCATCAATATGCTGTCTACAAGAAACAACACCTCTTCAAACCTTCAAGGACAGGCAACCACCTTAAAGTGAAAGGATGGGAAAAAAAATATTCCAAGCAAATGGTACAAAAAAGAAAGTCAGGTGATGCTATTTTAATACCAGACAAAAATAGACTTCGGGGCTGGAAAGAGGGCCTAGCGGTTAAGAGCGCGACCGCTCTTACAGAGGACACGGGTTTTATCCCCAGCAACCACACGGGGGGCGGCTGAGAACCGTCTGAACACTCCAATTCCAGGAGACTCCAGTTCCAGGGGATCCAAACGCCCGCTCTTCTGACCCTCCGCGGCATTGCCGCGACACGGGTGCACAGACTTGCAGCAGACAGTACATTCATACCATACAGGAAATAAATAAAATTAAAGACGATAAAAAAAAACAAAAACAAAAAAACAAAAACAAAATAGACTTAAAAGTAAAAGAAATCAAGAAGAGACAAAAAGAGGCCATTACATTTTTATTCAAAGGAAACAATGAACCAAGAAGAATTTCACAATTATGAATATATGTGCACCAGAGTTTGGTAAACTCTGGTGCACCAAAACTTTATCAAGACAATTCTCCCAGGACCACAAGTCACACACTAACCCTATTACACTCATAGTAAGGGGACTTCAATACCCCACTGAGTCCCTTTGGACGGTCAACAGGACAAAGAATAAACTGAGAGACAATCTGAACTGAAATGAGATAGACAACCAAATGGACTCATAGACTCTACCAAGTATTTACAAACAACACCCTAATACCATAGAATACACTTTCTACTCATCAACCCAACGGAACATTTTCACCAAATCGACCACATACTGGGAACAGAAGAAACCTCCACAAAAAAATGATTGAATAATTTCATGCATTCTGTTAGACCATAGTGCAATAAAGCGCAACATCAACACCACTATGAGCACTACTGCCTACAAGAACACTGGAGACTAAACAACACACTCTTTAATAAAGAGTGCGTCAAAAAGAGAGAAAGAAATAAAAGCATTCCTGGAACTGAATGACAATGACAATACAACACACGAAACCTATGGGATACCTTAAAGCAGTCTAGAGGGAAGTTTATAGGCCCTGAGGGGCGCCTATATGAGAAAAACAGAAAGAGCACAAGTGAGGGATCTAACACTACAGCTAAAAGCACTTTAGAGGCAACAACAGATGAACCCTAATACAACAGACAGGAAGAAATAAAAAATAGGAGCAGAAATCAATGAAATAATAGAAACAAAGAAAACAATACAAAAATCATTGAATCCCAAAGTTGTTTTTTTGAAGAATAAACAAGATAGAAAGACCTCTGCCCCAGTTAACCAAAAAAGAAGACAACTCCAAATCAATATCATCCATGATGAAAAGGGAAATATCACAACAGACAAGGAAAAAGATCCAGAAAATCATACGGGAATACGTCAAAAACCTATAGTCCGCCTAATCTACCAAGTTTGTGAAACCCTAGAAGAAAGGATGACTATGTGAATACCTGGGAATCACCAAAGCGCAAACAAGAAAGATCCTCAGCTTAGACACTATAAACATGAAGAAATTAAGATTTAGTAAGAAACCTCCAACTAAAAAAAGCCCAGGTTTCAAATGGTTTTCATGGCAGAATTTTCTCAAAACATTTCAAAATGAGCTACAACCATTATTACTGAAACTGTTTAGAGGATACAATCAGAGGGAATTCTCCCCAAATTTTCCTTCTATGAAGCAATCAACACTCTATTCTCAACCAAGCAAAGATACAACTAAAAAGGAGAATTAAAGACCCATCTCCCTAATGAACACAGATGCCAAAATTTGAAACAGGATACTGGCAATCGCATACAGAGACCCACATTGAGATCATCCATCATGACCAAGTTGGATTCATACCAGAGATGCAGGGATGGTTCAACAGATGAAAATCAATAAACATCATCAAACACATAAAGGGAATAAAAGACAGAAACCACAACCATCATCTCAATTGATGCTGAAAAAGCCCGTTGACAAAATCCGCATCCCTTCATGCTTAAGTCCTATAGGAATTGGGATTGGAGGGATTTCAAGCCCCTCAAAGTAATCAAAGCCATATAACAGGAAACCCACTGCCAATTCATCCTAAAGGGGGAAATGAAAGAAACAATTCCCCTTAAAGGTAGGACTCGGCAAGGCTGCCCCCCTGTCACCACGCCTCTTCAATATAGTGGTTGAAACACACGTGTAGAGCAATAAGACAAGAAAAGGAAATTAAAAGGAGTAATAATTGGAGAAGAGAATCAAGCTATCCCTAGTTGTTGATGATATGATTATTTACTTAAGAGATGCTAAAAAACTCCAACTCACAGAAAACTCCTAGAAACAATTAACACTTTCAGCAAAATGGCAGATACAAATTAACCCCCCCCAAAAAAATCAATGCATATTCTTACACCAAGATCAAGCAACTGGAGAAGGAAGTCAAAGAGAACCTTCCCACTCACAATAGCCCAAAAACAAATAAAATACCTAGGAACAAACCTAACCAAGACAACAAAGAACTCTACAACAAAAATTTTAAACATTTTAAAGAAAGAAATGGAAAGAAGACAACAGAAGATGGAAAAACCCTCCATGCCTCATGGAGGGGAAATTAACATTGGTAAAAATGTCCATTCTAAAACAAGCTCTTGTATAGATTTAATGCAACCCAATCAAAATCCCCAAGAGTTTCTTCACAGGCTTGGCAAATAGGTTTCCTTATTCATTTGGAAAAACAAAAGACCCAAATAGCCAAAAAAAACCTGAGCGAAAAGAGCTACACAGGGGGGATTCTCTACACCAGACTTCAACTATACTTCAGGGATATAGTCATAAAAAGCAGCCTGGTACTTGGCAAACAAAAACCAGACCTGTTGACCAATGGAACCAACTGCAGATCCAAACCTGAGCACATACAAATTTCAGCCAATCTCAAGTTTGACAAGGGGGCCAAGAACCACAATGGAGAAAAGAACAGCATCTTCAGGCAGTGGTGTTGGGCAAAACTGGATCAAACCCCCACTTGTAGAAGAATGAATGAGGGCTGGAGAGATGGACTGCGGTTAAGAGCGCCGAACGCTCTTACAGAGTACCCGGGTCGATCCCCAGCGCCCACATGGTGGCCGAGAAACCGTCTGAAACTCCAAATCCCAGGAGAACTCCAGTTCCAGGGGATCCGAGACCCTCTTCTGAACTCTGACCTCCTCCGCGGCAGTGCAACGACACGGGTGCCAAACTGCATTGCAGGTAGTACATTCATACATATAACGAAATAAATAAAATTAATTAAAAAAAAAATTAAAAAAAAAAAAAAAAAAAAAGAGAAATGATGAACACTTACCTCTCGCCCTGTGCAAAAGTCAACTCCAGATGGATCAAGACCGCAAACATGAAAACCCAAACTCTGAAGGCGATAGAAGAAAAAGTTGGCAATCAGACTACAGACATAGCGTAGAAAAGACTCTGAATCAGACAGCATCTCTGCGCAAGAATTACGGTCGACAATTGACAAATGGTTACTCATTAAACTCAAAAGGCTTCTGTACATCAAAAGAAACATCAAGGAAGTGAAGAAAAATCACAGAGTGGGAGGAAACCTTCACCGCAGAAAAACATCTGACAAAGCATTGATTTCCAGAGTATATAACCTACTCAAAAACAAAGAAGAAAGAAACAAATGACCCATTAAATTAGATGGAGCAAAGAACTGAAAGAGAGATATCACAAGTGAGGAATTAGAGATGGCTGAGAACACCTTAGGAAGTGGTTCAACACATCACTAATCATTAAGGAAATGCACATCAAAACCACTTTAATATATCATCTTAATCCAATAAAACTGGCTAGAAAGACTATCAAGAAAGCAAATGATAAAATCAAGAAAACAAGTGCTGGACAGGTTGTGGGGAAAGGGGAACCTCATCCACTGCTGGTGAGTGCTCATACAGCCTTTCATGGAAAACTTCTACAGCCACTAGGGAAAGCAGTGGGGAGAACCCTGGACTTGGATGAACTTGCCACCCAACCCGCCATACCACTCCTAGGCATGTCCCTCAAGGCCTCCACCCCACTGCAGAGATACTTGTATGGCCATGTTTATTTCAAGCTTCCTTCACAATAGCAAAGACTGGAACCACCCAATGTGCCCCTCAACTGATGAGTGCATAGAGAAAATGTGTTACAGCACATTGGAGTTCCTATGCAGCAGTAAAGAAGAACATATATGACCTTTGCAGGGAAAATGGCTGGCGTAGAAAGACCATCAGCTGAGTGAAGTAACACAGTCCCAAAAAATAAAAAATGATGAATGATATCCCTCCTCTGTGGATACGAGTTGAAAATTACCATGAGTTGTAATAATTTCTTTGTACACGTCCCTTGAGCTTTTGTTCCAAACAGTTGGATGATGCATATTGGAAACAACAATGACAAAACAACAGAAGGACTGCACGAAGAACTGACTGAGAAACAGTGAACTTGCTGCTCAAAACATCAACTTCCCATGGAGATATGGTGAGAAGAGAGAAGCATGTTTGCAGTGGCATGAGTCTGAGAAAGGAGGAGGGAATAGCAGGAGACGAACTCTATAGAAGATGGAAGAGTGGTGGGTCTTGTTAAAAAATATAATAAAAAAATTAAAAAAAAATCCTCCTTATAGAGAACTGAGAGAGATGCTGCAGGGTTAAGAGCACTGACGTCTTACAAAGGGACCTGGTTCTTTTCCAACGTCTACGGTGATCCATAAATCCAGGGAGGTCTGACACCCTCTCTGCCTTCAAGGCATTACAAGACACAGGTTTCATTTACATAAACACCTTATACACGGCAAAAACACTTTATACACATAATAAATAATAAATAATAAATAAAATAATAAACTAAACAAATCATCAACAACAATTTCTTTACAAGGGACTATTGAAAGATGCCATTTATGAGGCTGGGTCCAGAACTTCAACTTATGAATTTAGGGGAAACAATATGGACCAAACATTAAATGAATTAATTCACTTAAAGTTGTTAGAAAAGTCACTGACACAGTAAGAATGCAATAAGAATTAGCTCTTCATTATTTCATTTTACTAGTGGGAAATTAAGACACCAAAAGTTAAATGTCTTGTCCAAATGAAGGGGCAATAAGTGATATATGAAAAAGAAATAGAACTGCCAGCTTCCTAACCCTAAGAACCCGCCCTTTCTCCCGTGATTTCCTGGAGGGAGAAGGAGGCTTCTGTATTCTAGTAAGATGCTGGTCAATGAGGACATGGAGGCTTAGATTTTGTTTTTCATCTTATAATCAAATTGGGGAGTATGGCTGCAAGGATTGACTTCCTTCAGTGAAGTCAACTGCTAATCTATCAGAATTAGATCCAGGCTTCTTTCTTTTCCTCTTTAAAAAAAAATTGTTGATTTTTCGTGTTTCTTTTTATACAGTGTATTTCTATCCCCTCCTTTATCATCTCCCCTAGTGTCTCCTACCCAATTTAATATACTCTATAATACACACACACACACACACACACACATGCGTGTGTCCTATACAGTAATGTGTACTCTCATATGTCCTTCATTTTAGGCCAATTCACAGGAGCCTGGTTAACCTACCAAGAGTTGTCACATCCGTGAAGGAAGCTGAAGCTCCTGCTCCCAGCAGCCATCTTTGTCCAGTAGTTCCTCAGGTATGATTGGGGTCTCTTCCCCACTTCCCCATATCTTTGCTGGGATTTGGTTTGGTTTCAGCTTAGGTGGGACATGTACATGCTGTCACCATTTATTGTCAACTGGATGCCATGACAAAGGCTTGGTACTGGAGACACATGTGAGGCGAGCTCTTTTGTAGTTGTCCTCACCCACAAGCTCCCTTGCATTGGCTCCTTACCTGAAGACTGGAGATATTTGGGGGAAATGTCTGTCCTGAACATATACAGAGCTTTGTCCTGTAATTTCCCCTGGAACAATAAAGCTATCAACAAAGCATTTCCCTGGTTCTATAAGTCAAACAAAGGTGACTTTAAGTATCTGAGAACCAGGTGAGTAGCTCTTTGTTTTATTTTGTTACTTCAGCTCACCTGGTACTTTCTCTGTAGAACAGGCTAGCCTCAGTCTCACAGATAACCACCTGCTTCTGCCACCTTAATTCTGGGATTAAAGGTATATACCACTATGCTTGGGTGCTGATTTATTTATTTATTTATTTATTTATTTATTTATTTATAGACAAGGTTTCATGTAACTGAGACTGTCCTTGAACTCCTGATCCTCCCTGCCTCCACCTCTAAAGTGCTGGAATTACAGGCGTATGCCACCATGCCAGAATGAGAGCAATTCTTTAGTATTTTACATCTGGGATATACATCTACAGACGTTGGTGTCTTTGGGAGATCTGGGTATTAATCCCTCATGGATACAGGGTGACAACTGTAAGCACAGTAACAAGAGTGACCAACATGTGACAAGACATGCAAAGACTTGCTTGATTTTGAGTCAGCAGAGATGCAGTTAATAGAGGCACACAATGGACTTGAATGAGATCTAAGAACTGAGTCCTGGCAAGCCCCTTCCTTCATCGGTATATATTACATTTATGATAACTTTCAACTCTGCTCATATAAAGAGGACTATTAATATTATATCTTAAAATATTTTCTTTAATCTGGAAGTTCATATATTCCCTCTAATTTGAAAGTGTTGAAATGTTTCTGTGGCCATCTCCAAGTAGTGTAGGCCTTGAGATCAACTGAACTCGAAGGATGAATAATTATTTAGAGCAGTATTTCTTAAATTTACAGAGCTTCTAAGCTAACTGGATTTTGTTCAACTGCCGATTTAGATTCAGTATGCCCAGGCTACACTCCAAGATGCTGAATATCTGTGAGTTCTCAAGGACTGCGCTGGTGTAGGGACCACACGTTAAACAGTAAGGGCCAACAGATATATTACCTGTGATGACAGCCAACAGCCACATAAAGCTATCTCACTTTTAATTAAAATAAACTTAGAGCTTCAGCTTCTCTTCCATGCTTACCACATTTCAGGTGCTCAGGAGGCAATGCAGATGTTGGATGCCTTATTAGACAGGAACGTCCCTGCAACTGGAAAGAGTTCAAGTGAAGGGAATTGCTCTGGAGGGCAAACAAAAGTAAGGAAATGAAATTCTAGGCAGAAAAGGACTTGTTAGAGTCCAGGTAGGGTAGACCATATAATGAAAGACCATTACAGCCAGTAACAAGATTTTTTTAAACCATAAATCATCATTAACTTAAGAAGATTTAAACAGAATAGAGTCATTTTGACTCAGCCCATTTCTTGTAGTTGGAAACTATTGCCATAGCTCTTTGTTACTACTGCTACAAGTTAAGTATCCTTTATCCAAAATTATTAACTAAAATTCTTAATCTGGAGTATTTTCAGATTTGCATTATTTACAAAGACATAAAGGAGGACCCAATTCTAAGTAAGAAGTTAATTTTTTATTTCATATTTTCATTAGATGCATAATCTGAAGATCCTTTTATATAATACTTTAAGTAATTATGGATGTGAAGCAGTTTGACAGTATGCAATTTTTCCACTTGTGGCATCATGTTAACATTTATTTCAGATTTTGGATTAGGGATATCAACCTGTAATAAATACTCAACCTTAGAACTAAGTTGCCCACACTTGTGGTGTTAGGTGGCCTCCAGATGGGTGTTAACCAGACTAAACCATCAGACTTCAGACTTCTGTTCAAAGGTAATGTGAATTTGAAGCCAAAATATACAAAGCCAATGCTGATCTTTCTGTACAGGTGCATGCATGTGGTAGGTGAGTGTAAGACTGAAACGTGCATTCATCCTTTGAACTCTGCTTCAGCAAAATTAAATGTCTGTTCTGAAGCAAATGAATGTGACTAGTCTTGCGATGCCTCTTGCAAGTTGCCCAAATGTGCCATCCAGGTGTGGTACTTTGCACATGGTGACTCATTTGTTTACTTGCTACCCCTGGGTTTTTTTTTTTTTCTAGTTTACAAAGTAAACCAGGACCCTTGTAAAAGTACATATCTAATCTGCATGCATAATACAACCTGGGCATTCATGCTCATGAATGCTCATGCCGGTATTTTTCATCTAAAGTGAGGCCTGACCATGCAGAATCCCAGTCCACTGGAAGGCACACAGAAAATCCAAACCAACCCTTAAAGCTGTCAGGGCCTCAGAAGAGGCTGGGTGTCTCCACAGCACTAACTCTCTTTGTGCTAGACATCTCACATGGTGAGGTGTTTTCCTGTTTTCTTATTCGGCTCATTAAATCCAGCACAATAATGGAACCCAAAGGCCTCATGCTTTGCCTAGTGTCAAGAGAATCTGATCACTTCACAGTCCATAAGCTTTGAAGTTTTTAAATTAAGGTTGGTCCTGCTGGGGGAAAAATAAAAAATCTCCAAAGGAGTCTGATAGCACACTTTGGCTGCAGGACACGTGTGAACACAAAGAACACACTTGTTTTCCACCTTAAAGAGCATCTGGCTGGCAACTTCTGTTGCAGCCTCTCCAATTTATCACTAAAATACCTATGAAGGAACAGCACAAGATAAGAATTCACACCTTCCAGAAATGAAGAATGATGGAAAGCTTAAATTACTTAAGTCTCGAAATTCCAGTGATTATCCACCTCCCGGTGCCATATTAAGAAAGATATACTTGTACCTTCATATGCCATGTTTTATGAAAGAAAAATAAATAGGGCTGGGAGCTGTTTCATCTCCCCTTACTGTCTGCTTTCTGTCAACAAAATCAGATAGACATCCCTCTGCTTTTGGAGGCAGCTCTATACCTCTATAACAGACATGCACATAACACATAGACACACCATTCCAAGAATAAAATGTCACAAAACATTAGAGAAGAAGAGGTGCTGTGCATAAAAGAATCTGTGCCTTTGGATGGAAGGCCGTTGGGAGTGAGGGCCTTGCATCACTTGGCATTTTGGCTAGAAAGATTAGGAACTGACATGTTGGAATTTGGATAGTTCCTTATCTTTTACACATTTGGGGGATTGCAGAATAAAACATGAGAGTAAGTGGAATATTCTTCCCCTCCCTATTATGCTTCTTAGTGTGAATGGATGTTCTATACTGACGTTTGAGGGGCAAAAATCTCTATAACTAACATTATAGAAGCCAACATACAAATGGCTTCAATGTATCCTAGCCCAAACTGGACATTGGAGAACGACAAAACCTAAATCCATTGTTCCAATGTCATGAGTTAGCTTGGATATTGTCTTTCTAATTGGATTATATAAAAGGGAAAACAACAAAAAATAGTTGATTCTAAAATGCTATGTGAACAAGGAAAAAAACAGAATATAAAACTTATCGAACATTTGATATATATATATATATATAATATATATATCTCTATATAATATATTATATTAGAAGACATTTTGGACATGGATTGACACTTCTTTTTTTTTAATTTTTTATTTCTTTCTGTATGTGTATGAATGTACTGTCTGCATGTAGGTCTGTGCAATGCCAGACACCCCCATGTCCTGCAATGCCGCGGAGGTCAGAAGAGCACCGGTGTCGGATTCCCCTGGAACTGGAGTTCTCCTGGAATTGGAGTTTCAGAGAGTTCTCAGCCGCCATGTGGGTGCTGGGGATCAGCAGCCCAGGTCCTCTGTAAGAGCGGTCGGTACTCTTAACCGCTAGGCCATCTCTCCAGCCCCATGGATTGACAATTCTTAATAATAGTATAAATGAGAGGCTAGTGAGATGGCTCAGCAGTTAATAACACTGACTGCTCTTGCAGAGAACCCGGGTTTGGTTCCCAGCATCCACATGGTGAGTAACAGCCATTGGTAACTCTAGTTTCAGGGAATCCAACACCTTCTGACCTCCATGGACATTGCACAATATGAGTGCCCTTACATACATGCAGGCAATACATTCATACACATTAAATAAAAATATAATTCTTAAAAGGGAATATAGGGGGCTGGAGAGATAGCCTAGCGGTTAAGAACACTGACTGTTCTTACAGAGGACCCGGGTTCGATCCCCAGCACCCACGTGGTGGCTGAGGACCGTCTGTAACTCCAATTCTAGGAGAACTCCAGTTCCAGGGGAATCTGAGACCCTCTTCTGACCTCCGCGGCATTTCACGACATGGGTGCACAAACCTACATGCAGAGAGTACATTCATACACATACAAAAATAAATAAAATTTTACAAAAAGGGAATATAAATGAAATGTATCCTCTTCCATAAAGAAGCTCTGTGAGCATATATGATGAAATGAGGGGGAAATGAAATTTAGGATTGCAAGATGATTATTGGAAGAGGGGCATGAAGGGAGTATGGGAAATGTTGGATGAGGACAGGACAGAGATGTGATAAAAATATATTGCACACATGTATGAACGTCTCAAAGAAAATATAAATAAATAGAGCCAAAAGGAATTAAAATAAATGTATAAAGTTACAGAGCAGACTTTAAGATTTGAAGAACAAGCTAAACTTGTTATGTAGTAAGTTAGACCCTTTCTAATTCTACTGTTTCATATAGATAAGGTATATGTTCTCATGAAGCTTGTATATTAATGAAGATAAAACCAAAAAAGGAGCCAGGCTAAGTGGCGCACGCCTTTAATCCTAGCACTTTGGAGGCAGAGGCAGGCGGATCTTTGTGAGTTCAAGGCCAGCCTGGTCTACAGAGTGAGTTCCAGGGCATCTGGGGCTACAGGGAGACCCTGTCTTGAAAAGACAAAAAAACAAAAAAACAAAAACAAAAACAAAAACAAAAAAGGAAATGATAACCATGTCAAATTGATAAGCATCTCAATGAAAATAAAACAGTAATGGAAAGAGATCAATATAGAAGGGAATAATTCAGATTGTCTGGACACAGAAGCTCCCCAAAGAGATATTGCATTTGATTTTCAATAAGTGGAGAATTTTCATGGCACATATACCAGGCACCAAGATAATAAATACAAAAGCTTTATAAAGGCTACCTTACTTGATCACTGAAGCAGATCTGAAAAAACAAACACATAACAAAATACAACACTCTTCCTAATTAAAAAAAAAAAACAGTAAACAAGCTAGTAATAGAAAGAAGTTTCTTCAACATGACTAAAGGTACATTTGAAAATCCCATGGGTAACAACATATGCCAAGATAAAAGCTTGTAAGTTTTTTACTGCTGGGAAAAACACAAGAATGCTCACTTTGATCTGGCATATTCAACATTATACTGAAAAGTCTGAGTAGGGAAGTTAAGGAGGAAGAATAGAGAAATATTCGAATTATGTAGGAAGAAGTAAAACCATCTCTATTCAGAGATGTATCATCACTGTAAAGGCTTAAGGAATCCACCATTAAATGTTATTATAATTAATGCAATGGTTCAGCCAACTCATAGAATATAGGATAAATATATAAAATCAACTTGATTTCAATGTATATGTAATTTATAACATATAAATGAAGTTAAGAGAATCCTCTTTACCACAAAAATATTAAGAAATAAATTTAACCAAGGTACTATGCATTGTCCAATGTAAAGTATAAAATATTTTCATAAAAATTGGAGAAAACATAAATATGAAAAAGTATAGCATGTTTATAGATTATGCTTCTAATATGGCTGATGCAGCAACACTCCCCAAATTGACTACAGGTTCAATCTTTCTGTATCAGAATTCTGACTGTTTTTCTTCCCCCAAAATGGATGACATTATCCTAGAATGCATGTGGAATTTCAAGGGACTCTAAAGAACAAAGATACTTTTGAAAAAGAAGTATAATCTTGGAGAACTCACGATTCTCTAGTTTAAAACTAACTAGAGTTAACATTGATCAGATCATAATGGAATGGACCTAAGTATAGACATACAGGTCAATGGAGTAGAATCAAGAATACAGAAATAGACACACATACATCTGTGATCAGACTTTCAATAAGATTGCTGAGGCCACTCACAGGAAACAATCTTTACAGCAAGTGGTGCTAGTAGTGTGGGGTATCCATGTGCAAAAAACGAATTTGGTTCCTACCACAATCATGTAGAAAAATGAACTCAAAATAGGTCAAAGACCTAAATAGAAGAGCTTAATTCATAAATCATGCTGAAAGAAACATAGAAGTCTCTGTGACTTTGAGCTAGCTGTTGGTTTCTTGAGTGTGATACCAGTAGCATAAGGGATTGTAAAATCAGATATATTGGACATTGTCAAGTTAAACTCTTCTTTAAAAGACACTTTCAAGAAAATGAAAAGATAATACATAGATTGCAAGAAAATATTGTAAGTCATATATATGATATGCACACAGATAATATAAATATCTAGCATACAGATAATATAAAACTCTTATAATTCAACAACAGAAAGATAATGGACAAAAGAATTAGATAGATATTGAATTTAGTGTGTGTATGTGTGTGTGTACACGTACGTGTGCATATGTGGGCTTGCATGTGTGGAGGTCAGAGGCCAACTTGCTAGAATAGGTTTTCCTCCCACTATGTGAGTCCTGGGGATCAAAATCAAGGCTTTGTGACAAACAACTTTATCTGCTGAGTCATCTCACTTGCCAGACATTTTATTAAAGAATATATACCAGCCAGGCATGGTAGTGCATGCCTTTAATCTTAGCACTCAGGAGGGAGAGGCAGAGGCAGGGGGATCTCTGTGATTTCAAGGCCAGCCTGGTCTACTCAGTGAGTTCCAGGCCAGCTGAGGCTACAGGGAGAGCCTGTCTCAAAAAAAAAAAAAAAAAANGCTGAGGCTACAGGAAGCTCCGTCTCAAAAAAAAAAAAAAAAAAAAAATGGCTGAGAGAATTGCCTAGTTGTCGAGACGCGGCCGCCGCTGCCTTACGAGGACCGGACGGTTCAGTCACTCCCCAGCAGCCCACAGGCGCCGAGGCGCCGTCTAAACCCTCACTCATTCCGGCGAACTGCTCAGACTCCAGGGGAACCGGGACCCTCTTCTGACCTCCGCGGCATTGCACGACACGGGTGCCAGCAGACCTGGCAATCAGACAGTACATTGAAACACATACAGAAAAAAAAAAAAAAAAGACCAAGAAAACAAAAAGAATATGTACTAATTACCTCAACTGACCTTGAGAAAACAAAAACTGGTTAATCTTGGGCCTAGTGTGGTCTTAAGCACTCCAGGAAGACAAATACAGCCAGAATCAAATAATCAGTCAGACCAGAGAAAAACGTACTTGAAAGACACTAGAACTTGAGAGTCTTAGTAAAAAAACACACAAAAAAGAATAAAGAAAAGAGCACTGGTGTTTGCCTGTCTAATCTTCAATTCTACTGGCAACGTGCATCTTCCTTGTGGCTGCCACTGCCTTTTGGCACTCCTCAAGCAACGAGACAAGCTTTTTAACCTTCCAATATTGGACTGAAGTCTCATGTTCTCTACAAGAATCCTCCAAACCTCAATGCCAGATGGGGACTACTGAATACCCAACTTATGACTAAACACTAAGAGGATGTCATCCTCCGCATGAGTGTAGATTGTCCATTGTTGACTACCTGGGCTGTATCATGACATTAGTGTACGGGGATAAGAGGCAGTGTATGTGGTGCTTACGTGGAACTTCATTTGGTGGCCATGGGTGAGGAAAGACCCCAATGTGGAACAAAAGCTACAGGATTGATGTGTTGGTTGCCAAGGAGGAACCTTCAAGCACTTCCTTAAAAAGAAACAGTAAGAATAAACGAAAGAAAAAAAAATCCTTCCATATTCAAGTGATATGGTGTATGATAGTATGTATGTATGTATGATATTGCTGTGGTTTATATATAATATATATATATATATATATAATATATATAAAGAATATAAAGTTATACTTCTTTTTACCTGCATGCAACTTTACTGTTAAAATGTGAAACTCTAAATGTGTTTTGGAATTAACCTATAGTTTATTTTCAGAATTTGTAATTTCAATTTATGTGTAGAGTGTATATATGCATATTTTGGAATAATATAAAGTTAATGGAAACAAAAAAGAGAGAAAAATCTATTCAAAGAACTGACCAAAACAGTAAACATGTGCATCGAAAGGGTTATAAAAGACTGAGAAAAAGATGCAAGACAGGACTTAACATGTATGACAGAATCCATGAGCTCTAGAGGGGAGTGTGGGGCATGAGGGGTGGGCATGGATGGGGGAATGAGTCTAAATTTGATTAAGAAATGTATGAAATGCACTCAATAAAAATTAACTTAAAAAAGAATATGTACTAATTATCAGTATGCAAATAAAAAGAGGGAAATGCAAATCAGTCACTGGGGAATGCAAACAAGGTTATTACAAATCACCACTTTGTACTCACTATGGGGCAATATTTTAACGTATAAAGCAGGCCACTCCCTATCCTGCCATACACACATATAGAGAAATTTTGAAGTATTAGTGAGAATGTGGAGAAATTGCACTGGCTGTGTGAATGTAAATTGGTGCATTCATGTAGCAAATATTTTGGCTTTTCCTCAAACATTCAAACAGAGTTGTCATATAACAGCAATTCTATTCCTGTTTTTGAAGAGAGCAGGAAACATGTTCCCCTAAAGGAGTGTTCACAGCATCATTTTTTCACATTAGCCCAAATGGAAACCACCCAGTTTAAAGTATTAATACATGCTAAGATGCAGACGAACATTGGAAACATGTTATGTAAAAGAAGCCAGTAACATGAGTCACATACTGTATGATTCTATTTATATGACATGTGTGCAATAGGCAAATCCATAGAAACAGAAGTTTGATGAGTGGTGGCCAGTGGCAGGAGGGAGAGGCCAGTGTACGGTAGGGACCTGCCTCATGGCTCCATTCTTTCTCTTTGTGGTAATGAAAATGTTCTGGAAGTAGGTAGTGTTGATAATTGCACCATATTGTGAGTAAAAATACATATTAAAATGGTTCATGTAGTAGATTACATACTATGTGAGCTTTACCTCAATTAGAAATGAAAAAAAAAAAAAGTTGTCCAGCATGCTGGCACACTCCTTTAATCCCAGCACTTGGGAGGCAGAGGCAGGTGGGTATCTGTGAGTTCAAGGCCACCCTGGTCGACATAGGGAGTTCCAGGACAGGTGGGGCTACAGAGAGGCCCTGTCTCAAAAAAAAAAAAAAAAAAAGTTAAAAAAAATATTGTTTTCCTTCAAAAACAAATAAGAAAATGGTGTTCTAATCAAAATAATGGTAAAAATAAAGGAATAATCCTCCAAAGTGGGCAGGAGCTGTCATAACTAGACATGGTGCCTTTCTTTTTTTTAATTTTATTTATTTTTGTATGTGTATGAGTGTACTGTCTGCATGTAGGTTTGTGCACCCGTGTCGTGCAATGCCGCGGAGGTCAGAAGAGGGTCTCGGATTCCCCTGGAACTGGAGTTCTCCTGGAGTTGGAGTTACAGATGGTTCTTAGCCGCCATGTGGGTGCTGGGGATCGAACCCGGGTCCTCTGCAAGAGCAGTCGGTGCTCTTAACCGCTAGGCTATCTCTCCAGCCCCAACATGGTGCCTTTCAATGTAGGTAGAGGAAATTACTGTCGAGTGCTTTTTCCCTCCTCTCACTGCCACCATAATAAAACTTGGAAAGGTCATCCCAGGCAACATTCTTAAGATATTTCCAGGAGCTCTTCCAATATTGATTCAAATAACGAGTTAATAATGATGGAAAAGAAATATTCCCCGAATTTTAGCTCTGAGGATAATCTCTTCCCAGGATACATGAAATTTCAGATACTTGGGAACACTGAAAACACGATTCAGGGACTTAAATTTGAGGATATTCCAGACTGGGCTGAAGCACTGGTGAGAAGTGATGACTGTGTCACAACTTTTCCCAAACAGGGGCAAGGGGTGCTGCTTACCCAGCTGTGATGCCCATTCAGTCTTTGGTCTCAGCTGTTCTCTTCCAATCAAAACAAATTAGGACGTTTTACAGGCAGCTTAAACTGCGTACCTACAAATGATCTCTGAATATACACAGTTTTCCTTCAAATTCCCCCAGATTTCACTTTTTCCATGATATAACTGTATGCTTTTATTGACAAAAGACACTGGGTTAGGAAACCCTGCTGTTTTCATTGATTTCCAGCATTTCTTTATAACTGAAATCCTGAAGTAGTTTTCTTTCACTCAAGAAAGTGAAGTTTTGGAAACTAATTTGTTTGGCTCAATTGGATGTTTATTTGCACATCTGATAGAATTTTATTGATGAGAAGTTTTCTTTTGAGATTTTAAGGCAACAAAGGAGACTTAAATACGACAGGGAAATTTTTCTTGGGTTGGAAAACAGCAAACAGGAAGAACTATGAAGGGATATGGGATGCCCAAAGAAATGAAGGTGAGTGTGTTCCACTGGTGGTGTGTTGTTGGTTATACTATGTAAAACATAAATGACCTAAAGGATGGTAAAATGTAATAAAGTCTTTTCAAATATAGTTTCTATTTAATAACCACTTTATACAAGTGAAAACTATGGAGCTCATTAAATGTATGCAATTTATTCAGCATCATACGACCAAGACTGACAGAGTAAAACTTAAATCTGGTATTCTAAAAATATTTTATTTATCATTTATCTTATTATATTTTATATGCGTGTAGGTGCACCTATGTCAGGCAGTACCCACGGAGGTCAGAAGATGGCATCAGATCCCCTGGTACTAGAGTTATGGATGGTTGTTAGCCACCATGTGGGTGCTGGGAAGCAAATCTGGTCCTTTGCAGAAGCACCCAGTGCTTTAACCATCTCTTTAGCCCTAAATCTGGTCTTTGGAAGTGAACTTAGAATTCCATAGAATTGGGTTCGTTTATAAGAGAGATGTCATTTCATATATTTCAATGATTGAAATCTGAGCTATCCTTGTGGAACACTATATAGATTAATATTGCATGTTTCCTCCTGTCTGTGCTTCCCTGTAGAAAATACACAGAATAAATATAATTTACATAAATATTATGGTTAAAGGTGGGTTGCTTCAATATAACAGTTATATCATAGACGAGCCACATGCTTGAAAATTAAAACAATGATGTACATACATTTATGGAGGAATATTAAAGATACAATGGTTTTTGTGGGGTTTTTTTGGTATATGTTTTGAGACAGGGTCTCCCTTTAGTCCCAGCTGGCCTGGAGCTCACTCTGTAGACCAGGATGGCCTTGAACTCACAGAGATCTGCCTGCCTCTGCCTCCCAAGTGCTAGGATTAAAGGCGTGCACCACCACGCCCGGCTAGATATAATGTTTTAAGGGTTAGCTCAAATCAAGGTGAGAAAGAAAACCATTCATCTTATCCCATGCTGATGGTTCAAACCACAACTGTTTCTCTTGTATATCTTGTTTGTAGTAGTAAGGAAACTTTACTCAAATACTTGCACATGATGACAGAGCTACTTATCTGTGTGGTTACAGAAGAGCATGGACAATTTTACACGGCTTCCTCCACATATATTCATTGCCTTCACGTTGTCACCATAACTAACAGATTAATCATGAGTAAATAAATAATATCCAGATATATTTATTATGTAGCCTCATGGGATTTCATCTAAAAATGATGGAGGACTAATGGATTGCTTTCTTGAACTGTAAATTCATGAAATCTTTTTTTTTTTTTTTTGAAATCTTACGTGGTCTTTCAAATAGAGCTACAAGAGAAAGCTTTAACCATTGGCTGAAAGCTTTAACCACTGCTAAATCCCAAAAATCTCACCTGCTGATCTTCATGTCTTTCTTTCTGTCAATGCAAATCTGCCTAATTATGAAGATCTTTCCCCCATTTTGTTAGTGAAAAGGCTATTTAAAACTAAAATGTGATTTTAATAAGTTTAATTTATGCTGTTTTATTTCAATAAATGAAATCTGATCATAAACTCAAAGACAGCCTTAAACAATAGTTCAGAAAAGGAAACTGACAGCAACAGAGTAACATCATGTTCATTCACTACAAAGGCATAGATAACTGGAGAAAGCTATCTTCTGGGTGCTAGAAAAGGGAGATACTGGGGCTGGAGAGCTGGCTCCGCAATTGAGAGCACTGGCTACTCTTGCAGAGGACCCAGGTTTGATTCCTAGCACCCACATGGTGGATAAAACTAATAATAATAAATAAATAAATCGTCTTAGGCCGGGCATGGTGGCACACATCTTAAAAAATTAAAAAAAAAAAAAAAAGAAAAGAAAAGAGAGATACTTTCAACATCTTGGGATAATCCCATAGTATCTGCTATTAGAATACTAAAAGATTCAGCTGTGACAATTTCAGTCCTATAGGATTTATAGTAGCTGTCCAAATAATACTAAAAATGTATTTAACAATTGGTACCAGGAGAGTTTGAAATCAGATAATAGAAACCTATAAGAAGTCCTAAAGGAACGTTATCATAATCATGTTGAAAATATATATCCAATCATTTTGTGCTTTGAATTTTTCTTTGCAAACCTTAGTTCTATTTGGTACAATAAACAAATTGTATTTTTCCATAATACATGTAGTTATGTATGTTTTTATAGATAAATATTCATAGTAAAATACTTGCATTTGATTTCCCATGATACTTGGTTTTCTGGGTACATTCATTCAGTGAATCTACTCAGTAAAAGGTTTTGAGAGTATCACTTGTATGTAAGATGATTCGTTGAACACCAAAAATTATGGATTTATGAGGTCCTATTTATAACTGTATTTCTCATTGTGAAAATAAGGCATATACCCAAAAAAATAGCATAAGATATAGAAAATTATATGTGTTCTGCAGGAAAATAAAGTAAGGATGTCAACTTAACTTCGTGGCCAGTCATAGAATGCATCAAGAAGATCATTTTGCACTAAGTTGTGACACAAACCTGGAATCTCAGCTATTCAGGAGGGTAAGGCAGAGAGATGGCCAGCTGAAGACGAGCCTATGCTACACAGGGAGTTGAAGAACAGAGACTACTTAGCAAGTCTCTGTCTTAAAATAAAAGTAACTTAAAGACTAGGGATATAGCTCAGTTCTGGAGCAGTTTCCTAGTATATTTAAGGCCCTGGTTCAATCCCTAGTACTGTGCAGGGATTGGAAATAATTAGGTAAGTAAATAAATAAATGAAATTTTTTAGATAACTTGAAGAAAAAAATACGTAATAGAAGGTGAGATGGGGTAGATGATATAAGAATAATCAAAGAATAAGCATCCATATTTCAGGATGTATCTGTAGCAGCAGCATACTGTTAGTATTCCTGAAGACTCCTCTTTAGGGCTGGAGTGATGACTCAGTGTTTAAGAGCACTGGCTGTTCTGGCAGAGGACTAGGTTTTGAATCCCAGCACCCACATGGCAGCTAAAAACTGTCTGTAATTCCAATTCCAGAAGAGAAATCTGATGCCCTCTTATGTCCTCTGTGGCCTCTGCACAACATGGGTGCACTTACGTACATGCAGCCAATACACTCATACATATATAATAAACCAATAAAATGTTTTAAAAAAAGGCTCCTCCTTCAGTGGTCATTTTCCAGCCAATAGTACCTTTCTCTATTTTCTTGCAAGCTTTTCCCCAATGGCTGGGTTCCACTTTTGCCTCTGTGGGTAGGGATAACTGAAAGCTGGTCTCTGAACTCCCTTCACTGCCTCTCTCAGTTTTCCCTGACCAAGCAACTCCAGCTGCCAACAAGGAAGAGGTGGCTCTTTATTGACTGCTTTCCTTTCCTTGTCTTATTTTGCATTCTCCTACTGTTGTTACAGACCTCTTAAACAAAATTTAATCTCACCCCAAAGGTGTTTCTGGAGGAAATGAAGCTATGACAATATGATCATTCAAGAATGAATAACAAAAAAATAACTCCAAAAGGTATAGAAGCATAGCCCAGACTGTGTGGGTATGACAGATGATATTATGGGCAAAACAGAATATATTTACTGCTCAGTGACTCAAGCATTGTGTTTATGCCATTGGTAGACCAAAGACTGCATCAACTAGTGTGGTTTCTAGAGATAAGTGCAAAGTCAGAGGAAAACTAAAATGTTCCTTTGACCTTGGATCTGAATATGGAGCAGTATACCACTCTTGCTGCTTCAATCAACGGTTTGTGGCCATTTGTCACTTTACACTGATGCATTTCCATTACATTTGTTGAGGCATAACCATCCTTTTCTCAAAGGCTGGAATACCTCATAATATACAGTGAATACAGCTTACCATACATTATTGCCATACCTAGGCATCAGAATGGTAACAGAGGAACTATAGCCATTTTCCTTCATGACCAAGGATAATAGTTGGACCCTCAGCTTTTACTCTATGAATAAAGATTGCTTTTGTCAGAAACCTACATTCTTTATCTTCAACTTTAAACAATCCTGAAATTCCTAAAATAATTTTCAAATCTATGAAGGAAGTGAAAGTATAATCTGGATTCATTTGAAAGTTTTATAAGACAGCAAGCTTTTTCTTCCTTGTTCTAGAAGCTTCACATGTAAGGACAGCTAAAAAAACATCTAGGCAGCAGCTTTAACTTTTTCCAGAAATGTACAACTTGGTAGTATGAGAAGCTTATATCATTTAAAATCAACCTGTGCAAACCGAAGACCCAAACTTGAGCACATACAATTTCAGCCATCTCATATTTGACAAGGGGGCCAAGAAGACACAATGGAGAACAGACAGCATCTTCAGCAAGTGGTGTTGGCAAAACTGGATCAGTTTTGTAGAAGAATGAAATTAAAAAAACTTGTGGAAGAATGAAATTAAATCCTTACCTCTTGCCCTGTTCAAAAGTTAACTCCAGATGGATCAAAGACCTCAACGTGAAACCCCAAAGTCTGAAGGCGATAGAAGAAAAAGTTGGCAGCAGACTACAAGACATAGGCGTAGGAAAAGACTTCCTAAATTAGACAGCAGCTGCGCAAGAATGAAGGTCGACAATTGACAAATGGGACCTCATTAAACTCAAAAGCTTCTGTACATCAAAAGAAACAATCAAGCAAGTGAAGAGAAATCCCACAGAGTGGGAGGAAACCTTCACTGCAGAAACATCTGACAAAGCATTGATTTCCACATGGCCTAGCGGTTAGGAGCGCCGACGCTCTCCCAGAGGACCCAGGTTCGATCCCCAGCACCCACATGGCGGCCGAGAGCCCTCTGAAACTCCAATTCCAGGAGAACTCCAGTTCCAGGGGAATCCGACACCCTCTTCTAACTTCCGCGGCATTGCACGACACAGGTGCACAAACTTGCATGCAGACAGTACATTCATACACATACAGAAATAAATAAAATTAATAATAAAAAAGAAACATCTGACAAAGCATTGATTTCCACAATATATAAACTACTCAAAAGACAAAGAAGAAAGAAAACAAATGACCCACTCAATAGATGGAGAAAGAGCTGAATAGAGACTTCACAAAGGAGGAATTAGAGATGTCTGAGAAATACTTTAAGAAGTGTTCAACATCACTAATCATTAATGAAATGCAAATTAAGGGGCTGGAGAGATGGCCTAGCGGTTAAGAGCGCCGACCGCTCTTGCAGAGGACCCGGGTTCGATCCCCAGCACCCACATGGCGGCCGAGAACCGTCCGAAACTCCAATTCCAGGAGACCTCCAGTTCCAGGGGAATCCGACGTCCTCTTCTGACCTCCGCGGCATTGCATGACGCAGGTGCATAGACCTGCATGCAGACAGTACATTCATACACATATAGAAATAAATAAAATTAAAAAAAAAAGAAATGCAAATCAAAACCATTTTAAGATATCATCTTACTCCAATAAGACTGGCTAGGATCCCCTTTCTGGGATACAAATGGAAAACTCTGTGTTTCAAACCTTTTGATAAATTTTCAATTTTGAAATCTTGAAACTAACAATGGGAGGAGATTTGTATGTTCCCACAGGTAAAAACACCAATCTAAATGCCTGAAAACGTACAACTTTTGGCTGTGCAGGATGGACTGGGAAATGCAAGCAGAGAGGCTGACCCATCTGAACATTAAAGAAAGAGGAACCTCAGACTGCCTGAGTCACAGACACTGAGCATCTCTCTGAATTCTATTGGGGTTAACTGTTTATAATGGGCCCTAACGAAGTTTACCTTCTGGATGCTGAGAAACCTTCCTACCTCTCCCCTTTATAGGAAAAAGAAAAACATGATAGTATTGAAGTCAGTCCCTAACTGTAAATTAGAGCCAACTGTTATAGTGGTAATTTCTTATAAAACAGCTATAACTATGTTCTTTAATTGACTGATAGACATAGGAATTGTGAAAGGATAATTCTCTATTTAAAGACAAATATTATAGTAAAGTCTTTATAAGATGTGTAACTAAGCAAAATATATTAATACAGAAGAGCTCTGATATCAGCAATGGATTATTCTGCCAAGGAGATGTTGGCTAGGGGATCTAAGCTCCAAAAATTATAAAGGCCATTTGCCTATAAAAATGGGATATCTGCAAGGAGAAATGTGGTAAGTCCCTGTTGTCAAAGACCTGGTGTAAGCATGAAAAAATGTTTTGAGTCATCACTTGCTAATGTACAGTTGGCCTCTGAAATGCCAGAGAGCGTTATCAAAGGCCACTAATGCAATAAAGCAAAATATTGGTCTCTTTGAGTCAAGCAAGACTCCTCTGTCAGTATCAGCTACACCTCAACTGCCTGGAGATACTGTGTGAAAGTCGCAGGCATGTGTGTGTGTGTGTGTGTGTGTGTGTGTGTGTTTGTACATGTGTTTGTCCACACATTTGTAGGATACCAAGCAAGTTAACTTCTCTGGACCTTAGTTACCCTGACCTGAAAAAAACAAGGCTGTATATGATCTTTTAAAATCCCTTTCATGCTGGGCGTGGTGGCGTACACCTTTAATCCTAGCACTCAGGAGGCAGAGGCAGGAGGATCTTTGTGAGTTCAAGGCCAGCCTGGTCTACAGAGCAAGTTCCAGGACAGCTGGGGCTATAGAGAGACCCTGTCTCAAAAAGACCAAAAAATAAAATAAAATAAAATAAATAAATAAAATTCCCTTCAATTCCTGTAATTTACAGACCTTGTTGTTTTAGAAGCTTACATTTCTATAGTATACATTGAAAAAAGCCATTCCTGGTTCCTCAGAAGGAAGCATAAAATCCTAGGGAGGAAAAACACAAATCAACAGTCTAAGGTACCAAATATACTTACTTCTTTGGCTAATATTCTGTAAAATATTATCATGAACCTACTAGTCTATTATGATGAAATTGGCCTAAGCTAATTCTGATTAATCTATTACGGAGCTCCCAAAAAGTAAAACCATTGAGTCTAAGTTGGTTTTGTTTTCCAAAAGCATTTTTATAAACATACATTGGTGTTCTTTTATACGCTGATTTCATATTCAGGTTATTGGAATCAAGGATAGTCTCTGCTCACTTGTGTTTATTATTTGTAAAAAAAAAATTCATAAAACATCAAATGGATTTCCTTTATATGTTTTGTTCCCATGTTGCTCTATTCTTTGATGCTTATTCAGCCTATGAAGACTGAATCCATGAACTCCACAGTTTTTTTTTAAACTTGAAGACTAAAAATTTTCAGGATAATGACATGCTACTATCATTAATAAACAATCAAAGACAGAAAAGACATCAAAAGTTAGACTAAAAACTGAGGAACTAGAAGGGAATTTGAAAAGCTCTGGTTCTGTATTCATTTTTTATAAAAGAGAACAGAGTGAGAACAATGTCTCCAGGGTCTCACGACTAACACAAGAACTAGCACTTACAATAGCAGCCCGTAGTAGACCTGAAGAGATAGCAATGTATTAAATATTACATTATTTTACAGATGTAAACAAAATGTTCAGCTTCTTCTACCTAAAGCCCTGCCTAATTCAAATAATATGAATTGACATTAAAAAAAAAAAAAAAACAAAGGAGCTGTACAATTCACATGGTTCACAGCACTAGAAGGCAGTGTAGGCTTCAAATCAAGGGTAATACATCAAGATTTCATCACCAGTGCTTGTAAAAACAAACCCAAGTCTCTGTTCTACTGTTTTTAGAAGCATCATCTTCATTTATGTGAAAGTATATTACAAAATTATGCAAAGGTCCTTTTCCCTAACAAAGATTAACAATTTTTTATTGGATACCTTTTTCCTTAAGTTTTTAAGGTCCATAAACATTCTTACTCATACCTCTAGATTATCTTTAAAGGAATAGATAAACCTCTTTTAAAAATAATACAACAACGTAAGGACTGTAGCCCTAGGCAAATGTCTTTAATGGTTTCCAACTCTACAAAGAGAAAACATTCCCTTATTTTTCATCTTGCCTATTGAACAATGAGTTTATCCAGGGACAGGAGTTACATAGGAGGGGAATCTCTGTAGAATCATTTCAATAATCCTCAATAATGAAATTTTTCAAAGTAATTTTCTAATTGGCCGGAGAGTTAACACAGTATCATCAAGACATCATGAATTTTGTCCCTCTGTGACAATCTAGAGAAATCATTTGAAATGAGCAAACCCTAATGGACAGACTATGTAAATTGAGGAGTCCCAGTCACGGTGGTTTATTCCTAAGTAGCTATTAATCGGGTTAATTGCATTTTCAATCACAAACACAACGTCATGGCTTTTGCTTCTATGCCAGCACAGATACTAGCTTCAATGTTACGCTATGAAATAGTCAAATGTTAAGATACTTACAAATGAATACAGAGCACATATCCAACACTGTTTTCCCTACAAAATCAAGCACTCCACGCTAATAGTAAGATGTGCTTGGGCAGGCTTGCCGCTCCTGTCAAGGAACTGGCTGTGTTGCTAAAAAGCGCTACTAGAAACATGAAAACCAATATCCTTCTTTTCAATAAAATTCATCATCTGGATTCTAGCCAACGGCTTTAATGGACAGAATGTATTAAAACAATTAAATCAACAACTCTACTAGCCTAGAAATGTTAGAACCTTTTCTTACAGAATGCTGCCCACAAAACACTAGAAGAAAACTGCAAAGTATTAATAATGATAAGCCATTCATTTCTGACATTAAATACCAATATATTACAAGTAAACTTATCTACAATCTCCAAGATTCTGTTTAATGTAACTACATCCTTTCCCGTCGCTTCAATTATTCATCAACTACATGAATAAATGTACTTAACTGCTGATGCCTAAACACCGTATCAGTTAAATTTATATAAAAGTAGTGACCTAGCTATGTTTAACTCATAAAATCCAGCTCATGTGTGTGTGCCTTTCCTATTGATTTTATTTTCTTTGTTGTCTGCTCACACCATAGATATGAATTCCTAGATGTTGCAAATAAATCTGTTCTGTCCTCTACCCGGTTGAATAGCTAGCTTATCGAGGATATACATCTGCAAGGCTCAAAGTCCTTTAGCTATCCTATACGGCCTTCTAAAGATGTAAAGTCGCGTTACTACCTTTTACTTTTCCCAAATCTCCTAATGCAAGGTCTTTACACTATTAAAAACCTCTAAAAGCTGCTATCACAGAGACTGCGAGGAAAGGGGACCTGACCTGTGTAACACACAAGCTAGGGTACAGTATTTACTTATATGTGCTTGTCCCTTAGCAGAGACCAGAAAATTTAAAGAACTGTCTTCCCTCCTTTCCACAACAAGGGAAGAGCGAACACCCCCAAGACGTGCAACGACTCTGGATAGTTGATGCCATCAGTGCAAAGACAGTCACCGTCTCCTTATTAAAACACAACTATTGGTTCAATGCGTTTGCAAACTATAAACCACTGCATTCTGTGATACACATTTCATCAGGTTTCAATCCTGTTACAAAGCCTTTGTCAACAGTGGGCAAGTGCGGGAAAGCCACGGGCTCTGCGGGTGGAAGGCAATCGCTGGAGGGTCTTAGCTTGCAAGAGCAAGACTCCTCCGCGAGGGGTGAGCAGCAAGAAACAGTACCAAGCCGGGCGAGGGGGTGCTCTCCGGGGAGCAGAGGTCGGGGAGTGGGACGCAGGGGGCTGAGCGCGGAGCCGCCGCGACCCCAGGCCGACGTCGCACCTGCGGCTCTGCCTCCCAACGCCGCTCCCGGCCGGGCTGTGCCCTTCCTCCCACGGCCGCCTGCATATCCATTACCCCGGCGGTAGAGGGCTGCAGGGGAGGGGAAGGGCGGCCGGGCCGCCGGGGCCGGTGGCGGCGGGGATGCCGCAGTGGCTGGCCACGGCGGCGGGGCAAAGTCCGTGCCGGCCCGGGAGCTCCAGGCGGCGGCGGCGGCGGAGGTCGGAGCTGGGGACCCGCCGCCCCTCGGTGCCCGCCCTAGCCCCGCCGCCGGTACCTCATGCTGGATGTATTGCTTCCTCCACTCGGGAGTGATGTGCGCGGAGAGGTGCTCGGCGAACTTCATCCTGCCGCGTCCCCCTCACTCCCAACCGGCTCCAGCAGCGACAGGCGGCGGCGGCAACTGCGACTCCGACTCCTCCCCCACATGGGCCACCCGGCGCGGTGCTCGCTGTGCTGCTTGGCTCTCTCTCCTCCTGTCCTCCATTTCTCTGCGCATTCCGACCGCCCGGCCCCAGCCCCCGCCCGCCCCCTCCTCTAGACGTCATCCCGCCATGGTATCACCTACGCCGCTCCGAGGGTAGTGGGGCGCGGGAGTGGGGCCTAGGGCTTGCCTTCTTTCTCCGCCCCTTCTGGGCCGGACCTGGTGGAGGCTCCTCCCCTGACCTCTTCCGTCTGGCGGCTGATGGCCTACAGCTGCTCTCTACTGCCTGCCTGGGAAGCAGTAGTGTTGTTATTGTAATTATTCCTAGTACTGGAGCAACAGTAATCCACGCAATACGCTTATATTTGCAGGGAACTGTGCAATATTTTTTCCCCTTCTATAATATTGATTTTTCATAAAACCTTAAGGATGGATCAACACTATGCCTAACAGTAGTTAAAATCTAGACAGTTTGAAAGCCAAATCATCTTAAAGATCTGGGTATTTGAGGCACTTGAGGTGCTCAATAAATGCTTGTTGATCTAATTTAAAATCTCAGTGCCAAAAAGTACATGCTGTTTCTGAATTTCAATGTAAATTGTCTAGTTAGTCCCAGAGCTACCAAAAAGGTCAATAACACCTGGATACAAACCCAGGACCAAAAGCAGCACTAGAGCTCTGGCTGAGCAAGCTGACTGGGGACTCAGGACAAGGGCTGGAAGAGAACATGCTGAGAGGAAAGCCAGTCCCATAGAGCACTAAGCCCCCTCCAGTGAGAAAAGAAATGATTCCAGTACCCAAGCCAAACCTCCGAAAGAGGTCTCTCACACAGCACTACATTCAGCTGAGAGTGACTGCCCTGGAGGACCCACTTGAAGCAAAACCCAGGTCCCACCCTGGGTGGAGGAGCCCTGGATGATATAGGAATTGAGCATCACTTCCCTTGTACAGCATTTACCCCTTTGTACTGTCGTACTGCTTGAGAGATCATTTTTAGGGGATTGCCTGGGACAATATTCTGAGATTGCAGATCTCTGCTGTTGGCTGCCCCCCTCCCTACATACACATTTTTGTCTCCTTTCCTTCTGCTTGAATTCAATGCGAGAGCATTCTACATTTTGTTTCCTCCTTCCCAGGAGAAAAATGGGCATGAGGCTGGATGGAAAATAAGTATGTCTACTTGACTTTTGCATCAAAACTTCTATTGAAATAGTAATCCAGGTCAGAAAAGAAGAAAGGAGAGACTCCTCTCCCTTCAGCCTGGAACCTCTCCCACCATAAGAATTCTCCTCTGCTTTGCTAGGTGCTGGTGGTGGCGTGCCTTTAATCCCGAGGGCTCAGGAGGCAGGTGGATCTCTGTGAGTTCAAGGCCAGCTGGGGCTGCTGGGGCTATAGGGGAGACTCTGTCTCAAAAAAAAAAAAATTCTCTTTTTAAGCATTATATATTGCCAAAGGGAAAAAATACAGACAAAAGAGAAGGCTAAACCCTGGCCACTCCCCTCTCACAGCTCAGCCTTAACTGCACAAGATTCTGGAGTCATGGCCTGCTTGAGGCAAAAAGGAAATCTAGCTCTAAAACCAGTAATTCTTAGTTTTCTTCTGCCTGATCCAAAGCCCAGCCAGGCATTAAACTCTTAACTTAATCCTAGCACCCAGGAGGCAGGAGGATCTCTGTGAGTTCAAGGCCAGCCTGGTCTACAGAGTGAGTGCCAAGCCAGTTGGAGCTATAGGGAGGAACCCTGTCTCAGGAGAAAAAAAAAAAAAAAAATTCTTAAACTATATCTAACAAGTAGAATAAGGAAAAAAGATGTATTTTGAGGTATGATCTTTAACTAGTAGTCCAGCATAGCCTTCCATCGCGAAGGCAGGGCCTCACTCTCTGGATAGGACTTGCCCAGACAAATGAAAGACTCAGTCACCTGTTGTTCTGCTTCTGCCTGCCTGGAAGTACTGGGTTAAAGGTAGATTTTTTTTTTGTTTTTTTTGTCTTTTTGAGACGAGGTCCTCCCTATAACCCGCAGCTTGGCCTGGAATTGCTACGTAAGACCAAGCTGACCCTTGACTCCAGATATCTGCCTGTTCCCTGCTGCCTCCCGAGTGCTGGGATTAAAGGCACTGTGCCAAGCCCGGTTTTTTTTTTTTCAATTTCTTTTCTGTTTATTAAAAGTATTTCATCAAATGACTTACATGCATGTTATCAAATACTACTCTGCAGAGTATCAAGCCAAGGCTTTCTACTGAAACTTGCATTGTGAAGCCACGTAATTCTTTTAACAAAACTTTGCTGAGAAATGTAATACTCATGATAACATTTTTGTTTTATTTCTATGTGTATGAATGTACTGTCTGCATGCAAGTTCTGTGCACCCTGTGTACGTGCAATGCCGCGGAGGTCAGAAGAGGGTGTCGGACCTGGAACTGGAGTTCTCCTGGAATTGGAGTTTCAGAGGGCTCTCGGCCGCCATGGTGGGTGCTGGGGATCGAACCGGGTCCTCTGCAAGAGCGTCGGCGCTCTTAACCGCTAGGCCCATCTCCACAGCTACTCATGACATTTTGAGAATGAAGGACCAGTTCAGAAGTTCCATAAAACCATCTTTTTCCTTCAAGGAAAGCAGTCTAATCTAAACAATGAACGACTAAGTGTGATAATGCCTGTAGATATGAGGTTTGTAATAAGGAAAAAACATCCAGCTGACAAGAAAGTAAAGGGTTGATGTCACAGAGATGATTTTGAAATCCAGTCTTAGACAACAATCTGAGAAGCAAAAGGACACCTCAAAGATCTCAAAGACCAATAGCAAGATGTCAGGATTGCTAAAGAGGGACAAGATGTTACCTGGCTCAAGTATCCTTTAAAAGGCAACGAAATGCCCTCTGCTCAATGAAACTGTGCTTGGTCCTTTCTCCTCCCTGGTCTTGATTCTCACATCACAGCCTGCACTCCCTGTTCTGAATTGTCATATAATAAGTTGTTTTCGTTACTAAGTTCCTTAAAGTCAAATTGCTCATGTTTCTTGTCTTCTAGCATTAATAACATCCAGTGCATGTGTAGCACGACACACCTGTAATCCCACACTGGGGAGGCAGAGGCAGGCGGATCTCTGAGTTTCAAGGCCAGCCTGGTCACAGAGGAGCTCTAGCAGGTTGGTAACCTAAAGAGGATACCTCTGACTCAAAAATATCCAAAAAAGAAAAACAAAATAGCAAATGCCCTGGCACATGGGCCTTAAATATTGGGAAAGAGGGGGAGAAAAGGAGGAAAGGAAGGAAGGAAGGAAGGAGGAAGGAAGAACGAGAAGGAAGGTAAGGTGGGAAACGACAAGGAAGCCAGGAAACCCAAATGACCCGTTAGCGGAATGAAATTGGGTAGATTAGCCAAAATAGTAACAAGCCTTTAATCTCCTACCGATTGAATTCCTGTCTCTCTGTGAGTTCAAGGTCCGCCTGGATCTATAAGTGAAAGTTCCAAGTCATTTGGAGCTACAGGGAGACCTTATCTCAAAAAGACCCCCCCCAATAAAGATAAAAAAGATATTGTGAAGAAATTTGATTACAACAGCAATATGATGCCTTTGAAGAATTTCTACTGAGTGAAATTTTTACTGGGTTTGAGAAAGCAGTGCATATAAATGATAAATACTTGACACCGACTATGGGAATAGACCTGAAATAAATTTCCAATTCTGGTGTTTATGAGCTATGTGGTGTTGGGCCTTTGCAACCTTAGTTCCTTCATCTCTCCCACAGGGGTGGACACCTCATCACAGATTACTTTGAGGATTGAATAAGATTCTACATACACAGAACTTTGCATGAAGATAGATCGTGGTTGAGCACTCTATAACTGACAACTTCTCAAACCTCTCTGTCAGCAGTGTGAGGGATTGGCTAGAGTGGATACAAGCTCAAACCAAGTCTATCAACTAGCACTTACTATGCCCTGGTACTGGTCTGACCACTTTGCAAACACAAATTTATTTAATCCTTCCAAGGACCTGTAGGAGGTAGTTAGAGCTGAGTAAATGCAGAGAAGGGAAGAAACTTGCACAAGATTACCCACCTATAGTAAGAGGTAGGCCTAAGATTGAACCCCAGCCACACAAATCCAGAGTTCCTGCTCCTGAACAGGACATTGTGTCGGTTGATTCAGCAGTTCAAGGCAGATGTGACATATGAATCTAATGACAGGGGAGATCTGCTACCATGAACACAGGACATAAAGTACAGAGAGGGAGAGCGAGGCAGGGCGGGGGGGGGGGGTTGCTGGATGTGTAGAATATTTAGAATTCTCCAATTGAATATACAAATCTAGAGCTCTAGAAGCAGTTAAGACTGAAGACTAGGAAGCCATTCATATGTAAGCGATAATTAAGTCCAATACATCTGTCCAGAGACAGGGCATAAACTAGAATGGAAAAGAGGCCAAAGGAATATCCTGGTGCAAACCTAATGAAGACAATGGGTCAAGAAAGGAGGCTGAGATGTGGCCAGAATGGGCAGCAAGACAACTAGGAGTGAATAGAATCGACAAAGCCTCTGTAAAAAGATGAAAGTTTCATAAAGCAGATACCAATCAAAAATCAAATATCATAGAGAAGTTGAGCTGTATCCCTTCTAAGCTCTTAGGTTTAGTGAGTAGAGAGTCAGTACTAACCTCAGGAAAAAATAACTTTGATAGCATGAAGGTTTGCAGAAGTCTGAGCAATTAATAACATTCTGTCTTTTTTTTTTTATATTTTAACATTCTGTCTTTATAGATCCTAAATTGTGCTTATTCTTTGTACACATTATAAAGTGACCAGGAGTTAGAAGTTAATACCCAGCAATTTATCTAGAAATTCAGAAGTGCTGAGTCTGAACACTTTATATTTATCATACATAATTCTAAGTTTTCAAACAATTATACTTACCACAAAGTAACTGTTTTAAGACTTAGAATTATGTGTGATAAATATAAGTCGAAACTGTTGCCTTAAAAAAAAAAAAGGCGAATGATCATACTAAAATGTGCAGAACTGACTGACTGGCAGAGAAATCAAATCTTAAGGTCCACCTCCAATTGAAGCTGAGCAAGCTATGATATCGCAGGGGTAAAGATCATCCGTCCAAGTACAAGATCGGGGTAGGAGAGATGGCCTAAGCGCTTCAGAGCGCCGGACCGCGATCTACAGAGGAACCACGGGTTCGATCCCCGGGCCCCCAATGGCGGCTGAGACCGTCTGTAACTCAATTCCAAGGAGACTCCAGTTTCCGGGGTGAATCCGAGAGGCCCTCCTCCTGAACCTCCCACGGGGTGGCAACGACACGGTGCCACAGACTTTGCATGCAGACAGTACATTCATACACATAACACAGAAATAAGATAAAAGAAATTAAATAAAAAAATAAATTAAAAAAAAAACAAAGTACAGATCAGACTCAACACTTATAACAGGACTTTCAGTGCAGCTTTAAATGGGTGGTTGATGTCAGTAGACTCAGTAGAAGATTCAATAGAGAGCCGTAGCTGATCACGAGTTCCTTTTAAAATTATCACACAAAATCTGTCCTGTCATTTGAGTATTTTCTCAAAAAATGTTTACATCTCAAAAGTATCCACACTTCAAAGATATTTAGAATGCTAGAAAAAAAAGTGCATTAAGCAACTCAGATAAAGGTGTGCCTAGTGGTACAGGTCTTTAATCCCATGCTCAAGAGGCAGAGACTGGCAGATCTCTGTGAGTTCCAGGCCAGCCTGGTCTACATAGTGAGTTCCAGGCCAGCTGGTTACAAGTGAGTTTCAGGCCAGCTGCGGTTCTACATATTGGAGATTACACGGCCAGCTGGAGAGCTGGGGCTACAGAGAGAGATCCCAGTCTCAAAAAGACAAAAAAAAAAAAAAAATAGAAGGTTTCAAGCAGAAGTCCCTGGAAAGAATGGCTCACGTTAGTTAAGGAGCAATGGCTGCTTTGGAAGAAAATCTGGGATGGGTCCCCAGCACCACACGGTGTAACAAGTCGACCAGTCAACCTCCACTGTCCAGAGAACTCAGTTCTGGGGTATCTGTACACCCTCGTCATCTGACTCTCTGTGGACATTGCACACATTGAGTGCACTTACAGACTACACACATGCAGCAAAACACTGCAATACACATAAAATAAAAATAAATTTAAAAATTCCGCTGAAGTTTCACAAGCTATTAAGTGAAGTGATTTCTAGAAATGTTTTCATTTTGACACAATTTAAATTAAGTACACCTTAAGAGGGGTATGTGTGCAGATTTGTATGTGTGTGAGCATACTGTTTAGGCCACCCACAGGTTGAAATGAAGGATGTATTTAATCTATTCTTCCACTTTATTTTATACATTTGTGTGTGTGCATGTTTTTTTTTTTTTGTGTGTGTGGCATGTGTGTGGTGCCTGTGGTCATGTGACCATGGTGTGCATGTGAAGGTCAAATGACCACCTTTTTTAAATGTTTATGTATAGCAATGGTTTTGGCCTTCAATGTGCACCATGCAGCGCCAATGCACTGGAGAGAGCAACGAGAGGGCAGAGATCCCCTAGACTGGAATTACAATATGGTGTGAGACTGCATGTGGTTGCCGGGAGTTTACCCAGTCCTCTGCAGAAGAGCCCATTACTCTGTAACTACATCAGCCCAAAGAAGACTTTGCGAGTCCGGTTCTCCTCCTTCCACTGCATGCACCATTTTGTTGGATATGAGGCAAGCACCTTTACCGCTCGAGCCATCACAGCCCACTTTACTTGTGTTTTGAGACAGAGTGTCTCTACTGAATATGGAGATTGCCTGATTCAATGGACTAGCTTGGCCAGTAGCATCTTGGGATCTGCCTTTTTCCGACCTCCAATGCTGGTGTTAGAGTAGGTAATCCGGCGTTAAGTTGAATGTCGAGATGCAAACTCAGTCTTTGTGGCTTGCAGGCAAGACACTTTGACTCACTCTAGGGGCATCCTTCAAAGCCACTTGAAAGTTAATTGTTTTTAAAAGAATGAAGGTATTTTTGAAAATTATAAAAGACCACTTGTGGACTCATGATGCAGCTCACTGATAGAATGCCAGCTTAGAATGCATTGGTCCCGGGCGGGAGAGAATCCCTAGCGGTTAGAGCGCCGACCGCTCTTACAGAGGACCCGGGTTCGATCCCCAGCACCCACATGGTGGCTGAGAACCACCTGAAGCTCCAATTCCAGGACACTCCAGTTCCGGGGAATCCGAGACCCTCTTCTGACCTCCGCGGTTGCACGACACGGGTGCACAGACTTGCATGCAGACAGTACATTCATACACATACAAAAATAAAATAAAATTAATAAAAACATTTTTTAAATAAAAAAAAAAAGGAATGAGGTAGATCAATTGAGCAGAAACACACACAACACACAACACCACACACACACACACACACAAAGAGTAAAAAAAGTTAAAATATTTACCATTTAGTCAAAAAGTACTAAGCAAGTCCTAGCAGGGCACTGTGGAAAGAGCAGTGACTTAACATCCCTAACTCAGGGAGCTTGCTGAAAATTGAGATACTTGAGCAAAAAGACACCAATGTATATAGGTTACATAGGGATACATAAATGAAGGAAAAATAAAAAGGGTGGGTGTGGTGGTTTGAATGAGTGTCCCCCATAGGCTGTAAGTATTCAGACATTTGTCTCCAGTTGGTGGCACTGTTTTTGGAGGTCTTAGAAGGTGTGGCCGTGCTAGAGGAAGTACGTTATTGGGGGCAGGCTTAGTGAGTTTAAAAGCCTCTGGTCTCAGTCTCTCTCTTGCTTCTGTGTCATTGATGTGACCTCGGCTTCCTGCTCCAGCTCCAGCCACCATNGCACTGGCTGTTCTGGCAGAAGGCTCAGGTTTTAATCAGCACCCACAGCAGCAGCTAAAACTGTCTGTAATTCCAATCCAGAAGAGAAATCTGATGCCCTCTTATGTCCTGTGGCCTCTGCACAACATGGGTGCACTTACGTACATGCAGCCAAACACTCAATACATATATAATAAACCAATAAAATGTTTAAAAAAAAAGGCTCCTCCTTCAGTGGTCATTTTCCAGCCAATAGATACCTTTCTCTATTTTCTTGCAGCTTTTCCCCAATGGCTGGGTTCCACTTATTGCCTCTGTGGGTAGGGATAACTGAAAGCTGTCTCATGAACTCCCTTCATGCCTCTCTCAGTTTTCCTGACCAAGCAACTCCAGCTGCCAACAAGGAAGAGGTGGCTCTTTATTTGACTTGCTTTCCTTTCCTTGTTTATTTTGCATTCTCCTACTGTTGTTACAGACCTCTAAACAAAATTTAATCTCACACCAAAGGTGTTTCTGGAGGAAATGAAGCTATGACAATATGATCATTCAAGAATGAATAACAAAAAAATAACTCCAAAAGGTATAGAAGCATAGCCCAGACTGGTGGGATATGACAGATGATATTATGGGCAAAACAGAATATATTTACTGCTCAGTGACTCAAGCATTGTGTTTATGCCATTGGTAGACCAAAGACTGCATCAACTAGTGTGGTTTCTAGAGATAAGTGCAAAGTCAGAGGAAAACTAAAATGTTCCTTTGACCTTGGATCTGAATATGGAGCAGTATACCACTCTTGCTGCTTCAATCAACGGTTTGTGGCCATTTGTCACTTTACACTGATGCATTTCCATTACATTTGTTGAGGCATAACCATCCTTTTCTCAAAGGCTGGAATACCTCATAATATACAGTGAATACAGCTTACCATACATTATTGCCATACCTAGGCATCAGAATGGTAACAGAGGAACTATAGCCATTTTCCTTCATGACCAAGGATAATAGTTGGACCCTCAGCTTTTACTCTATGAATAAAGATTGCTTTTGTCAGAAACCTACATTCTTTATCTTCAACTTTAAACAATCCTGAAATTCCTAAAATAATTTCAATCTATGAAGGAAGTGAAAGTATTAATCTGGATTCATTTGAAGTTTTATAAGACAGCAAGCTTTTTCTTCCTTGTTCTAGAAGCTTCACATGTAAGGACAGCTAAAAAAACATCTAGGCAGCAGCTTTAACTTTTTCCAGAAATGTACAACTTGGTAGTATGAGAAGCTTATATCATTTAAAATCAACCTGTGCAAACCGAAGACCCAAAACTTGAGCACATACAATTTAGCCATCTCATATTTGACAAGGGGCCAAGAAGACACAATGGAGAAAAGACAGCATCTTCAGCAAGGGTGTTGGCAAAAACTGGATACGTTTTGTAGAAGAATAAATTAAAAAAACTTGTGGAAGAATGAAATTAAATCCTACCTTGCCCTGTTAAAAGTTAACGTCAGTAGGATCAAAGACCTCAACAGTGAAAACCCAAAGTTGAAGGCGATAGAGAAAAAGTTGGCAGCAGACTACAACATAGGCTAGGAAAACATTCCTAAATTAGACAGCAGCTGGGCAAGAATGAAGGTCGACAATGACAAATGGGACCATCAAACTCAAAAGCTTCTGACATCAAAAGAAGCAATCAAAGCAAGTGAAGAGAAATCCCACAGAGTGGGAGGAAACCTTCAACTGCAGAAACATCTGACAAGCATTGATTCCAATGCCTAGCGGTTGGAAGCGCCGACGCTCTCGCAGAGGACCCAGGTTCGATCCCCCAGCACCAACATGGCGCCGAGCCCTCTGAAACTCCAATTCCAGGAACTCAGTTCCAGGGGAATCCGACACCCTCTTCTAACCTCCGCGGCATTGCACGACACAGGTGCACAAACTTGCATGCAGACAGTACATTCATACACATACAAAATAAATAAATTAATTAATAAAAAAAACATGACAAATTGATTTCCACAATATATAATACTCAAAAGACAAAGAAGAAAGGAAAACAAATGACCCACTCAATAGATGGAGGAAGGAGCTGAAATGAGATTCACAAGGAGGAATTAGAGATGTCTGAGAATACCTTAAGAAGTGTTCAACATCACTAATCATTAATGAAATGCAAATTAAGGGCTGGAGAGATGGCCTAGGGGCGGTTAGAGCGCCGACCCTCTTCAGAGGACCCGGGTTCGATCCCCAGCACACATGGCGGCAGAACCGTCCGAAACTCACATATTCCAGAGAGACTCCAGTTCAGGGGAATCCGACGTCCTCTCCTGACCTCCCGCATTGCATGACGCCAGGTGCATAGACCTGCATGCAGACAGTACATTCATACACATATAAGAAATAAATAAAATTAAAAAAAAAAGAAATGCAAATAAACCATTTAAGATATCTCTACTCCAAAACTGGCTAGGATCCCTTTCTGGGATACAATGGAAAACTCTGTGTTTCAAACTTTTGATAAATTTTCAATTTTGAGATCTTGAAACTACAATGGGAGGAGAATTTTATGTTCCCACAGGTAAAAACACCAATCTAAATGCCTGAAAACTTACAACTTTTGGCTGTGCAGGATGGACTGGGAAATGCAAGCAGAGAGGCTGACCCATCTGAACATTAAGAAAGAGGAACCTCAGACTGCTCTGAGTCACAGACACTGAGCATCTCTCTGAATTCTATTGGGGTAACTGTTTATATGGTTCTAACGAAGTTTACCTTCTGGATGCTGAGAAACCTTCCTACCCTCTCCTTTATAGGAAAAAAAAACATGATAGTATGAAGTCATCCCTAAACTTAAATTAGAGCCAATTGTTATAGTAGTTATTTCTATAAAACAGGTATAACTACCCTTTTTAAATTGACTGATAGGCATAGGAACTGTGAAAAGATAATTCTCTATTAGAGCAAATATTACTAATGTCTATAGTGTATTAAGCAAAATATATTAGCAGGAAAGCTCTGATATCAGCAATGAATTATTCTGCAAGAGATGTTTTGCTAGGGGATTCAAGCCCCAAATTATAAAGGCCTTTTGCCTATAGGGATATATGCAGGAGAAAGTGGTAAGTCCTGTTGTGAAGACTGGTGTGTGAGAATGAAAAAATGTTTTGAGACGTCACTTGCTAATGTAGCTGGCCTCTGAAATGCCAAGAGTGTTACCAAGGCACTAAAGCAATACAGCAAAATTTGGTCTCTTGAACAACAAGACTCCTCCAATCAGTATCAGCGTACACCTCAACTGCCTGGAGATGTGCAACAGTGGCAGCCATGTGCCTATATATATATCCAAATCTAATTGCATATTAGCTCTCTCCTTGGAGGAATAACTCACAGTGATGCCACAAGCTTATGTATGGTTAGGAGATGCTATAAAACAAAGAATGAATTTTAGAAGAAAAACCACATTTGTGGATTAGATACCATCCAAGCATCTGTGTCATGCTCACAGCTTAGCTTGCCATAAATAATTAGTACTGCTTAAATGCCTGTACATCCATTGCTTGTGCTTTGTTAGTAGGATTAAAAGGTATTCATGGAAAAGCTGTCAACCTATGAAAGGAAACAACCTGAACAGATAGAGTCCAAATGACATCTCCAGAAAAATAGGTGTTTTGCTTCTCACCACTTGTGCCCCTTCCCAAAGCCTAGGGAACAACTTGCAGAAGAGGAGGCATGGTAGAATGGTAAGGGCTGCGGAGAGATGGGTGAATCATGAGACTACAGCAATATAGACTGGACTTCTATTTTGACAACATGCTTGTGCATAAAGCTTCTCCAACTGGACAGGAAACCTTAGGTTGTTCAAAATTTGGACATAGATACTTGCAAGTTGGTTTTACATGAATGTCACTTACATTCATTGCTTATGCTTAATAATTTGGCTCACTTCAAAAAAATGCACCAATTACTTAATTGCACAGCAAACTGAGTAACGTCAATGTTATCTGAAAACAACTGTGCTATTATATTGTAGAATCCCTTAAAATAAACAAATAAAAGAAAAAAAAAGACTGGCTAGGATCAAGAAAACAAATGATACCAAGTGCTGGAGAAGTTGTGGGGAAAGGGGAACACTCATCCACTCCTGGTAGGAATGTAAACTCGTACAGCCACTATAGAAAGCAGTGTGGAGAACCCTTGGAAGACTTGGAATGAACTTGCTACCCGACCCAGCCAAACCACTCCTAGGCATGTACCCCCAAGACTCACCCCACCATGAGATACATGCACAGCCATGTTTATTTCAGCTCTCTTCACACTAGCAAGGAGCTGGAACCAACCCAAATGCCCCTCAACTGATGAGTGAATAGAGAAAATGTGGTACATCTACACAATGGAGTTCTATACAGCAGAAAAGAAAGATGAGATTATGAGCTTTGCAGGAAAATGGCTGGAGCTAGAGGACATCATGCTGAGTGAAGTAACACAGTCCCAGAAAAACAAACAATGAATGGTATCCCTCATCTATGGACGCTAGTGCCAATTACATAGTTGTAAGTATTTCTTGTGCACAGCCCCTTGAGCTTTTTTCCAAGCAGTTAGGAATGATGCATATTGGAAACAACAACAACAGAAAGGACTGCATCAAAGAACTGACTGAAACAGTGAACTTCTGCTCAAAACAGTCAACTTCCACATGGTGAATATCGAGAAAGATTGAGAAAGAGATGAAAAGCATGTTTGGCAGAATACATGAGCTCTGGTGGGGTGGGGGGACAGGGTGGGGAACACGGGTCTAGATTTGATAATCTTGCACAAAATATATATTAAAAAATAAATTAATTAAAAAAATCTTCCTGTGCAAATTTGATGTCCAGTGAAGATGTCTCTGAAAGAAAAGACAGGGCCATTGCCATCCAGGAAGCTTTCCCCCCTTATTTCAGTAGTATTCATCTATCCCTCCATTCTAGAAGGTTCTTTTGGGTTTGGTTTTCATTTTACAATCAACACCTCTCTCTATAGCACAGGCTGGCCACCAAGCTTACAGTTTTGTGGTCTGTGGTGTTTTGAATGAGTGTCCCCCATAGGCTTTAAGTATTCAGACATTTTGTCTCCAGTTAGTAGCACTGTTCTTGGAGGTCTTAGAAGGTGTGGCTGTGCTGGAGGAAGTATGTCACTGGGGGCAGTCTTAGTGAGTTTAAAAAGCCTTAAGGTCTCCAGTCTCTCTCTCTCTCTCTCTCTCTCTCTCTCTCTCTCTCTCTCCTTCCTGTGCTCATTGTGAGATGTGAACCTTGGCTTGCTGCCCCAGCCCTGGCCACCATGCCTCCCCCTATAATGGACTCTGATTCCCTGGAATTGTCAATCGTAAGCTCAAATAAACTCTTTTATAAGTTCCCTTGGAAATGATGGTTTTATCACAGCAACAGAAAAGTGACTAATACAGTATTTTGGTACCAGAAGTGGGGTTCGAACCCACATGGACATATGTCCATTGGATGAATTTCTTTAGTGGGCTTCGTAGTTTCTGGAGCTAGCTATCCAACCCAATGAAGCCTAGAGTTAATAAAGGGTCTCCTGGTGGCATGAAGAGGAATGATAATCCTTGGTGCAGACTATATGATGTAATTATGAAGATAGATCCATTTGACTCACCTAACTTGCTTCTTGTGAGAAGCAAGGAATTTAGTGACTCTATATATAAAACGTTTGAGGAAATTGTGGAAAAATAAGGAAAATAATGATATTGCCTGGTTGCTCCTAGCATCTCTGGATAAAGTGATAGAGGAAAATAAGGAGCTCAGTGATAAAATTGACCAGCTCCAGATTCAAAACAATAGTTGAAAAGTTTCCAAGTGTGCTCTGGAAGAGAATCTTCTCTCCAGCAGCCAAAGAAGTGTGACAGTGGGCCCATGGTCATGGTATCCACTGGTCTTACCATGTTCCCCACCACCCAGAAGCAGCTGGCTTGATAGAACGATGGAATGGCCTCTTGAAGGCACAGATCCAGCACCAATTAGGTAACAATACCCTGGAGGGCTGGGGCAAGGTTCTCCAGCAGGCAGTATATGCTTTGAATCAGCACTCACTATAGGGTACTGTTTCTCCTACAGCCAGAATTCATGGGTCCAGGAACCAAGGAGTGGAAGTGGGAGTGATTCCACTCACTATGACCCCTAGTGACCCAGTAGAAAAATTTTTGCTTCCTGTACCCACGACCTTGCGTTCTGCTGGTCTAGAAGTTTTGGCTCCAAAGGGGGGAGTGCTTTTGCCAGGAGATACAGCAAACATTCCATTGAACTGGAAGCTAAGACTTCCTCCTGGCCACTTAGGGTTTCTATTGCCCTTAAGCCAACAGGCTAAGGAAGGAATAACAGTAGTAGGAGGAGTGATTGATCCAGACTACCAGGGGGAAATTGGTCTTTTTCTCCACAATGGGGGCAAGGAAGATTATGTCTGGAAGGCAGGAGATGCTGTAGGGTGCCTTCTGGTGCTACCATGTCCTATGATTAAGGTCAATGGGAAACTCCAACAACCCAAACCAGACAGGACAATAAATGGCCCAGACCCTTCAGGGATGAAGGTATGGGTCACTCCTCCAGGGAAAGAGCCAAGACCTGCAGAGGTGCTTGCTGATGGTGGAGGAAATACAGAATGGGTAGTAGAAGAAGGTAGTCATAAATATCAGCTGAAGCCACGGGACCAGTTGCAGAAACGTGGATTATAATAGATAATAACTTTTGTCCTATTCGGAACATTAGAAGTTGGTGCTTGTCCCATTATATAATATCACCCCTTTAAGCAGATACTTGTGTTGTTCCCTCTTGAATGTGCAACTGAGATAATTATTAAATGTCATATTTAGGTTATTAGATACTGAAGGACTAACTGTTCCTCAAGGACATTACCACCTACTCTAAGATATAATGCTTTGCTATTGCACATGAGACACTTATAACATGTTAGGTGGAATTATGACCTTGCCATTGTTTGCAATTGACATTTAAGCATAACATAAGGAGAGGCTGTTTATTGGGTGTCAAGTTGACAAGGGGTGGACTTGTGATGGTTAATCCTGGGTGTCAACTTGACTGGACTACGGATGAACAAATAAGAGAAAAAGGATCTTTGGATTGGACTACCTCAACCCAGATGGCCCACCCCAAACGTGGGCATTACCTTCTGCTGGCAGACAGTTATAAAAGGTCATGGCAGAGGGAGCTGGTCCCTTTTTTGGTGCGGCTTGCCTCTCTCTCACTGGTGAGTTTGTTTTGCTGCTGTGATCAACCCTTCAGATCACAGCGTGTACTGAGACTGGCAGATCTCCTGGAATCCATCGGGCCTTCAGCACCAGATTGGGACTACTGAGACATCCAGCCTTGCGGAGTGAGCAGTTCCCTGGATTCTCAGCCTCTCCAGTGTGGTGCAGCTACTGTTGGACTCCTTGAGCTCTGTCACATGAGCAAATCAATAAATTGTATATAGCTATATATTCTTCCTGTTGCTTCTGTTTCTTTAGAGAACCCTGACTAATACATGGTCTTAACCTTCAGAGTCCTGGGATTACAGGTATATATCACTACACCAAGCTCTAGATTGCTCTTAACTGAAGTGGCTTGCAACTCTGTATCTATAAAGGCTTCTCTCTAGAGATGAACATTGTAAAAAAAAAAAAAGGCTGTGTGGTTCCAGTGTATTGCTCTGCATCTCTGTGCTATGAAAATAAACATATCTATTATACAGAATTTAATTTTAAAAATTTATTTAGTTTTATTTTACCTGTATGAATGGTATTCTTGCATGTATGTAAGTGATTTGTGCCATGCAGTGCCCAGTGGAGGACAGAAGAGGATTTCAGAGTCCCTAGAACTGGAGTTACAGATGGTTGTTAGCCACCATGTGGGTGCTGGGATCCAAACCCATGTCTTCTGCAAGAGAAGCCCTTGTTAACCACTGAGCAATCTCTCCAGCCCCTCATACAGAATTCAGTTACTTCAGTAAGGAGCTTCAGACTCTTTCCACAGAAGTAATAGTCTATAGCTCAATACATCTCCCTCCATCCTCACTATTTTGTGAACATCATTAAAATCAAATACATAATGAAAGTTCTCTCCCTCATCCTGTTCACCACCTTGAAAACAAAAGTACAGCTGCTGACACCAAACAGATGTGTTTTATTTGAGCCTGACTCTGGTACTGCAGGTTCAACTTACCCCAAATCCATTCTGGGGCATAACAGGGATAAATTGCTGCATTTACAATAATTTGCTCCCAGAAGGGAAATGATTTTTGAATGGAACTGAGTAGAAAATTCACCTTCAGGGACTGGCAGAATATTGACAGCATTAGACATCAAAGTCAACCCCAATACAAGGAAAAGCATTTCTTGAACTTAAAAATGAATGACAATGTACCCAGGATCAGTAAACATCATTCCAACCTCTTTTTTCTAATGCAGAGAAAGGTAAAAGTTAACATTTCCCATTGAGTCATGTTAAATTTTTTCAGTATGTTAACGGTATTGTGGTTATGTAAGGAAATGTCGTTCTTAGGATATGCATGCTGAATTATTTAAGGATGAAGTGTCATGATGTCTGTATCTTACTTTCAAATAGCTCTGTAAAAACTAAACCACAGTCAGTCATGTGTGGAAAGAGGCAGGGAATAAAACATCTATCGAGAGAGAGAGGAGAGAGGGAGAGAGAGAGGAAAAGAGAGAGAGGGGGAACAGGAGAGACAGTGAGTGTGACAATTGCTTAACAGCTGGTGAAACAGGTACAAATGATAAATTGAGTATTCAAATGCTATTTTTCAACTTTCCTTTTTACCATTAAACAAAATTCAGAGGAAAGTGTTATTGTTTTAATGAAAATGAGCATAAAAAAACAACAACATATTTAACTTACTGTCAGCATTTAGGCAGTATGTTCTCTGGGTAACTGAGAGGTCATGTAAATCTCCAGTACTTTTTTTCCTTCTCTGCTCTAGAAAAAGAAATGTCCTTCAATTCTCAAGGCTCTAATGATTCTACCAAATATACTTCTAAAAAAAGACAAAATATAAAACCAGTGTGACCTTGTGTAACAGTGACTTAATGGCAACTTTTCCTTAAAGCACTGACTGTTCACTGGGCCTGGAATGTATAAAGGGTAACTGAAAACAAGGTAAAAGTTTGGCCTCTCTGCCTTCATATGGCATCTGCTGGTTTGTCAGACTACACTCAGTACACAGATCCGTTTCTCATTTAGATCTGTCTGTAAAAGTAAAAACACTTGTAGTACAAAGTCTAAATTTGTATAACTTCTCTCTCCCTTCCTAAATTCTGAATTGTCAAGATAAGAGCAACTAAGAGGAACAGACTAGTTAGTACAAGGCCACAATCACAGCTACTTGGCTGGCTGAGTTGGGAAGACTGTAAGTTCAAAGTGAGTTAAAGTCCAGCCGTAATGGGAACAGGATTGCCATTAAATAATAATGATTCCCCTGTAGCCAACAGGATCCACAAAGCCAAATTTGAGTTAATGATCAACAAAACCACAGTTTGACCAAGACAGCTTTGACCATGCTCACACTTCCTTATCCTAATTCTTCCACTGTTTAATTCCAGAGCTCTTGTCAATAGCCCAAAGCCTGGGCTTAAAATGCTGAGACTACTCTTCTTTCCTAGTGTGAATACAGAATAACACATTCTTTTCTCCACTACTATTCATGTCTTTGATTGGATTCCTGAGGAACTTGTCTGTTCCAGCACCCAGAATCAGTTTTCCAGCTTTCAGACTCCAGTAAAAATCTCAAATTGCAAGTGAATCCAAGTCTCTTTTAATGTATATGATGAATATATGTCTCAAGCATACTCTAACACTCCAAGGTCCAGACTCGCCGGCACACTACTAAATATGCACATTCATTTTTTTTTTGTCTTTTCGAGACAGGGTCTCCCTGTAGCCCCAGCTGTCCTGGAACTCACTCTGTAGACCAGGCTGGCCTTGAACTCAAAAAGATCTGCCTGTCTCTGCCTAGGACTAAAGGCATGCGCCATCATGCCCAGCACTGCACATTCATGTTTATTGATGCACTGTTCACAATAGGCAAGATATGAAAAGAGCTTCGATGTTCTTCAACAGATAAAGAAAATGTGGCACATACATACAAGTGAATTTTATTTGCCAGTAAAGAGGAGATAAATTATGACAGTTTCAGGATAATGAATGTAAACAGATCATTATGGTAAGTGAAAATAAGCCAGATTCAGAAAGATAAACACCACTTTTTCCTCATATGTGGAATTTGAATTTAAATTTATATATATATGGATAGATAGATGCATAAATATATATGGCATGAAAATAGAAAAGGGCTTAGGGAGGTGCCAGGAAGGCAAGGTGGAACTGTCTTGACCCTTGGGGGACACACCACCAGCTTCAGAAGTCCCAGCTTGGGCTCCATCCAGGCACAGGGACTCAGTGAGGTGATGGGGAAGGCAGGGCAGAATTGCCTTGACCCTTAGGTGGCTCGCCACCCACCCTAGAAGTTCCAGCATGGGCTCCAGGCAGGTGCATGGACTCAGAGAGGTGCTGGGAAGGCAAGGCAGAGCTGCCTTGACCCTGGGGGGCCTACTGATGCATGGGCCAATGTAGCAACACAATCTCCCCCCTCCCTATCAACCTGGTGGAGTTGTGGTACAGAGGACTTAACAGGTGCAGCATTAGTGGTTATAATCTGTGCAGCCAACATTCAGGTGCCAGAATCCAAAGAAAGAAATAAAACTGACAAATCCACATGCCAAAGATACAAAGAAAAAACAACATGGGAAAAGCTCATAATAAATCCACACCAAATGCTACCAACCCTACAGAAGATCCCTACAATGAGACCTCTGAAGAAAGAAGCCAAGACACCAATCTTAGAAGAACAATTGTAGACATAGTCAAAGATATCAGAGAACTAAGGGAAGAGAATGAAAAACTCAAGAAGGACCTAGAGGGAGATAATGACAAATGGTGGAAAGAACTAAGGGGAGAGATTGAAAAACTCAAGAAGGACCTAGAGACAGTTAATGACAAACATTGGAAAGAACTAAAGGGAGAAAATGACAAACTCTGGAATGAAGTGGAAATGCTGAAAAGATCCCAGGCTGAAATGAAAAAAGAAAATGACCAATGAACCAATGAGCTACAAGATGAGAATGACAGGCTCCAGAGGGAAGTGGAAAATCTAAAGAAATCAAAGGATGAAATGAAAAAGGAAGTTGAACATTCATCCAATCACCAGGAAAGGATGGGAAAACGCCTCAGAAGCAGAATGGAAGAAGCAGAGAAAAGAATACCAGACCTGCAGGATAATACAGAGCAACTAGAAAGCTCAAGTAAAGATTATAAAAAAAAATTTTAAAACACAAGAATGGAACAACCAGGAAATGTGGGACACTATGAAAAGACCAAACCTCTGCATCATAGGGATAGAGGAAAGAGAAGAATCCCAAGACAACACTATTGACCAGATCTTCAACAGGATAATAGAAGAAAACTTCCCCAAACTGAAAAAAGACAATCCCATACAAATATAAGAAGCACATAGAACACCAAATAGACAGGTCCAGAAAAGAAACTCCCCATACCATATGATTGTTAAAACACTAGATGCTCAAAACAAAGACAAAATACTGAAAGCAACAAGAGAAAAACAACAACTTACATATAAGGGGAAACCCATCAGAAGTACAGCTGACTTCTCAGTCCAAACTATGAAAGAGAAGAACATGGAACAAATTATTCCCAGTGCTAAATGACTTTAGATGCCAAACCAGACTACTATATACAGCAAAAATGTCAGTTATAGTTGAAGGAGAAAGAAAAATCTTCCACAACATGAACAAGATACATCTCCAAGAAACCAACACTTCAGAAAATCCTCGAAGAAATCCAAAGAACAGAGGGAAGGAGCAACTATCCCTAAGCAATTAAAGAGAGAAATCATCAAAACCATAACAGAGTAAATACAAACCTAGACCAAGAATGCAGCAACACAGAAGCAACACACATCTCCCAATAATAACCTTAAATACTAATGGTCTAAACTCCCCAATCAAAAGACATAGACTAGGAGAATGGATTAGGAAACAGAATCCTTCTATACGCTATCTACAAGAAACCCATCTCACCCTCAAAGACAGACACCACCTTAGAGTGAAAAGATGGGGAAACATATTCCAAGTGAACGGTACCAAGAAACAAGCCAGAGTGGCTATTTTAATATCAGACAAAATAGATCTCAAAGTAAAACTCATCAGAAGAGACAAAGAGGGCCATTATATCCTTGTCAATGGAAAAATGATCCATGAAGACTTCACAATCCTAAATTGTAGGAAGCCCTTTTTATGCCAAACAGGGACCACGTGGCCCTGCTAAGGGGGATGGGGACACACCCCCAGCCCCTGCTTTGTGGACACTGTGGGGAGCTGGCCTCTCAGGGCGGAGACCAGCCAGCTACTTCCAGTAGCCCAGCCTAAGTGGTAATTCCAACTTAGGCTTTTAGCCTGGCCCCACAAGACATGTGTTCCACTCTTGGCCATGACTTCTCACCTGCTCAGAGCCTGGACAGAAATTTCAGGCTGATGGCTGATTGCCTCCCTTCAGCCACTCACAACACCAGCTACCCAGACTGGTGATCCACAGGAATCTCTTTCCAACCCACTGGCCACCTGAACAAAATGCAGGCCTACCTTAGCCTATATGCAATAATTATTAGAAATTAATGGCCGGGAATTTCATGATGATGTTACTATGAAATTCAAATTTACTCCTTGCCACAGATTTCTTTTATAAACCAAATGGTGTCAGTTCCCAGGACCAATCATAAGTCTCCCAATTCTGTGCCACTGCACACCTTGCCCCACCCAGCATCACCCACCTAGGCCATGCTGCTTACTCCTCCTTGGGGCGGGGCCAGATCCTCAGCCATGTGGTGCCCTGAGGCATGCTACACTAAATATCTATGCACCAAACTCTGGTGCACCTAATGTTATAAACACTACTCTGCAGGACCTCAAGACACAGATTAATCTTAATACATTAATAGTGGGAGACGTCAACACCCCCACTGAACCCTTTGGAAAGATCAACTGGAGAAAAAAATAAAAAAAATAAAAAAAAAATAAAGAGAGACATCAGAAATGAACAATACAATACACCAAATGGACCTCACAAACATTTATAGAATGTTCCACCAAAACACCAGAGAATATACTTTCTACTCAGCACCTCATGGAACATTCTCCAAAATCGACCACATCCTGGGGGACAAAAGAAATCTCAACAAATACAAAAGGATTGAAATTATTCCATGCATTGTATCAGAACACAGTGCAATAAAGCTCAATATGAACACCAGAATAATCCCAACTAGTTACAAGAACACATGGAGACTAAACAACACCATCCTGAATAATGAATGGGTCAGGGAAGAAATAAAAAGTGAAATAAAAGTACTCATGGAACTGAATGAAAAAGACAATAAAACACAACAAAACTTGTGGAATACTTTAAAAGCAGTCTTGAGAGAGAAATTTATAGCTCTAAGTGCCCACATCAAAGAAACAGAAAGGGAACAAATAAACAATCTAACACTGCAGCTAAATACACTTGAGAGACAACAATGAATGAACCCGAAACCCAAAAGACAGGCAGAAATCAATGAAACAGAAACAAAGAAAACAATACATTGAATCAACGAATCCAAAAGCTGAGTCTTTGAAAATATAAACAAAAAAAGACAGACCTCTAGCCCAGTTAACAAAAAAAAAAAAAAAAGAAAGAGCAACTACAAATTAATAGTATTCATGATGAAAGGGAAAACATCACAACAGAGATCTAGAATATCATACAGGAATACTTCAAAAACCTATACGTCACTAAATTTGAAAACCTAAGGGAAATGTACGAATATTTGAAATCCTGGGAACTGACAAAGCTTAACCAAGAAGAGACTGATAGTTTAAACAAACCCATAATATTTAAGGAAATTGAGGATGTAATAAAAAACCTCCCAACCAGAAAAGCCTAGGCCCAGAGGTATTCACAGCACAATTCTATAAAACATTTAAAGAGATCCTACAACCATTAATACTCAGTCTGTTCAGAAGAAGACAAACAGGGGGAATTCTCCCAAATTCCTTCTATGAAGCCAGTATCACCCTAATACTAAAACCAGGAAAAGATACAAGCAAAAAGGAAAGCTATAGACCCATCTCATTAATGAATATAGATGCAAAAATTCTCAACAAAATACTTGCAAATCTCATACAGACCCACATCAAAAAGATCATCCATCACGATCAAGTTGGATTCATACCAGAGATGCAGGGATGGTTCAACATTCATAAATCAATAAATATCATAAAACACATAAATGGACTGAAAGACAAAAACCACAGGATCATCTCAATTGATGCAGAAAAAGCCTTTGACAAGATCCAGCATCCCTTCAGGTTTAAAGTCCTAGAGGGAATTTGACTGAAAGGAATATTCCTCAACATGATCAAAGCCATATATAGCAAAGTCATTGCCAACATCATCCTAAATGGAGAAAAATTTGAATTTCCCTTAAAGTCAGGAAACCAGCAAGGCTGCCCCTTATCACCACTCCTCTTTAACATAGTGCTTGAAACACTTGCTAGGGTAATAAGACAAGAGAAGGAAATTAAAGGAGTAATAATTGGAAAAGAAGAAGTTAAGCTATCCCTTTTTGCAGATGATATGATAGTTTACCTTAGAGATACTAAAACCTCCACCAGAAAACGTCTAGAAACAATTAAGTTTCAGTAAAGTGGTGGGATACAAAATTAACTTGGAAAAATCAGTAGCCTTACTTTATACCAACAATAAACAAGTGGATAAGGAATATAAGAAGACTTTCCCACTCATGATAGCCTCAAAAATAATAAAAAACCTGTGAACAAACCTAACCAAAGATCTCAACGATCTCTACAATAAAAATTTTAAACTCCTGAAGAAAGAAATTGAAAATGACATCAAAAGATGGAAAGATCTCCCATGCTTATGGATTGGAAAAATTAATATAGTAAAAATGTCCATCTTACCCAAATTGATATACAGATTCAACACAACCCCGATCAAAACCCCATAAGCTTCTTCACAGACTTGGAAAAAAAATCCTTACATTCATATGGAAAAACAAAAGACCCTAAATAGCTAAAGCAACCCTGAGTGAAAAATGCAATACAGGGGGGATTGCCCTACCGGACTTCAAGCTATATTACAGGGCCATAGTCCCAAAGACAATCTGGTATTGGCACAAAAACAGACCCTTTGAACAATGGAACAAAATTGAAGATCCAAACTTGAGCTCATACAATTTCAGACACCTTGTATTTGACAAAGGGGCAAAAAACTTTCAATGGAGGAAATATCTTCAGCAAATGGTGATGGCAAAATTGGATCACCATTTGTAGAAGAACAAAATTAAACCCCTACCTCTCACCCTGTACAAAAATCAACTCCAAGTAGATCAAATATCTCAACATAAAACCTGAAACCCTGAAGGTGATAGAAAAAAAGTTGGTAACAACCTACAAGACATAGGTTAGGAAAAGACTTTCTAAAGCAAACAGCAGCTGCACAGGAAATAAGGTCAACAGTAGACAAAGGGACCTCATTAAACTCAAAAGAAATAATCAAAGAAGTGAAAAGAAAACCCACAGAGTGAGAGGAAATCTTCACCAGTGATTCATCTGACAGAGCATTGATGTCAAGAATATACAGACTACTCAAAAAACAAAGAAGAAAACAAATGACCTACTCAAAAGATGGAATAAAGAGCTGAACAGAGACTTCACCAGTGAGGAATTAAAGATGGCTGAGAAATATCTTAAAAAAGTGTTCAACATCATTAATAATTAAGGAAATGCAAATTAAAACCACTTTCAGATATCATCTCACTCCAATACAACTGGCTAAGATCAAGAACACAAAGACACCAAATGCTGAAGAGGTTGTGGGGAAAGGGAACACTCATCCACTGCTGGTGGGAATGTAAATTTGTACAAGCATTATGGAAAGCAGTGTGGAGAACCCTTAAAAGACTCAAAATGAGCCTACCACCTGACCCAGCCATACCACTCCTGGGTATATATCCACAAGACTCATCCTACTGCAAAGATACATGCACATCCATGTTTATTGCAGCTCTCTTCACAATAGGGAAGAGCTGGAACCAACCCAAATGCCCCTCAACTGACTAGTGGATGTCAAAAATGTGGTACATCTACACAATGGAGTATTACTCAGCAGTAAAGAAAAATGACATCATGAATTTTGCAGGTAAATGGATGGAACTCAAAGCCATTATGCTAAGTGAAGTAACACAGTCCCAGAAAAACAAGCAGCAAATGGTCTCCCATATTTGTGGATGCTAACACCAAATCCTCAGACGAAGGCCAAGCTGAACAACATTATTATTATATTTCTGTTTATCTGAAAGCAACTATGTTGTTATAATGTAAATCTCTTAATGGGTTCTAGAATTGATCCACCACTTACTTTCAGACTCTGTAATTACTGTATATGAGTGGAAAGTATGTATTAATATTTTAAAGTAATATAAAATTAAAGGAGGAAAATGTGAATTCCTAAACTAAGAAAAAGACTGAGAGAAAGATGCAGGACAGTTATGGCAGAATGCATGATCTGGGGTGGGGTGAGGGGAAGGGAAAGGGAATATGTCTAAACTGAACTGAGAAATGATGTCTGAAATACACAAAACATCAATAAAAGCATTATTTTAAAAAATGAAATAGAAAGGGTACTGTAAGAAAGGATAAAATGTCTAAAGTGGGAGAACAGGGAGAGGATAATGGAATACATGACCTGAAACAGAAGGAGCAACCATGGGGGAACAGCAAGGAAGGACAGGGAAAGGTAGTGGGGAGTGAATAAGAACAGGAAATAATGATATGTACGTATGTATGTATGTATGTATGAACGTATGTATGAAAATGTTGGTACAGCCGGTGTGACAGGGGTTCAGGGAATCTAAGAAGAGGGACACCACAGCATGGAGGAAAAGACACATTTAATTAAAATCTCAAGAGTGGGTAACCCAGAGGCTCTCTGCTGAGGGAACAGAGTGGCCCTTTAGTCCCTTAACTTACATAAACAGAACAAAGACTCAGTGAAGACAGTCTCATGAAAGTTTCCTAAAGACCTCTTTGTATTTCTGTTTTAAAGCAGAGAACTTGTTCACTATGAAGGGAAGTTGCTAAACACAGCAAAATGTGTGACCTCTGGTTAGAGTGCTCATGTCTTATCAAATTGGGGGTCTGGGACATTTATCTGCACCCATGTATGTGCAGCTTTACTTCATGTAGACATCCCTTACTGCAGGTCCATTGGGCATAGTCAAGAATAAAGCAACTGCTCCTCCAAACAGCACAACAAAATTCATTGCTTTTTATGATACTTTAAAAACTAGTAAAAATTAAAAGAATACTGTAAGCAAATGAAATAATTACTATAAAATTAAATAAAACCTTTCTAACTACAAAAATTACCAACTCAGATTCATTTATGTCAAGGTTGCTCAGTGTGATCTATAGTTCACTAATGAATGTCCTGGTGCAAGCCTCAATTGCTAATGTCTTGAGAGAGGAAAGGCAGGGAGAAGAGCATCTATTTACTAATGGCTGGCTTGGAACACTGAGGAGGTTACAGCTACAGAGCTGTATGTGAAGCCTCCAAATTATGCAGCTGATTTCTTTTGATAGCAGAGGAACCTTTTTTTTTTTTTGGTCTGAAGTGGATGGCCATTTTTCTGTAAAGCAGAAGTAAATTTTAAAATTGTGTCAGAAATGGATTAGTTCTAAGCCTGGGTATTAATCTTTCAGTTTAGTGTTGAGCTAAATAATATTGTTAATTCCAATTTGATGTACTAATATTCCCTTCTGGTTAAACTAACAAGACTGAATTCTGTTGCTTGAAATCTAACTCGCATTGAGTTTTCCACATTGCCTATATAAGGGGCATATAAGTTAGAACACAGAAATATTTATTGAAGTTGTTTTGAAGATATGTTGTCTGTTTATTTTCAAAAATAATCATTTAAATTTTACTTTATTAAATGTAAATGTGACAGTCTCAATTACTTTCTGATTTTATTTCCCTTATAGGCTCCTGTTTCCTTTTGTACATTCACATTAGCTGATTTGCTTTGGCCAGTGTGTGTGTAGAGCAAGCTCTGCATCCTGGTAGACTCTTCCACAGCCCTTGGCTCATTACACCATTGATCTATTCTTGCTCCAAAGAACCAGCTGTTTTACATAAGGGCTGCTCTCTCAGGACAGAACCCAGAATTCCGATGATATAGAAAGAACCACAGCTGGCCTCAATGTTAGACAGATCATAAAAGATTTTGAGTATTCGTTTCTGAAAAGTTTTTTGAGAATTAGTAAATGGTATATTGCTTTATGTTCTTCCTTTGCATTTGGACTCTGTTTTTCTCCCCTTTCATCTCTAAAATGTCTCCAAGTACAATTTAATTAGTTGTTTAATCTAGAATCTCTTGCAATCCTCTTATTCAAACATATTTGTGAGAAGTCCACTAAGAGCTGCATCATAGTTGTTTGTTATCAGTGCTGGGGTTGAACTCAGGTACTCAGTCACACTAAGCATGTGCTCTAAACAATCACTGAGCTATGCACACAACCCTAGGTCTTTTGCTTTGAAAAGTGAGTTTTACAGAGAAGGTATCTATTTTCTGTAAATTATTCTTATTCTAACTAGCATACCTGCTAATTATTTTATGATCTTTAACTTAAATATTTATTTTTATTTTATGTGTATGGTCGGGCTCAGGGCTGCAGCTCTATCCTGTCTTGCTACAGTTTTCTTGATGTCAGCAGTTAGAGTTTCCTGGACCGTGCTTGTAAACATTCCCTAATGGTACCAGCTCCATTTATTAGTCTTATATTAATGGCTTTCCCTCCACACTATCCTCTTCCAACGCCTCCAAGGTCTTTTCCATTTGTTGTATGACCACATTTCTCAGTTTGTCATTTATTCCATTGATCTAATTTTCTTTTAAATATGTTTTAAAGAATGTCTTTTACTATATAGTGGAAGAAAATGGATGCATTTTATTTCATATCTTTTAGGAGCAACATATTTGTTGAATTAGAATATGAATCCTCACTGTAGATATAATTGTTCTGAGTAAAATTTATGGCATTTAAGATAAAGTAATTTAATGGCTCCACAGTTAAGAACACTGGAAGCTCTTGCAGAAGACCCAGATTTGAATCCCAGAACCCAGATGGCAGCCAACAACTGTCTGATACTCCAGTTCCAGAGGATACAATATCATCTAATATTCTCTGCAGGCACTGCACAACATGGATGCATTACATACACATTCAGGCATAAAAGTCATACACATAAAATAGAAATAAATTTTTAAAAAGATAAAGTAAGAATTCCATCCAGCCTGAGAGTGTCTGAATCTGGCCTCCATCTGAAGCAAGGGGCCAGACATTTCCAGCCTGCCTGAGAGTGCCTGAATCTGGGTAATCCAAGAGATTCCCAAAATATACAGGCTATTGTCACAGCCCTTGATTACATCCCACAACTTGAAGGTAAGACCCTATTGCTGAAGACAGAGCATATTTCAGAAACAGAACTTGGAAAAATCCACCTGGAACTGACCTGGAAATCTCCTCTCTGAAGACTAGCTCTCATAGTCCTGGAGGATACTGTATAAGTTACTAAGGGAGAAAACCAATCGATTGTCCAACTCCGGCTTTAAAGCCCAATAACCACAACAAAGATTTACACAACAAACTGTCATGGTGCTATCCTGAGCATACAAGTCAGGCTTATGCAAATCAGGGCAGGGATAAACTTCTTACTAAATTCACAAAAGAGATAAAAATCCTGAGGAAAACTCAGGCTGAAATGAAAAAGGCAGTGAAACACTCAACAAGCCACCTGGAATGATAGGAGAAAGCCTCAGCAATAGAATAAATGAAACAGAAACAGAATATCAAGACTGTTCAATAAAGTTGAAGAATTAGACTGCTCAGGCAAAAATTATGAAAAATTTAAAGAAAACAGGAATGGAATGTGCAGGAAATGGATGACACCATGTAAAGATCAAACTTACCATTCATAGGTATAGATGAAGGAAAATAACTTCAGGATAATGGAAATTGATTAGATCTTCAACAGGAGTGTAGAAGAAATTTTCCCCAAATTAAGAAAAAGCATGCCCATGCAAATACAAGACGTGCATAGACAACCAAATGGACAGGACTGGAAAAGAAACTCCCCATGCTATATCATATTAAAAACACTACACATTCAGAACAAAGAGAGAACACTGAAAGCTGCAAAAGGAAAACAAGTCATATATAAAGGAAACCCTCAGAATTACAGCTGACATCATAACACAAAGTATGGAAGCCAGAAGAGCCTGGACAAAAGAAATCCTGGTTCTAAATGACTCTAGATGCCAAGCTAGAATAATTTACCCAGTGAAAATGTCTATTACAAGTTGAAGGAGAAAGAAAAATCTTCCATAACCTGAGTAGGCTAAGAGAATTCATGTCCAGAAAATCAGTCCTTCAGAGAATACTTGAAGCAATACAAAGAGCTGAAGAAAGGAATAATTATACCCCAAGGGGCAACAGAAATGAACTAAATGAAGCAGTAACTGGGGTAACCCAAAGTTAGAGCAAGAATGAAAACAAATTAAAATGATGGAAAGCAATATACATCTCTCAATACTAACTTTAAATATCAATGTACTGAACTCAACAGTCAAAAGACACAGGCTAGTAGAATGGATTAAGAGACAAAAATCCATCCTTGTTGTCTGTAAGAAACCCATCTTTACTTCAAGAACAGATACTACCTTAAGGAGAAAGGATGGAAAAAATATTCCAAGCAAATGGTACCAAGAAACAAGGAGTTGCAATTCTAATATCTGACAAAATAGACTTCAAACAAAAAGTAATCAGAAGAGATAAAGAGGATCATTTAATTCTTATCAAAGAAACAATTAACCAAGAAGTTATTACAACCATGAATATATATGCACCAAACTCTGGTGTACCCAATATCATAAACACAATACTACAGGACTTTAAGACACAGATTAAGCCCAACACTTTTAGTAGGGGACTTCAATACCCCACAGTCCCCATGAAGTGGGTCAACCGGACAAAAACCAGATAGGCATCTGAATTAAATAATACCATACATCAAATGGACCTAACAGACATCTACCAAATATTCCACCCAAGCACCAAAGAATATACTTCCTATTCAGCACCCCATGGAAATTTCTCCAAAATTGACCATGTACTGGGGCACAAAACAAACCAAAAAAAAAAAAAAAAAAAAAAAAAAAAAAAAAGAAAGAATTCCATGTGTTTTATGAAACAACAGTGCAATAAAGCTTAATATCGACATGAGAAGAAGCCCTGGTAACTCATAGAGATTAAATAACACACTCCTGAAAATCAGTGGGTCAAAGGAGAAATTAAGAAACAAAAACACTCCTTGAATTAAATGAAAATTAAATACAACACAACAAAACTCCTGGGACACTTTAAAAGCAGTCCTAAGAGTGAAATTTATAGCTCTGAGTGCCTACAATAACAATCAGAAAGAGCACAAATAAATGACTTAACATTGCTAATTTAGACACTTGAAAGGAAACAACAAATGAAATGTAAACCCAGCAGACAAGAAGAAATAACAAAAATCAGAGCAGAGATTTGCAAGACAGAAACAAAGAAAACAATACAAAGAATCAATGAGTCTAGGAACTAGTTCTGTGAAAAAAAATAAACGAGATAGACAGACCTTTAGTTCAGCTAAACAAAAGAGCAACTCCAAATCAACCAAATTAGAGATGAAATGGGAAACATCACAACAGACAACAAAAAATCCAGAACATTATAAGGGAATACTTTAAAAATCTAAACTCTACTGAATTTGAAAACCTAAAAGAAATGGATAAGCATCTAAGATCATGGGGACCACCAAAGCTAAACCAAGAAGAGATCAATAGCTTAAAAATATTAATAACATATAAGGAAATTGAAACAGTGTTACAAAACCTCCCAACTAAAAATATCCCAAGCCCAGATGTATTTACAGAAGAATCCTACCAGACATTTAATGAGGATCTATAACCAATATTACTTAAGTTATTCAATAGAAACAGTGGGACTACTCCCAAATTTTTTCTATGAAGCCACCATCACTCTAATACAAAAACCAGGTAAATGGACAACCAAAAAAGAAAACTATAGACTCATCTCCTTAATGAATATAGATGCAAAACTTCTCAACAAAATACTAGAAAACTGCATACAGACACACATCAAAAATGCCATTCACTATGATTAAGTCTGGTTTATTTCAGGGATGCCTGCATCCCTAGTTGCAGAGAGTGGGATGGTTCAATATATGTAAGACAATAAATGTCAAATCATATAAATTAACTCAAAGACAAAAATCATACGGTTATCTAAATAGATGCAGAAAAGGCCTTTGGTAAAATTCGACATGCATTTATGTTGAAAGTTCTCTAGGACTTAAACACCTCCTAGATGACTTTTAACATTAAAGTCGAGGTGGCGCAGGCCTTTAATCCTAGCACTCGGGAGGCAGAGCCAGGTGGATCTCTGTGAGTTCGAGGCCAGCCTGGTCTACAGAGAAAGTTCTAGGACAGCTGGAACTACAGGGAGACCCTGTCTCAAAAAGACCAAATAAAAAATCCTAGAGGGAACTGGACAGAAGGGAGCATACCTCAACATTATTAAAGCTATATACAACAAACCCATAGCTAACATTATTCTAAATGGAGAAAAACTGGAAGCATTCTCCTTAAAATCAGGAACCTGGAAAGGCTTTCCACTATCTCCACTTGCTTTTAATATTGTGCTTGAAACTCTTGCTAGAGCAGTAAGACAAGAGAAGGAGAACTATCGGGAAAAGAAGAGGTCAAATTATCCCTTTTTGCAGATGATTTGATACTGTACCTAAGAGATGCCAAAAATTCTACCAGAAAACTCTGAGAAATTATTAACACCTTCAGTAAAGCAGCAGGTTAATAAATTAATCTACAAAAATCAGTAGCCTTTTAATATACAAATAATGAGCAATTGGAGATCAAGTACATGGAGACCTTCTCATTTATAATAGCCTTAAAAAAAAAAAAAAAAAAAAAAAAACCTTGTAATAAACTTGACCAAGGACATCAGAGATCTCTACAAAGAAAATTTAAAGTCTTTAAGGAAAGAGATTGAGGAAGACACCAGAATATGGAGGACCTCCCATGCTCATGGATTAGAAGAATTAATATTGTGAAAATGGCCACCCTACCAAAGATCTGAGCAGAGAGTTCACAAAAGATGAAATCCCAATCAAAATCACCATGATATTCTTCACAGAATTAGAAAAAAAAAATCCTAAAATACATATGGAAACACAAAAGATCCCAGATAGCTGAAGCAACCCTGTACACAAAGAGCAATTGGGGGGGGGGGGGCAGTTATACCAGATTTCAAACTATATTACAGAGCTATAGTCATAAAAACAGCATGGTACTGGCATAAAATTAGATCCATAAATCACTGGAACATAATTGAAACCTCAAACTTGAGTACATGCAATTTCAGCCACCTGATATTTGAGAAATTGGCCAAGAACACTCTTGGAGGAAAGACAGCGTCTTTAGCAAATGGTGCTGGCAAAGCTGTATCACCACCTGTAAAAGAATGAAATTGGACCCTTATCTTTCACCTTGCACAAAAGTCAACTCCAGGGGCTGGAGAGATGGCCTAGAGGTTAAGAGCGCCAACCGCTCTTACAGAGGACCCGGGTTTGATCCCCAGCACCCACATGGCGGCTGAGAACTGTCTGAAACTCCAGTACCAGGAGAACTCCAGTTCCGGGGGAATCCAACACCCTCTTCTGACCTCCGCGGCATTGCACAACACGGGTGCACACACCTGCATGCAGACAGTACATTCATACACATACAGAAATAAATTAAAAAAAAAATAGTCAACTCCAAATGAGTCAAAGACCTCAATATGGAACCTGAAACTCTGAAATTGTTTGAAGAAAGCAATGGCAGAAACCGAGGAGATACAGGTGTAGGAAGGACTTTCTAAATCAGACATTAGGGGCTCAGGAAGTAAAGTTGAGAATCAACAAGTGGGACCTCATTAAACTATAAAGCTTCTGCACAACAAAAGAAACAAACAAAGAAGTGAGGAGAAAACCCACAGAGTGGGAGGAAGTCTTCACCAGTGACACATCTGACAGAGGTTTAACATCCAGAATATATAAAGAACTCAAAAATCAAGTCACACAATTAAAAGATGGGCTAAAGATCCGAGCAGAGAGTTCATAAAAGATGAAATAAACATGGCTAAGAAACATGTTTAAGTGTTCAACATTGTTAATAACTAGGGGAATGCAAATTAAAGCCACTTTAAGATTTTATCTTACCTTGTCAGACTGGCCAAGATCAAGAAAACAAATGATACCAAATGCTGGAGAGGATGTGGGGACAGGGGAATACTCACTCACTGCTGGTGGGATTACCAGCTTGTGCAACCCCTATGAAATGCAGTGTGGAGAACTCTGAAAAAAAAAATACTAAAAATTAACCTACCATTTGATCCAGTCATACCATTCCTTGGCATACACCCAAAGGATTAATCCTATTGCAGAGCTATTTGCACACCTGTATTTGTTGCTGTTCTTTTCACAATAGGGAAGAGATGGAAGTATCCTAACTGTCCCTCAACTGACAAGTGGATAATGAAAATGTGGTACATTTACCCAATGGAATTCTACTCAGTTATAAAGAAAGATTAAATCATAAGATTTTCAGGTAAACAGATGAAACTACAAAATGCTATGCTAAGTGACTCAGAAAAACAAAGGTTATAAATTTTCCCTCATTTGTGGATCCTAACATCAAATCCTTATTTAGCTGCAGGAACCAGGAAATTGTAAAGGAACCAGGGAGGTAAAGGGAAAGAGGGAAACTAACAGAAAGTAGTAGGAGACAGATGTTACTAAGGGAAAAATGGATGAAATTAGGGTATTTAAATGGGAGAGGTGAGGGAAGGTTAATAGAAGAAAATTTGGGGATAAAGCAAAAAAAGGAGCTCAAGAGAAGGATCATAGGAGACCAGTATTATTGAGGGAGAAATGAGAAAAGTGGTAACACTTCAAGTGGGGAAGACATTGAGGTAGGCTTAGACAGCGAGAGGAAGAGAGGAGAGCTAAATAATGCTCAGCTAGAAGGGAATCATATTTGTCTTATAAACCAATGACAAATTACACATACAATACCTTGACATGAGTGCATGTGTTTTTATAATTGAAGGTTACATAACAACAACAACAAAAAAAGAGTGCCAGACAGGAGAAACCTTCCTTTGATTTGTTGGCTAGGGTAGTTCAAGAGACTCCCAAAATTACACAGGCAATTGCCCCAGCTCTTGATTGCCTCCTAGAACTTGAAGATAACCCGTATTGCTGAAGACAGGTCGTACTTCAGACCCAGGATTTGGCACATTGAGATGGAAACCTCCTCTTCTGAAGGCTGCTCTCACAGTTTTGGAGAGCACTATCCAAGCTCCTAGGGCTGAACAGCAATCAATGGCCCAACACCAGCTTTAAGACCACATACCCACATCAATATTCAGCACAGCATGTGATATTGGTGCAGTAGTAGCACTTTTTTTTTTTTATTTCATTTATTTCTGTATGTGTATGAATGTACTGTCTGCATGCAGGTCTGTGCACCCGTGTCGTGCAATGCCGCGGAGGTCAGAAGAGGGTCTCGGACTCCCCTGGAGCTGGAGTTCTCCTGGAATTGGAGTCTCAGACGGCTCTCGGCCGCCATGTGGGTGCTGGGGATCGAACCCGGGTCCTCTGCAAGAGCAGTCGGTGCTCTCAACCGCTAGGCCATCTCTCCAGCCCCAGTAGTAGCACTTTTATTTTGGGAACAAACAACAGCTAACTAATTGGACTTAAAAGCCCACTCAATGGGAGGAAATTCATGTCTGGTACTGTAGGTAGAAAGAGGCCACCTGTGGCTACATTATGCTAAATTGCCTGCCTGCCTGTCTGTTTACACTGAAACCCACCCTTAGGCAAGATTTCCTTGTATTAGCAAACCCTTGATACAGAACTTGTGATGTTCACAGAGCAAGAGGAAGGGGGTTTGAAAGTGGACCCTGAGAGATGACGCCAATCTGCTTAAAAACAAAGTGCTGTGAACGAATAAACAGATTCTCCTTCACTATCATCTGAGTGTTCGGGGTCCATTAATTTCTGTGTGTATGTAAGTTAAGCCTTTAAAGGCTTAGGGCTTGTGGTGAATGCTAGTGGGTACTGGCTAGATAGAGGTCAATCTGCAGACCACCAGCCTGGGAAGTGTGTACTGATTTGCCAGCTGGTTTAGACTGGACAGAGGCTTGCAGTTTAGCCACTAGTCTGTGAAATCTGTCTTGGGGAATGGTCAACTGCAGGTGATATGTATTCAACCTTAACAGGGTGGTGGCAGATGCACCAAGGCCAAGGGTCCACATGGGGCAAGTAGTTTGGCCAGACCAGGCTGTGAGGATTCCCCACAGCCAAGCTGATTCACTGAGTTCTTGTGTTCAGCTCCCACGAGGGAGCTGCTGGCAGATTCCTCATCCCCTCCCACCTTCTGCTCCATTTGATCCTGCAGGCATGGGACTAACCACATGGTACTATAAACATAACCAAATACACAAGGATGGTGAGGTCATAGATCTTAGGTGCATTCCCAAGGCTGTCACATCCCTAGACTAAAGTAACTCCCTACTAAGTGCAAAATATGCATCCTCATATTTACAGACAAATATCCTAGACATTGCTCATCAAAGAAACTTCTTCTGCACCAGATGAAGAGAGTACCACAACCGGTCATAAACAGAGATTATCTGTGAATTGCCCAAGTCTAAGGGGCATATCTACACTGCAATCTCTATGCCTAAGGGTCATGCAACATAGAACAAGGGGCCAAGTGGACACTAATGAATCTTTTAATTCTCATTAAGGAAGTTGCCTCATGCAAGAAAGGGACAGGAACTCAAAATTGCCAAACAGTGGATATTAGGAGTCTGCAGAGTGTGGATCCTTGGACAGGACTCCTATATTAAGCTTCACTCACCTAGGGCTCAGGGACTTTTGCAGAAGAGGAGGCAGAATATTGTAAGAGCCATGGAGGTGATGGATGACCATATGAAAATAGAATCCTACAAGCTCCTGGGACCCTGGTCATGTGAACCTATAGCACTGGTGTCAGTAGAAGCAAAACTCATGTAGACTCAAGCAGAGAAAAACCCAACATGGACCTGGGGAAATGGGCAGCAGAACTCATTCTTAGCTGAAGAACTACTGGAAGCTGATTAGTGCTGGGGTAAGGAAGAGCTGGTGTTCCTAAAGTGAGGAACTCTGGATAGACTGACTAGTGCTCAGTGGATGAACTTGCACTGAGGAACACCCTGGAACACTAACTTGACACAATAGGCCTTAACACAAATGACAGAATGTATGAATTCTAGTGGGGGTATTTTAGGAGGTTGTCAGTGGAGAAGGGGGTGTAAAAGTGATTAAGACTGGTAGAGAAGTTATATATGAAATACACAAAAATTCAATAAAAATTATTTAAACAATATAAACTAATTGAAAATGGTTAAGGTAATATTAGGCTGCTAGTTTTTCTCCATCTAAGATGCTATTGGCTGTGGGTTTGTTGTATATGGCTTTAATTATATTGAGGAATGTTCCCTGCAGTCCATTTCCCTCTAGGACTTTAAACATAAAGGCATGTTGTATTTTATTGAAAGCCTTATTTCTATCAATGGAGATGATCACATGGCTTTTATCTTTGAGTTCATTTTTGTAATTTATGATTAAATTGATTTACGTATGTTTAACCATCCTTGAATCTCTGGAATAAAACTTACTTGATCATAGTGAATAACCTATTTTATGTGAACCTGTATGCAATTTGCAAGGATTTTGTTGAGAATTTTTGCAACTATATTCATTAAGGATAAGGGGTTTATGTTTTTCTTCTTGTGTTGTATCTTTTCCTGGTTTTGGTATTCAAGTGATACTGGCTTTGTAGAAGGAATTTGGGTGGCTACCCTCTGCTTCTTTCCTTTCAAATATCTTAAAGTAATATTGGATGTAGATCCTCTAACAAAATCCTGCTGTAAATCCATCTGGGCCTGGGCTTTTTTTAGTTGGGAGATTTTGTATTACTGTTTCAATTTTCTCATATGATGTGGGTCTGTTTAAACAGTTGATCTCTTCTTGGTTGAGCTTTGCTGAGTCCCATGATTTCCGGAACCGTTACCTTTATAGTCAGGAACAAGACAAGGTTTCCCACTATCACCCCTCCTTGTAATTAATTAATTAATTAATTAATTAATTTATTTTTAATAATAAGTAATGAATACAAGCATCCTTCATGTAAAACCAATTTGCAAGCCCAAACTTATACAGCCCAACGTCCCCATTGTCCAGCTGGAGGGGCTTGTATGTACAAGTATGTTGATCAAATAAGAGTCCAGTCTATATTGCTGTAATATCACAATTCACCCCAACTGCAGCCCTTACATCCTACCACACCCCCTCTTCCGCAGATTGTTCCCTAGGCTTTAGAAAAGGGGCACAAGTGGATGAGAAGCAAAATAGTCTACTTTCTCTGGAGATGTTGTTTTAGACTCTGCTCAGTTCAGGCTGTTTCCTTTCCTGGATTGGCAGCTTATCCAGGAATAACCTTTTAATCCTACTAATGAAGCACAAGCAATTAGATATACAGGCATTTAAGCGGTACTAATTATTATGGTAGGTCACTTGGTATAGACACAGATGTTTGGATGGTATGCTAATCCATGAACTATAGCTTTTCTGTAAAAGACGGCAAGGTCTTACTGTGGCTTATAACATCTCCTAACCACTAGAGGACGTAAGCTTGTGGCATCAGCCGTGAATTATTCCTCCAAGGAGATAGCTAATAGCTAATCGAATTTGCAATATACAGATTTATGGCTGCCACTGCTACACAGTATTTCCAGGCAGATGAGGTATAGCTGATGCTGATGGAGGAGTCTTGCTTTACTCAAGGAGACCAATATTTGCTTTACTGATTTAGTGGCCTTTGGTAACACTCTCTGGCATTCCAGAGACCAACTGTACACTTGCAAGTGTAGTCTCAATACATCTTTCCCATGCTTACACCAAGTCTTTGACAGCAGGGCCTTACTGCCTCTCTTCTTGCAGGTATCCCAGTTTGCAGGCAAAAAGCCTTTACCTTTTTGGGGGTTTGGATCCCCTAGCCCCTCCAGCTGGACAATGGGGACCTTGGGCAGAATAATCCATTGCTGATATCAGAAAATGTCACTAACTTAATGGCTGAGAAAGAAAAGATACAGCTTTGCAGTATGTACCAAGAAATACCAGCGAAAAGTTGGCCCAGCTAAACATTAAAAGGAAGAAAAGCCTCAGACTCCTACAGGCATCAAACATCTCTGTGGATCCTATTTATAACAACTGTTTATAATGTGTCCTAATGAACTATACCTTCTAGTTGCCACAAAGTTTTAATATGAGAGACTTTCTTACCTCCTTTTCATAGAACAAAGAAAAACATGATGGTAATGAAGTCATTCCCTAACTGTAAATTAGAGCTAACTGTTATAGAGGTAACTGTAGCCCCAGCTGTCCTGGAACTCACTTTGTAGACCAAGCTGGCCTTGAACTCACAAAGATCTGCCTGCCTCTGCCTCCCAAGTGCTAGGACTAAAAGCGTGCACCACCACACCCAGCTGGTAATCTCTTATAAAACCAGTAAAACTGCTTTCTTTAATTGACTGATAGACATAGGAACTGTGAAAGGATAATTCTCTACTCAGAGCAAATATAATACTAAAGTCTTTATAAGCTGCGTAATTAAGCAAAATATATTAATACAGGAGCCCCCTCCTTTTTTAATATACTGTTTGAAGCTCTGGATAGAGCAATAAGAGAAGGAGATTAAAAGAATACTAATTGGAATAGAGGAGATCAAACTTTCCCTTCTTGCAGATGATATGATATATTATACCTAAGAGATCCCAAAAAGTCTACTAGAAAACTACTAGAAATGATTAACAGTTTCAGTAAAGTTGCACATTACAAAATTAATCTACAAAGTCAGTAGTCTTCCTATATGTCAACAATAAGCAATTGGAGGGACTGGAGAGATGGCCTAGCAGTTAAGAGTGCTGACTGCTCTTACAAAGGACCCGGGTTCGATCCCCAGCACCCACATGGCGGCCAAGAACCGTATGAAACTCCAATTCCAGGAGAACTCCAGTTCTGGGGAATCCGACACCCTCTTCTGACCTCTGCGGCATTGCACAACACAGGTGCACACACCTGCATGCAGACAGTACATTCATACATATACAGAAATAAATAAAATTAAAAAATTAAAAATATTTATTAAAAAAAAGCAATTGGAAGAGTACATGAAAACTCTTCCATTTATAATAGCCTCAAATAAACAAAATATCTCTCAAAATAAACTTGAACAGTGATATTAAAGATCATTACAATGAAGACTTTAAACTTTTGAAGATTAGGGAAGACATCAGAAGATGGAATTTTCACCCATGTTCATGGATTAGAAGAATTAATATAGTAAAAATGACCATATTAGCTGGGTATGGTGGTGCATGTCTTTAATCCTAGAACTTGGGAGGCAGAGGCAGGCAGATCTTTGTGAATTCAAGGCCAGCCTGGTCTACAGAGTGAGTTCCAGGACAGCTGGGGCTTCACAGAGACCTGTCTCGAAATTACCAAAAAAAAAAAAAAAAAAAAAAAAAAATGACCATCTTTCCCAAGTTAATATACGTGTTCAATTCAATTCCAATCAAAATCACCATGGCTTTTTTTAAAGAATTAGAAAAAAAACATTCCTAGTGGGTTTACAGTAGAGAAGCCTTCCTCGTGCCTGATATGCCTCCTGGTTCAACAGGTTGTAGATGACAGGGTTGAAAATGGGTGTGACTACTGTGTAGAGAAAAGCAAAGACCTTGGAAAGGAGCTGGGAGTAGGCATCAGAGAGCACAATATACAAGACCATGAGTGTTCCAAAGAATGGGGACACTCCAGAGATTGGGCCAGGTGAGAAGTGTGTGGAGAAAGCCTTTGTCTTGGCTTCAGATGGGACTCTCAGCCCAGCCCACACAATCTGAGCAAGGGAGACCAGAACCAGTCCAAAGTGGACAGTAAGGAAGACCACAAAGAGAACAAATGTCATCATCTGGGCCAGTAACTGTGCAAGCCAGGCCCATCAAAGGGGAGAAGTCACAGTAAAAGTGATCAGTGTGACTGGGGCCACATTGAGCCATCAGATGTAAAATTCATATGGAAAAACAAAAAACCCCAGAAAGCCAAAGGAACCCTGAGAAAAAAGAGTAATGCAGGGAAATTACAATAACAGATTTTCATCTCTACTACAGAGCTATAGTTACAAAACCAGCATGGTATTGGCATAAAAATAGACCCATAGATCAATGGAATAAAATTGAAGACCTAAACTTGAGTATATACAATTTCAGCCACCTTATATTTGACAAAGGAGCCCAAAACACTTAAAAGATGAAGGGTAGCATCTTCAACAAATGGTGCTGGCAAAATTGGATCACCACTTGTAGAAGAATGAAGATAATATAGGTCTAGGAAAATACTTTCTAAATCAGGGCTATTGCATAGGAACTAAGGTCAACAATCAACAAGTGGGACCTTGTTAAGCTAAAAATGCTTCTGTATAGCAAAAGAAACAAAGAAGTGAAGAGAAAAACCCACAGACTGGGAGGAAATCTTCCCCAGTAATACATCTGACAGAGGTTTAACATCCAGAATATATAAACTACTAAAAAAAAAAAAAGTCCAAGAAAATAAATGATAAATGATCCTATTAAAAGATGGGCTGAAAACCTGAACAGAGACTTCTCAAGAGAACTTAAGATGGCTCAGAAACAGCTTAAAAACTGTTCAGAATCATTAGTAATTAAGGATGAGTGTTTCTGTTGTTGTTCTTTTACTATGCATCCCTCTCCATAAGAAATATTTATATCTGGAGCTTACATCCTCTACAGGTTAGGAGATGTTATAAGCCACAGTAAGACCCTGTCATATTTAACAGGGGGGGAAAATGTAATTCATGGATTAACATATCATCCAAACATATGTGTCTATGCCAAAGTAACCTACCATAACTATTAGTGCTGCTTAAATACCTATATATCTAATTGCTTGTGCTTCATTAGTAGGATCGAAAGGTTACTCCTGGACAAACTGTCAGCCCATGAAAGGAAACAGCCAGAATTGACCAGAATCCAAGTCAACAGCTCCAGAGAGAGTGGACTGTTTTACTTCTCATCCACCTGTGCCCCTTTTCTAAGCCTGGGGAACAATCTGCAGAAGAGGGGGCATGGTAGAATGTAAAGGCTCCGATTGGGGTGAATGGTGAAACTACAGTGACGTAGTCTGGACACTCATTTGATCAACTTGATTGAACAAACAACCTGTCAACCCCCACTGGATGGTGGGGCTGTGGGGGTTTGGGCACAACAGCCTGCAGATTGGTTTTGCACGAAGGATGCTTGTACTCATGGATTATCACTTATAGCTAAAAAAGGAAAAAAAAAACTGAGAGAAAGATGCAGGACAGTTATGGCAGAATACATGATCTGGGATGGGGTGGGGGTGGGGGGGAAGGGAAAGGGAAATATGCCTGATCTGAATTGGAAAAAGTTGTACAAAATGCGCAAAGCATCAATAAAAATTAAATTAAAAAAAAAATGAACCTACCTTTTGTCCCAATTATACCACGCCTAGGTATATACCCAAAGGAAGAATCCTATAGCAGAGATATGTGCACAGCCATATTTATTGCTGTTCTTTTCACACTAGTGAAGAGCTGGAAGCAGCCCACATGTCCCTCAAGAGTTCAGTGGATAATGAAGATGTGGTACATTTGTACAATGGAGTTCTATGCAACAGTGAAAAAGGATGACTTAATGAACTTTGTAGGCAAATGGATGGAACTGGAAGCTGTTATTCTGAGTGGGGTGACATAGTTTCATAAAAACAAATGACATGGGGCTGGAGAGATGGCTCATCAGTTAAGAGCACCGACTACTCTTGCAGAGGACCTGGGTTTGATTCCCAGCACCCACATGGCAGCTAATAACCATCTTTAACTCCAGTTCTAGAGGAATCAGATGCCTTCTTCACACGGATGCACCAACCTACATGCATACAGTACACTCATACACATAAAATAATAATAAATAAATAATTATATAAAAAAACAAATGACATATGTTATCCCTTATTTGTGGTTTCTAACACCAAATCTTAATATGTAAATTTAAAAGAATAACTGGTCAATAAAGATAACATCAAAATAATTTTATTGCCATAGATATACCTTGAAATATATATCTCTATTTTTTTGACATCTAAGATTTAAGACATTGTAAAGAAGAAAACAGTTAAGGGATGAACTAATTTCAACAAAAATTATTGCCACTTCTATCATAGTACATAATGTCTATATTAAAAGCAACTAATGGAACCACAGATATCATTTAAATGTTCTTTGGCCTTTCCCTACTTAATGGTTACACTCCTTTGAAACTTGAGGCAAGGTTTTTGGTAACCTACTCACTGATAAATAAATGCTCATGTATGCTAAGATTGTCAAATTGAAATAGAGTTTTTGATCCTTAAGGATAGTAGTAATTCAAAAGAATTATTTCTGCTCCAAGAAGCTGTTCATTTCTGCATTTAGTTATATTTTATATATAAGACATTTGACACCTAGGTAAAATAACTTTGGCATGTACAGATAGGCTTTTTGCCAAATCCATGTAAAACATCTCTGAACATCTAGAGAAAATTGGTCATCTATAACCTACCTCAAGTCTTGCAAGAACATCTCAAAGTTTAAACTTTTTTGGGATATATTCAAGATAACTGTTCCATCTATCTATCTATCTATCTATCTATCTATCTATCTATCTATCTATCATCTATCTGTATGTATGTATAAATATTGAATATTTCATAAATTTTAATAACTAGGGGAAAATTTATGAAGGAATGTTATTAAGTCTCACAGCATTAACTAAAAGCCTCCTGTATAAGATTAAAATGTATGGCTATCTCCAGAATAGAAAATAGTAACATGCTTAAGCTAATTAGGGATACAGAATTGTTGTTAATTTTCAACCCACCCCTGACTTATACTGGAGTCTCAATTTTAGCTATTAAATTTAGCTATTAAATAAATGGACATAAATATTCTCCATATATTCCTGTATTAGGCAAGTTATAACTCTGAAATTGCTTTTCTACACAAGATAATTTGGCTCAGGAAATTTGGTTCTACCTCCTTGAACCAGCTGTATGCAGTCCAGAGGAAGACAGTCTGAAAGGGTGTGGTAAGTGCTTTCAGCTGTGTTCCTGTTTATAGGTATGTGATACTACTCCTGCCTTCTGGAAAATTATAAGTCAGGATTTAGGGATCTGGGAAACAAGAGAAGCTGCTCTGATTGTAGTGACAGTTACAAAAACAGTGGGGGAAGGAATATGCCTCCTCCCTCCAGGATGCAATTTTGTCCTACAGTTAAAGCACTGATAGATAAAAGCTTCATTGCCAGATGTGGTCTGCCCTACCTAGAGCTGTTGGCCAGGGAGGCTTGAAAATCCCCCCAAAAAGGCCATTTGCCTATAACTTTGGGTGTACATAAGAAGTGGACAGGAAGACTCTATTGTTGAAGACACAGCATGATATGAGCATGAAAATTAAAAGTCTGTTGAGACCCTGCAGTGCAAATCAACAGCTGATCTTCATGGTGTCAGAAAAGACTATGTGAACCTCTGGAAAGAAATGGTCTCTGAAGATTTACTACAGACTTCTTGTGCTACACTTTTACATGTCAAAGAAGATGTAGTGCAATAGTGGCAATCTGGTAAATGTACACCAGGAAAGAAAAAAAAAATCCCAATACAATCTATGGCCTGCTCCCTGGCAGGGTAGGACACTGTAACCTTGGTGCCTCCTAAAGTTAGGTGACTTTATAGACCATATTAGAAAGCTATTGGCATCTCTTTATCAAAGAACTATGATGCCTTGACCAAGAAATCTTCTAAGCATATGTGTCTGTGCTCATAGAGTAACTTGTTATAATCTTTAATATTCATCACTATTTGTGCTTTATTATTAGAATTAAAAGGAGACTGCTAACAACCTACCAGTTTATTGCAAACAGAACTTGGACAGTCCCAAGAGTTTGACATGTCAATTCAGAGAAAAAAACTGGAGCTTCTCTCACTCTCTCTCGCCTTACCCTCCAAAGCCCAGGGACTCTTGCAGAAGAGGTTGGTGCATCAGATCCTAAGGGCCAAGGAAGGGTGATGAATTGTGGGATCACAATAAAAACGGACTGCATTTCTTTTTATTTGATCAACATGTTTGTGTAAGCGAACCTCTTTAACTGGACTTGGGGACCGTGGGTTATACAATAACTGAACTCAGATGTGAACTAATTGGATTTATATAGATACTCCTTATGTTTATTGCTTATGTGTACTACTTACTGGTCAAATAAAATTAAGAAAGCAAAAAACAAATATTAGGCTGCTAGACAGGAATCTTATAGGCCATTGAGGATGGAGTCCTTCCTTATAATCTGCTTTGGAACCCCCTATCCCATTTCCTTGGTAATACTAGAAAGGAAAAAAAAAATATCCACAGCTGCCCCGCCTTGCTCTTCCTGGTCAAAATAATGGAATACCTCTTATCCTGGATTGAAATGTGACATTCTGGTCTGCTCCAAAGATTAGAGTATTATATACCATTGTCTCCCCTTTAAGAATTAATCCAGTGGGCCTGTCAATTACCTGGCCGGGAGTCCAGTCCAAGGAATGCTACTTCACCTGAGGACATGCTAAGAAGATGAGAGGAATAATTATCCCATTAATGAGATAATGTCAGGTACTTCTCCTTCCCAGAAGACCTTCCTTCATATGACAATGCCCAGTACTGGTCTTCTGCAGCACTGTCTAGCCTTTCTACTTCCTCAGTTAGAAAACTATAACCTTTCTCTTTTCTTTTATAAATGCATTTTCTTTTTGAAACTGACCTTCATATGCTTTCCCTAATGCTCTAGGCTGTCTCTTTCTCTGAAGCCCCCCTCCTCTCTATCACTGGTGATCTCTACTGGTGAATGTTCCAGTGTTCTTGGACCTTAACTCAAAGGCCTGACTGCCTCTCTTCCTTTCCTGCACCTCCCTCCTCCTGCAGCTGCTGAGATTTCCAGCTTGCCTACCCTGCTGTTTTCCTCTCAAATACCAATACAGTTGTCCCTAAGCTTTCTTCTGTATCTGTTTCTAAACCTTCTTATTATTGAATGAGTCTAAGAACCCAAAACTGAATCCCAATTTCCCTGGTAGAACTAAGATCTGGCTAAAAGGAATGGAGAAATTGCCATGAAAACTTGAATTTTGAAGAGCAATTTAACATTACTTTCTGTTATCAACTTTCTCTGAATGTATTTTTCTTATAGTCTTTCCATTTGACTTAGCAAACCACCAAAATGCCCTAACTTCTTTTTTTTTTCTATTACTTCTTTATTTTTTTCATTTTTAACAATAAGTAATAATTTATGAGTACAAGCATCCTTCATGTAAAACCAATTTGCAAGCAGTTGTGCCCAAACCCACACAGCCCAAGGGTCCCACCATCGAGCTGGAGGGGCTTGTATGTACAATCAAGTTGATCAAATAAGTGTCCAGTCTATATTGCTGTAGTTTCACCATTCACCCCAATCACAGCCCTTACATTCTACCACGCCCGCTCTTCCACAGATTGTTCCCTAGGCTTAGAAAAGGGGCACAGGTGGACGAGAAGCAAAACAGTCTACTTTCTCTGGAGATATCGTTTTGGACTCTGGTCAATTCTGGCTGCTTCCTTTCATGGGCTGACAGTTTGAAAATGCCGTATCTTCTAACAGTAGCATTTTGCTTGCTTTCTAACAGCACTACACATTCAGAAGGGTGAAAGTCTGTGGTCCCTCCACCAATATCATCTAGAACCTCCGGGAATGTAGTTACAAAGTTAGAAATAAATTATTTATTTTAGCTCTGTGGATTTTTAAAATCATAAATATTAAACCTGAGTAAAATATAGCATTAGAAATCAAGCTTAATGACAAATGTAAATAGATGTTAATTTCTTAATGGATGAAGGGAACAAAACCCAAAGATTTAAAATATAAACATGGAATGTCTCCAAAAGAACACCACGTTAAAATAATTTGAAACACAAAGTAGTAATTTTAGAATAATCATTAGCGGGTAAGATTGCACAAACATCAGTAAAACAGCTGTTGGACACATCCTAACCTATTGCAAGATGTATTGTTGCAGAGCGGCCAGAAAGTGGGAGCTGAATAAGTGTTCATCCCATAATAAATTAGGCATTATATTTTGAATATGCACACAAATTTGTCTGACTCAAGCAAAAAAAAAAAAAAAATTCTACTTTCCCTGTGGAATTTTTCCTGGCAGGAAAATAAATGAAATCAGCATTTGATTCTCCTCCCCTGACACCAGGGTCAGCTCTAGGTGACATGCCCCCCCCCCCCAGGCCTTCAGTCTCACTGTACTTGGAAAGCAGGATTCGCTTGTTAGTAATGCAGAATTCCAGGCCCATTGAGAGATACCCACTCTGAATCTGCATTTATCAAGGTGCCTGGCTTCTACATTAAAGTCTGAGAATCCCTGCTCTGGTTCATCTCACTTGTTGGTTTCCTCTCTTTTGATCTACTTCTCTACAGGGTGTTCTGCTGGATAAATCGTTCTTTGTAAGGGCCAAGTAGGCAAGTGGCTATTTTACAGAGAGAACAATATGTTCCTAACCTACACTTGCTGTTACTTTCTTCTTCTAACATGGCCCCCATCAATGCTTTCTGTGAATCATCAAGCATGCTGGCCTGATTCAGGGCAAACTAAAAGATTTCATCTCTCTGTGATGTTTTTCATCCCCTTTTCACTAGAGCACACAGAAAAGAGAAGTCAGTGTTGGCTGCTTCCACTCTTCCCGCCAACTCCCTCTGCCCTGCTGCCTTCAGAAATGAGGGCAATTAACACCCTGGGTGAGTTCAAAGAAAGCCCACTAGTATTTCTATACATTTGCAAAATTGCCAGGGACCTTTCTCACTCCTCACTGACTTGGTAGCCACCTTCAACCAGCTCTCTGCTATTCAGGGATCTGAATCTGCATCGCCAAAGAAAAGATGGAGTTTCCAGAGTAAGACACAGTCAAAATACTTGGGAAGTTTATATGTAGGACACATCCTAAATTGTGCCTGATAACCTGAGGTTTATGTAAAATAATAAAGAGCTTAATTCTTCATGATTTACTTGAGCATCATTGTGTGTAAAAACTTCTTTTCTCATGAAATTTGCATGGTTCTGGTATTGGGCATGGCTCCTGTCACAGCAATTCCCCTACAAATAACAGTTCACTCTTGCTAAATCCACAAAAATAATTAAAGAGAAAACATGCAGAGATCTGAAGATAACTTAGGGCAATCTGAGGACTAAGAAGCTGGCCATTCTGTGGTTGAAACTCAGGCAAAGAGGTGTACAGAAGCAGTTCTGTCTTCAGATTGCCCTGAGGGTGGGCAACAGAGAGCCAGAAACCTACTTTGGGTTTTTTGTTTTGCTTTTCTTTCTTTTTTTTAAATAAAGCTAATCATTTTTTATCAGAGGAATCAGAGAAAAGAGCCTTAGCGTAACCAGTAAAAGAGGGCAATGTGGAAATCGCAGGATGAAGAATCAGAGGACATAACGGGCTAACCCTGGAATCTGCAAGGGAAGAAGCAGTCCACAGGATAGAATTTCCCAACCTCTTACCAGACAAGTGAAATGAGGACTCCAGCATGAACTAGTACAGAGAGGACGTATTAGTTTCTTACTGCTGCTAAAACGAAACAAATAAAACTAAAATAAACAAACAAAACACTGAAAACTCAGTGGCCTAAAACAATAGAAATTTAAGATCTTGTTATACAGATCCAGAATTTCAAGATGGGTTCAAATGTGCATAAAAAGTGTCGGCAGGGTCTCTACCCTCTTGAGCCTTTTAGGAGAATATTACTTTCCTTGATCTTCCCAACTTCTAAGTTGCCTGTATACTTTACCATATGTTCCCTTCCTCTAACCACAATGTCAGGAATGAAGCTGTTCTAAAAACAAACAAACAAACAAAAGAAAAAACAAACTTCTTGCTTCCCTTGGCTATCAGGCTACTTAAACAATGGTCATCAAGAAATGGTTATATGTTAAGGAATCTCATGATGGGAGAGAGAAGACTGAAGACTTCTGCCAGAAAGGGAACTTGTTTCTCAGGAAAATATTTCACAGAGTTTTTATGACTTTCAGACCACTTTGCAAGAGAGGTGGGACCCAAGACAATGATGACCCCCCCCCATGGCTTGGGCACCTTGAGCAGGACTGCATGATTATATATACTGCTCGTCTTCTATTTAAACCTAGCCCCACATAGACTTGGACAATGGACTTGAGTATTACTGAACATGCTTAGATGTTCTTCTTCCCAATGTTGTGATACTGAGTAAATCTTTCTTTACTTTCCACTATTATCCATCTGTTTAATTGCCCTATTAAAGATCAGTGGCTGAGCGCAACTTGTTAGGGCCACCAGGGCCCAAGCTCTGACTCTTAACAACTCTGGTAACAAAAGGATAATGTCATTGTAATCTTGGCTTCTGTCATCACTTAGCTTTCTACCCTGAAGTCCAGCCTCCGTCTGCCTATTTTTTATAAGATACTCCTGCTTACAGTGGAACCCACTTGGATAAAGCACTTGCAATGTCCCTCCCTGGGTTTTAGCCATATCAACCAAATCATTTCTTTCAGAGAAGGTAAGATTCAGTTTCCACACATCAGAATTGGATATCTTCTAATTAGTTATTTAATTCCCACAGAGAGATGTATGAAAGTTGACCTGAGTCAACCTGAGGAGTTAAGAAAAAAACCTTCACAATAGATGTAGTTTAATTGTAAGGCCTAGTAGGTATTTATCATGTGAAAGGCAGATACTAACAACAGCAAATATGAGGAAAGAATTGGGAAGCGTTTTGTCAGACAGAGGAACCCTGGGGCCATATGGAGGAAGGTACACAGAAGAAAGCCACATGAAGGGCAAGTTGCTCAGGATTACTGTACTTCAGACACAATACACAGAGGACTGGTTTGTGACTGACTTTACTTGAGAGACAAGATTCAGTTGATTAATTTCCTGACAATGGACTAAAAAATTTTATTTCCTAGCTATTGTGAAAAGAATGACAACAAACATGGCTGGGTGAGTACCTCCGTAGTAGGATATCCAGTCCTTTGGGTATATTCGAAGAGGTCGTGATCTAGCTAGATCATAGGACAGATCTATTTTTAGTTATTTTGAGAATTATCCACACTGATTTCCACAGTGACTAAATCAACTTGCAATCTGGAAAACAGTAAATGAGTGTTCCCCTTTACCTACATCCTCACCAGCATTTGTTATAATTTGTCTTCTTGATCTTAGCTACTCCTACTGGAGTAAAATGGACTCTTAAAGTAGTTTTAATTTTCATTTCTCTAATTTATAAGAATGTTGAACACTTTTTAAGGTATTTCTTTGGAGAATTCACTGTTCAAATTGGTAGCCCTTTTATAAATTGGGCCATAAATTTTTTGATTCTTGGTATTTTGAGTTCTTAGTATATTCTGGAAATTAACCCTGTATGAGATGTGTAGCTGGTCAAGATCCTCTGCCACTCTGCAGAACTCCTCTTTACTCAATTGGCTGTTTCCTTTGCTACGCAGAAGCTTTGTAGATTAATGAGGTCCCATTTGACAATCGTTGACCTTAATTCCTGAACAAATGAAGTCTGATTTAGAAAGTTCTTTCCTACACCTTTATTTTGTAGGGTATTGCCTATTGCCTATGTTTTCTTCTAACACTTTAGTGTTTCAAGTTTCACTTTAAGGTCTTTGATCCATTTGGAATTAGTTTTGTGCATGGTGCTAGATATGGGTCTCCTGTCATTCTTTTACATGTGGAGATACGTTTTATTTAAATTTTTTTAATTTATTATTTGACGTGTATGAGTGGACTGTATATATGTAGGTAGGTGCACCCATGTCATGCAATGCTGTGGAGGTTAGAAGAGGGTGTCAGATCCCCCTGGAACTGGAGTTAAAGACAGTTCTCAGCTGCCATGTGGGTGCTGGGAATCGAACCAGGGTCTTCTGTAAGAGCAGTTGGTGTTCTTAACCACTGAGCCATCTTCCAGCCCTGGAGATACAGTTTTTCCAGCACCAATTGTTAAAGATGCTCTTTTTCATCCAGTGTATAATCTTGGCATCTTTGTCAAATATTGCATGGCCATAACCATGTGCTTCCTGTTTGGGTCTGCTAGTTTATTTCATTGGTATACATATTTTATTATTGGAACTCTAAAATATAGTTTGAAATCTGGTATGTTAATCCCTCCAGGATTATTCTTTAGTTCAGGATTGCCTTGGCTCTCTTGGGTGTTTTGTGGTACCATATGACATTTAGGATTTATTTTCTATTTCTGTGAAAAGTGACATGGGGATTTTGATTGAGATTGCATTGAATCTATAAATTGCTTTTGGTAGAATATTATTTTCACAATATTGTTTCTAATAATCCATGAGCATGGGAACTTCTAGTGTCTTTAAAATGTATATTTTTGCTGGGCGTGGTGGCACATGCCTTTAATCCTAGCACTCAGGAGGCAGAGGCAGGCAGATCTTTGTGAGTTCAAGGCCAGCCTGGTCTATAGAGTGAGTTCCAGGACAGCTGGGGCTACAGGGAGACCCTGTTTCGAAAAGACAAAAAAAATAAATAAATAAATAAAATGTATATTTTCGAGTATTTATGTATATATTTCTTTCTTTTTTTCAAATTCTTTTAAAAATATTTTTATTGAAGTTTTGCGCATTTCATACATTATTTCTCATTTCAATTTAGACTTATTTCCCTTTCCATGTCCTTCACCTCACCTGAATTCATGCACTCTGCCATGCATGTCTTGGATCTTTTCCTGATGGGTATGTAACAAAAATCATGGTGCCAGGGATGGGAAACCTCCCTTTGAGTTAGTGGTCAGGATACTCCAAGAGATTCCCACAATAATACAGACTATTGCCACATCCCTTAATTGCCTTCCAGCAATTGAAGGTAAGACTCTATTGCTGAAGACACAGTATATTTCAGAGATAGGACTTGAGCAATTGATTTGGAACTTGTATGAGTAGATACTATGCAAGTTGCCAAGGGAGAAAGCCAATCAAGGATCCTACCCAGTTGTAAATTCTAGATACCACAACAATGACCTGCCTACAAAGCTATCTCTAATAGTACAATAGTGGCACTTTTATCTTAGGGGCAATCAACAACTATCTAATTGGACTTAAGGCCAGTTCAATGGGAGAGTGTTGTGTGTGGTACTATAAACCTAATAAATACACCTGAATGTAGAGGTAATAGCCCCTGAAGAGGAGGGGGAACTAATTCTGTCACTTCCCTAGACCAACATAATTTCTTACTCTTTCTCAAGACTTATCCTTATATTTACAGGCAAGTTTTCCTCTTAGCACTCTTCAAAGAGCATCATTTTGCCATAGATACAGAATATTACAAAGTTCAGCAACTGGTCGAATGCAGACAGTAAGTGACTGTGAGATCCCAGCCTTAAGTGGCACATCTACAGTGCAAACAAGGAAAAGGGGTGGAAAATGGAAGAGCCAGAGGGACAAGCTGTGTCCCGCTAGTTAATCATAGGGTCCCACTCCAAGATGAAGAGATACAGGCAATTAATGGACACTGAGTGAGGGAGAATCCGGTTTCTCCAGGGACTAGCTCCCTGAGGGTTATCTCATCTCAAGTGGACATCCTGAAACACAGATACACATGATCAGCATTAAATGGACTCATTATATAAATGCATATTTATAAATCTACATGTGTATATGTAACAATAATAATCAAGAAAAGGGCAGGAAACTGAAAGGGAATAGAGGCATGGGTGGAGTTTGTGGAGAGCTGGGAGGGATGAAAATAATGTAAAGACAATACTCTCGTACAACATTCCGAAAAATAAACAGAATGTAGTCCTAAGCAGGAGAGTAGGACAAAGCACCTGCATCACAGTGCTGTGGGAAGCAGGTGGGCAGAAGTGGAGTGAGTGGTAGTCGCCGGTCCAGTGGTCCAGGCCAGAGGTCACGAAGACCTGAATGAACAATGCCCTCTAAATGTCAGTCTTTTTATATACTTATTTATTTTGTTAGTTCTATTTTCAAAAACCCATCTTTTCTTTCAATGACAGTCCCTAAATGATGAAGACTGAGACTTTAAACTGATTATCTCAGAATTTCAATATGCTGAGGGCTGCATGCCAGGTCACAGCAACTCTGAAGATAGTTAAATTGTAGGAATAGGCTAATTCACAAAAACTTCTGGGGAAGAAAATGTAAATGTAGGAAGACTCACATTGCTGAACATTTGTTCTCCTTGATGGGAAATAATCTTTGAGAACTCTTAATTTCAGTCCTGCAAGCCCCCAAAGAAAGCTGCTTTCTTATCATTTTATTTTTAAATGTGTCACTGTTTTCAAAAAGTTTGAATCCAAACATTAATTTATGACCACATCTCCAACCCTCCAGAGGAGTCTCTTCCTATTCTGCCAACCTGTAATGGAATTAAAACCAGGAAACCTGTCCTTAGCAGACAAGATTTTTATTCATTCAGGATGATATTAAACAGCACACTTTTAGGTCAAAACTACATTTTAACTCCCCAAACCCATTCTTCCCCTCTGCTTCTTTTCTTTTCTCTCTCCTTCCCTCCCTTCCTTCCTTCCTAAGTCCCTCTTTCCTTCCCTTTCTCCCTTCCCCCCTTTCCTACCTTTTCCTTCCCTTCTCTTCTTTTCTTGTACTTTGTAAAATTTCCCTCTAATTTATTTTTTAGTTACACTCAAATATCAAATTTCTCTTATACAGGGATTGAAGAGAGGACTCAGCAGTTAAGAACACTGGCTGCTCTTGCAGAGGACTGGGATTTGGTTTCCAGCACCCACATGGTGGCTTCCACCTGTTTTTAACCTTAGTTCCCAGAGGTCCAACACCCTCAAGCACACATGTACTGCACTGACATACACACAGACAAAACATTCCTACACATAAAATAAAAATAAACAAAATCTTAGAATTTTCTCATTTATTTTTATTTTATGTATAGGAGTGTTTTCCCTGTGTGTTTGGCAGTGCACCCATGTCATGCAATGCCTGGGAGGCCAGAACATAGCATTGGGTCCCCTGGAATTGGAGTTACAGAGGTTGTTAGCTGCCACATGGGTTCCAGAAACCGAGTCCTAGTCCTCTGCAAGAGAAGCAAGTGCTCTTATTAACTACAGAGCCATCTCTCCAGTCTCCCAAACAAATAAAATAACATGAAAAATTCATCTTGGCTCTCTGCTCCTTCCTCCTCTAGACATAACCGTATCTTCTGCAGTGCCAGCCTCATCCCTGAGACAAGGTGGTGAAGCTCGGAGTGAACAGATTTGTCAATCTTGGGCACCTGGTCACCAGGGCTGCCTTCAACTCTGGCTAAGTAGAGATTGTTGCCATCAGTGACCTTCACTGACCTCTATTACATACTCTGCCTATTCCAGCATGATGGGAAATGTCATCAATGGGAGGGCCATCTCCATCTTCTAGGAGTGAGATTCCTCTAATGTTAAATGGGAGAATCCTGGTGCTGAGGATGTGGTAGAGTCTCCTGGGGTCTTCACTGCCAGAGAGAAACCCAAGGCCCACTTGAAGGGTGGAGCCAAAGGGCCCATTATCTCTGCCCCTTCTGCTGGTGCCCCCATGTTTGTGATGGGTGTGAACCCTGAGAAGTATGGCAACTCCCTTGACATTGTCAGAAGCACCTCCAACAACACAAACTGCTTAGCCACCCTGGCCAAGTTCAGCTATGACAACTTCAGCAGGGTTGAGGGACTCATGACCGAAGGTCGTGTCTTCATAGCTACCCAGAATACTATGGAAAGCCCCTCTATTCACTGGAGACTCTGGCCTGATGTTCCTGGGGCTGTGCAGAACATCATCCCAGCATCCACTGGTGCTGCCAAGGTCATGGGCAAGGGCATCCCAGAGCTCAATATGGAAATTCATTGGCATGGCCTTTAGTGTTACCCACAGTGTGTGTGTTGTGGCTCTAACTTGTTATCCGAAGAAAACTGCTAAATACAATGACATCAAGAAGGTGGTGAAGCAGGCATCTGAAGGTCCCTAAAGGGCATCGTGGAATGTACTGTGGACCAGGTCTCCAACTTTAACAGCCACATCCTCTCTTTTCTACTTTTGATGCCAAGGCTGGCGTTGCCCTCAACGACCACTTTGTCAAGCTGCAACAACAACAGGGTGATGGACCACATGGTCCAGTTGACCTCCAAGGAATAAGAAGCCCTGGACCATCCACCCCACAAGATATCCCAGCAAGAGGAAAAGAGAGTCCCTGGGCTTACAGGGAGCAAACTCACCTCCAATATACTGAATTCACAGTTCCTGTCAGGGCAAAGAGAGTCCTATTCTCTTGAATACCATCAAGAAAGATCACTGAACCCCCTCTAAGAAATTCACTTACAGGAAAGGTATCTTGGGGCTAGAGACAGTCACTTCATCTTTTGATAGTTAACCTTGTCATAATCACTGTACTTCATTCTGTGAGGGGACATCAGAAAGATAACTGCAGCATGGTTGACACTGACTAGTTATTCTCATTTGGAAATGCCATCAACATGCAAATTTCAGACTCAGTGCATCAGCAAAGTCTAGCCTAACTTTGAAGCAATACTGATACACTCTCAAGTTTGGCCAGCACCTTGAATTAGCTGCTTTCTCCTGTAGTTACCAGGGATTCAGGACTCACTGTTGCAAGTTCTTAGTCTCATTAATAAAATGATTTTGAAACAACTGCAGAAAGAGGCTCAGGGATTATTTTATTAGAGTTTGAAAGGTAAACAACAGGGCAGGCAAGTAGTCAGGTATCTCAGCAGCTGCCTGGAGGACTGAGATGAAGAGAAAGAGAGAAAATCATGCCTTTGAAGTTAGGCGTGGAGGTCAGCAAGTACCACGGAGAAAGGAAGACATCTTCAGAACAACAGGGAAAGAGCAGAATGTCAGGGAGAACACGCTTGGGCTTTCTGCCAGCACCCAGAAAAGAGAGAGAAAGAAAGGAAAGGAAAAGTGACAGTTTTCGACTTAGAATTTGGAATAGCGTGCGGGCTTAGCAGAGAAGGTGCAGATGTGTTGGGGCAGGAGTTTCTGAGAGTGTAAGTATGCTACCTCATTACGGGCATAATCAGTACCCTCATCTTCTTAGTGTGCCTCCTGGTGAATCAGCTTTCCTGAGGGAATTGGGCAAGTGATTAATAGACAAAACTGGATTAATCCTGAATGGAGGAGGCAATACTATGTAATATCCTAACTGCTGGGCAGATCAGAATATCATGGCTGTACCTCAGATTCCATTCTTTGGACCCAAAAGAGGTAAGGTTTCCCTTAGCTGGCCTCAAGAAGCCCGAATATCTCCTGTTTTTTTGTATAGTATTTTCAATCTTAGAGGAGGATACTTGTGAAGTTTCCAAGTGGGATCCAAAGCTGAATATAAAAGAGGGCGTCCTCGATGCCTCCAAGGTTGACAAGGCCTGTATAGCTCTTGGACATGACGAAATATCTGACTGAAAGCAAATTAAGTGAGGAAGGATTTGTTTGGGCTCACAGTTTGGGAGTACACAGTCTAGTATGGAGGAGAAGTCCTCCTGGGGTGCCTGAGGAGGTGGATGCTCACTGTATGTCCTTGGGCAGGAAGGTAGATATTTCAGGTGTTCTAGTAACCTTGGATACACTTTCCTGGACAGGGAGAGAAGTCACAGCTTAGTGTCCACACAATAAGGATAATAATAATAATAATAATATCTGTACAGGATTCTTGCTATGCTGAAAAAGAACAATGTTGCAGCTGAGCATAGTGGCGTATGCCTAGAACCCAGGCCCTAGGAGGCTGAGGCAGGATGATTCGGAGTTCAAGTGTAGCGTAGGCTACAAGGTGAAGTGCTATCTCAAAACCAACAAAGGGCAGTGTGCTAGATAGTATATAACACAGGTTTAGAAAATATAATAGGGACTAAATATGCTAACTAATTGTTCTCTGACAAAAATGTCAGTAAAGCATGAAGCTGGGCACAGCAAATGACAAGGACATGAATCAGGCAATGATTTCTCTTTTTTTGATCCAGGCTAGGGTTGAAGAAGTAATTATCATACAGAACCTCGGTAAAAAAAAAGAGAGAGAGAGAAATGAATAGCCTGATAATTTTTGGTTAAATGACTATAGGAAGAATGAGAACTCTGCTTTGAGAAAGGTTTTATTTGAAGTGGAGTTTAAAGGACTGGTAGAGGTTAGAAATATGAACAGGCAAATCAGAGAATATAGAATTTCTGACATGGTCTTTGCAAGGCTCTGTAGATGAAGCACATATACAAGGAATAATCAGTTGGGAAAAACATAAAGGAAATATTTGGGAGGAGTGGAGACTGAAATTGGAAAGCCAGATTAGCAGAAGGTGGTGTGAGATGTGAGGATGAGGAGTCTCAAATGGATCATTAGGTAACAGACATCCATTAAATGTTTTTGGACTGAAGAATCGCATGCAGGCAAGAAGTTGCAGTGCCAAGCTTAAAATCTGCTTTCAAAAGAAATTTAAAGAGACTGTAACTAGGTTGGTTTTTCTATTCAGGAAGCTTTCAGTGACTCTCTACTAATATACTGTGGTAGTTCCATGCTCAGGGAATTCAGTCACAAGTCTCTGCCTCAGTCAGTCATTAGCCTGCTGGTGAAGATGGACTGCTTGTTGCTAAATGTGAAGAATAAGTATCCCCCAAAAGACATGTTCCTGTAACTAATGTCAGGTCAGGCAAGAGCTCCTTGGGAATCTTCTAGGGCAGAACTGCTCAGAGATGGTGATACAGATCACTTAGAACACTTGACTAACATACCTGATGTTCTGGGTACCATTACCAGCACTACATAAACTGGATGTGGCTGCACACATCTGTAACACCATCACTCAGAAGAGGGGGCGAGAGGGTCAAAAGTTTAAGATTAGACTCAGCTACATTATGAGTTCGAAGTTGAAATAAAAACAACCAAACAAAAACCCATACAAATTAATACTGCTCCAGAAGATTTCATTTAGACTCCATGTCAGATATGGATCTCACAAGATATTACAAATGAAAGTCTATCTATTTCTTAGTAATTATACTGCTGGGTTTAATCTTTATTGCCCCTACTGGGAAGACCACTTAGCACATTCTGGAGCCTGAGATTTCTGAGCTCTGTTACTGCTGTAGGCAAGGACGATTGAGTTGAAATGAAATGGAAATAAACTCCAAAGAGTATTACTTTTCTAGCAGTTGAATCTCTAACTGAACAATCAAGAAGATGTTGGGTGGGGGTTGTCTTAGCCAAAGCGGAAAGAGTTCATTGCACCTACAGCCATATCTGCGTTTATCTTCTTAGAGATACTGAAGAACAAGACTGGTTTTAACATTTTCCAAAAATAAAAGAAGGAGGAACTGGGGGCGGGAGAGAGAGAGAGACAGAGAGAGAGAGAGAGAGAGAGAGAGAGAGAATTAGTAAGGAAGAGCAAGCCAGAAGAGCAAGGGAGATGCCTCAGCAGGTAAAAGTATTTACTAAGCAAGCTTGAGTACCTGAATTTTATACCCATTAAGAAAAAAGAAGGCCCAGTGAGCTAGTGCACACCTATAACTGCCCCATCCCTGTGACTTGAAGACAGAAAACTGGAGAATCGTCCAGAAACTGGACCATGCAGCACGGCTACAGAGACCAAAACTCTGGCTCAAAAATATGGTGGGAGAAGACCAAACTCACATTTTGACGTGTGTTCTGTGGCACACATGCACCTGCATTCACACACAAACACACACATAATATTAATAAATTAAATACATGTATAAAACAGAATAAATATTTATAAAAACAAGCAGAAGATTCAGAGCATAACATGGCCTCCTCCCTAGCTGCAAATGCAATGTCTGTGTCTGAAGACTCGGAGATCTCTGTGTTTGCTGCGAGTGCACAAACCAAGTCTTGACATCTGACCTGCTTCCAATGACAAAGAAGAGACCAGGAAGCTCTGAGTATTCATGTAAGGCCATGAGGGTCTACCTAGATAGGAATCAACCTCATAAGACACTATTTTAAACTACACAGGAGGTGTAAGTGGCACTTCTCACCAGCTGATTATATTTGAAATACAACAGTTTCCAATATTTAAGCTCCAGGTGTTAGGAATCTTCATTACTAACAATACAGAAGCTTAGACATTTATGAAAATATAATTAATATCATTTTTATGTAATATAAGTATTTAAATTGAAAGACATTTAGTTCCTCGCTTAGCAGGATGGGAAGATAATAGAGATGTGGTAGACTTAGCCCACATAGACCTGAGCTTGCGTTTTAAAGTATCACTCATTGGAGGTTGGAAATAAAGCCTAGAATGAATTAAGATGCAAGATGAGATCTAAGACACAGAACCAACTTGGTCAGTTTGAAGTGAGATGCATTCAGAGTGAGCCTCACAGAAGGAATTGGTTAGGACAAATGCTACTCAGCCCACAGAATTCATGGTGACTCCGAGAGGTAACCTGTAAGTTTTTTGAATGTTTTACCTGATCAAACTGTCTTTGTTCATCCAAGATCCTTAGTTCATGCCAGATAGCTCAGTGTGATGCAGTAGGTTAGGGACATAGCCTAGCCTGGATCTTAGAGATGCCGGTGATCAGGTGGTCACATGGGTAGCCAGCCCTGTCTGTGTGACTGACTTCCACTGAAACTCTGGATATCAAGGTTTGTATATTTTTACTTGGTGGGCACTACTCTATGCTTAGTGTGGCCCATTACTGCTGGAAGTACTACTGTCATATAATTCAAGTAAGCTCATGCTTGAAACAGTCTTGGACCTACTTTACATGTCCCTTCCCTTCACTAATTTTAACCTATATTTTCCTGTTTCAATAAGCTCAAACCATAAGCCTTTCTGAGTTCTGTGATTCCTGCTGTTAAATTATTGAAATTAAAGGTGATAATGGGCTGGATCTCCCAAATTTCAGTGTCTGTTTTCAGTTTTGCTCTAGTAGAACCAAGAAAAAAAATTCATTCTCTGAAAATACTAACCAAAGCCTACTGCATAAACACAAATTTAGAGCCAGAATTTGTAATAATCATCTACTTTGGAAAACATACAACCACTACCCCATCCCAATTTAGCTTAAATTTGACCTGGATTGGTGACTGTCCTAGATTCCTAGAATGACCAAATAAAAAAGTCATCATGCTGGAGGCCTGAGGGGAGGGGTCCATCAGTAAATTATTTGCAGTGCAAGCATGAAGACCCCAATTCAGATTCCCAGCACCCAGATTTATTCCAGATCCCCATGCATGCATTACCTTTTATAATAGCTAATACCAAATACATAGTTTATAAATTTTTGGAGAGAAAAAAGAAAATTGAAGAGAGGAAGACAAATTAAAATAAATGAATAAATTGGGCATGAGGAACATATATTTTATTGAATTTTGTGTATTTCATACAAAGCATCTTGATCATCTTTATACCTCTTCTCCCATCCACATATTCCCATAGGCCCTCTGCCATATTTCATGCATTCTGTCATTTGTGTTAAGGCTTATCAAGTCAAGTTAGTGTACCCAGACATCCTTCAGTACAAGTTCATCCACTGGCATCTAGTCAGCCTAGCTAGAGTCTTAAAGATGACCGGTTCTCCCTCACCAAGCAATAATCAGCTGCCAATAATTCTTTGGATAAGATTCAAGCTGCTGCCCATTCCCACAGTTTTATGCTGGGTTTTGACTGCTTGAGTTTGGATGTGTTTTGTGCATGCTGACACCGTATCTCTAGATTCATATGAGCAAGATACCAAGAGCCTGTTAAGATTCTATTTCCATATGGTCATCCACTTCTTCCCGTGACTTACAGTCTTTCCTTACAATCTTACAATCTTTCTGCCCACTCTTCCACAATAAACCCTGAACCCAGAGGTACAGCAGAGTTTTATGGAGTCCTGTCCATGGATCCACACTCTGAAGACTTATTCTGTACACTTTACCCACTCTGAAGACTTATTCTCTACACTTTGGCCATTTATGGTTTGTGTTCATTGTCCTCTATTGCATGAGGGAGCTTCATTGATGAGACTTCAGAGATACCTTAATATTATTCTCTCTATCCCTTTTTCCACTGTATTCCATGAGCCTTAGGTATAGAGGAAAGCACATGCTTTTAATCCCAGCATTTGGGAGGCAGAGGCAGGCTGTTCTTTATGGCCAACCTGGTCTACAGAGTGGGTTCCAGGCCAGCTTTGACCAGAGTAAGACCCTGTCAAAATAATAAATATAAATAAAGTCTAAGGAAGACAAGAAGATAAAATCAAATGTATCTATAATCAAAACAAATGTAAGTACTATAATTATTCCAGTAAAAAGACAAAGAAACAAACTGTATTTCTGCTTACAAATTTAAAATACAAGGAAACACAGACATTTTGAGAAAATTAAAAGGACAAAACTCAGAAGAGTTTAGTTTTTTAAACACAATTAATAGAAAATTATTTCAGAAAAAACATTATTAAAGTAAAATCATTAGAAGGTAATCTAAGATTAAAACAGGTAGAAAAGAAGTTGTAAATCACTGGACATGGTGTTCCCTGCCTTTAGCCTAGCACTCGGGAAGCAGAGGCGGATCCTGTGAGGTCAAGGCCAGCCTGCACTACAGAGTGATGTCCAGCTCAGCTGGAGGGAGACCTGTCTCAAAAAGACCAAAAAAATAGTTGCAATTCACAAAAATGTTAAAAGTTCTAGACTAGTCTGCATGTAATAACAATTTCAAAATAAATGAGAATTGGCAAAATTACAAAAAAGAGAATATAAATTATAGTTATTGTATATAAATACATTATATATTGTATGAATCATAATAAGGCATTTCATATAGTTATTGTATATAAATACATTATATATTGTATGAATCATAATAAGGCATTTCAATGTATGTCTTGGAACAACTGAATTACTAAAGAGCAACAAAAATTCGATGAGGATGAGAGTGACTTACGAGGGCCTGTAGAGAGGGCTCAGCAGTTGGGGACACTGGCTGTTCTTGCAGAGAACAAGGTTTGGTGGCCAGCACCCACATGGGAGCTAACAGTTGTCTGTACTGAAGTTTCTGTGTATCTGACACTTTTTTCTGGCATTTGAAGGTACTAGGCATGCACATGATATGTTTATATACATGCAGGCAAACATTCAAACACATGAACTGCATAGATTTCTGGCTCCCATGAGTGAAACACAGTGCTCTCAAGCACATCCTATATTTATGTAAGAATTGATTTTCCACAAAGGAAACCACTAATTCCCACAATGTCCACATTTCTCTTCCTAAAATGGTGTAGAGTTTTGAAACAATGCCAGGAAGAGAACTTAAAAATGTATTAAGAGAAATTAAAAATGTATATATGATGAAACAACCATGCTTCCATGTAATTAAGGAGAATATTGGCAAAGAATGATGGTTTGTTAGATGATGGCTGGTTGGTCCACCTCATATTTGACAAAGGGGCCAAAAAGACTCAATGGAGAAAAGATAGCATCTTCAGGAAATGGTGCTGGGAAAACTGGATCACCATTTGTAGAAGAAAAAAATTAAACCCCTACCTTTCACCTTGCACAAAAATAAACTCCAAATGGATCAAAGACCTCAATGAAACCTGAAATTCTGAAAGGTGATAGAATAAAACATTGGCAGCAGCCTACAAGATACAGGTATAGGAAAAGACTTTCTAAATCAAACAGCAGCCACGCAGGAAATAAGGTCAACAGCTGACAAGTGGAACCTCATTAAACTCAAAAGCTTCTGTACAGCAAAAGAAGCAATCAAGGAAGTAAAGAGAAAACCCACAGAGTGGAAGGAAATCTTCACAAGTGATACATCTGACAGAGCACTAATATCTAGAATATATAATCTACCCCCAAAACAAGTAAGAAAACAAATGACCCACTCAAAAGATGGAGTAAAGAGCTGAACTGAGACTTCACAAGTGAGGAAGTAAAGATGGCTGAGAAACATCTTAAAAAGTGTTCAACATCATTAATAATTAAGGAAATGCAAATTAAAACCACTTTAAGATATCATCTCACTCTGTTAAGACTGGCTAAGATCAAGAAAACAAAATATACCAAATGCTGGAGAGGTTATGGGGAAACGGGAACACTTATCCACTGCTGGTGGGAATGTAAACTCGTACCACTATATAAAGCAGTGTGGAAAACCTTTAAAAGACTCAAAATGAGCCTACCACTTGACCCAGCCATACCACTCCTAGGGATATACCCACAAGACTCATTCAACCACAAAGATACATGCACATCCATGTTTATTGCAGCTCTCTTCACAATAGTGAAGAGCTGGAACCAATCCAAATGCCCCTAACTGATGAGTGGATAATGAAAATGTGGTACATCTACACAGTGGAGTTCTATGCAGTGGTGGTAAAGAAAGATGACATTGGTGCTAGAGAGATGGCTTAGTGGTTAAGAGCACTGACTGCTCTTGCGAAGGACCCAGGTTTGATTCCCAGCACCCACATGGTGGCTAAGAAACGTCTTTAACTTCAGTTCCAGGGGACTATGACACCCTCTTCTGACCTCCGCAGCATTGTACAAGACGGGTGCACCAACCTACATGCAGACAGTACATTCATACACATAAAATAATAATAATAATAAAAAAAGAAAGATGACATCATGAACTTTGAAGGTGAATGGATGGAACTGGAAGCCATTATGCCAAGTGAAGTAACATAGTCCCAGAAAAATGAAGGAGAAATGATATCCCTCATTTGTGGGTGCTATCCCCAAATCCTTAGTTTAAAGGCAAGCTGAGCAACATTAATGTTATATTTCTTTTTATCTGAAAGCAACTGTACTGTTATAATGTTAATCTTTTAACAGGCTCAAGAATTAACCTACCACTTATTTTCAGACTTTGTGATTAAGGTGTATGGGTGGAGAGTATGTATCCATATTTTAGAGTAATATAAAATTAAAGGAAAAAATTTGAATTCTTAAACATGTTTTGGAATTAACATACAGTTTATTTTCAGAAGTCATAATTCTTGTATATGTGATATATATATATATATATATATATATATATATATNGAAACAGTTAACTTCTGCCCAAAACAATAAACCTTGAGAGAGGAAAAACTTTAAAAAGACTGAGAAAAAGATGAAAGACATGTATGGCAGAACACATAAACTGGGGTGGGGTGGAGGACATGGAAAGAGGAATGTGTCTAAACTGTACCAAGAAATGATGTATGAAAGATGCCAAACATCAATAAAAATACAGATGTACTATTGGAGTTGATTGCAATGATTGATTTTTTTCTAAGACTCATTGTTCAAAATAATAAACTACTAGAAACACCTCAAATGACCTTTATTCTAGTTGTTACCAAAAATTTGCATTTCCATAATTCATTTTCCCTGATCCAGTTATAGCTTTGGAAATTAGGATGAATAAAATGATACTAAGAGTCCCCAAACTTGGATATTTTGTTGTTGTTTCTTGTCATTTTTGATGGTGATAATATTAATTGTTTTAGAGAAAGAAGGGACAAAAAGTATAGCTGACATATTACAGCAAAATTTTATGATAGTTCCCTCCTTGAATGGATACAAAGAAGGACAAAAATAGTAAAGTAATCTTAAAGCAGAGAGAGTGGGTGATACTGACTATGATCTTAGCACAAGCCAAAATTTTGAGAAAAATCAAGCGTGAACTCTTTTAAGAGAGAAGACTTGGTTCATGGTAATCAATTGTAATTCAAGATGGAGGTAAGAGTTAGAGGTACTGGCTCAAGATGAAGCTTTTTGGAGAAAAAAGACAAAGAAAAAATTTCATATATCCTCATTAGTACTGGAGAAGCAGAGTTCATGTATTTATGGTGGCTGTACCCATATCATTTCACAGTCTGATTGTTTTAAACTCACTGAAGACAGAATTGTTGTACTCAATAAACAAAAGACATGCACATTTGGCCAAGTAAATTTTGTTGTTGTGTTTGTTTCACCTCTATTTGGAAAATTATCTCTTTTCCATTTTCAATCCATGCAGTTCTGGTAGAGTGATCTAGAACTAGTCTCTTACCATTTATAGTGTGATGATTTGTTTATGGGGTACTTCTATCTAATTAGTGCGTCTACTGCTGCAGCTACTGGTCCAAGGACGGCCAGTAAGTCCTGTATATGATTTGCACTGGTGCCTTGGGGAAAAAACTTACAACTCTTTCTCTAGGATCCCTTACCAGAAAACCTGGGGGAGCCTAATGTTGCTGGGGGCTGTTCCCAACATCCTGTGAGTATCCCTTGATTGGGAATGAAAACAACACATGCAGAACAGAAACAGGAAAACTGAGTTTTCTGATAGCCTCAGGAGACCCTTGGATACACTTCTGCCCAGAAGTCCAAGTTCTATGCATAGCTTCCCTTTATTAAAGCCAGGAGACTCTCAATCCATATTATTTTCTGAAACCTGTAAAAGAAATCCCTCAAATTTGTAATTCCCTAAAACATTTACAAAGCAAAAAGCAAAATCTATAAATTTCACTATCTGAAATTTTGCAGCTGAAAAAAAAAAAAATACCAAAGGCAGGAAATCTATAGTTGTTACACTTCTGGGTGCAATTTTCATAGTGTCTTAACAAAGGAGATAAGTTATTTTGGATATATAATCTTTAACTGTTAAGTCATTGTTGGAGGTGGAATTCACCTACATCACTGCCGCTCTACTCAGCTCTAGAGAGAAAAATGACAGCTATGCAGACTGCTACCAAGAGCAGACACACTCATTCAAACATTTGCAGTAAACGTCACAGAATGAAAAGATTACTGAGTAAGTTGAAAAAAATAGTTTTCGTGAAAAAGAAGATACCTCTGAGCTTCGGACAGGAGATAAACCAGAGCAGGGTCCAGACAAACGGCTTAGGATACTGGGACTGCATGAGTTGGTTAGGTGTGCACAGGGAAGGCCAGCAGGAAGTGTGCTGTGGAGGAGAGGACTGTGTGGAACTGGGCTGTGAGGAGTCCAGCACATTGGTTGTAAAACAAGCCAGGAAAGTGGACAAAGGGACAGATAAGGAAAGATTTGCTTGTGTCTTGCCAAGATGTATTCCCACACGATAGAGCTGGGCGTGGTGGTGCACACCTTTAATCCCAGCACTTGGGAAGCAGAGGCAGGCAGATCTCTGTGAGTTCAAGGTCAATCTGGTCTACATAGTGAGCTGCAGAACAGCTGGGACTAAAGGGAGACCCTGTCTCAAAAAAGACAAAAAATAAAAAAATTAAAAAAAGAAAGTGTTCCTTTGGAGGGGTGGCTGGTGCCCTGGAGCAGGGGCTCATCGTAACTAGGTCTACCTCCTCCTCAGGAGTAGAGGTTTTGTGCTTATGTGCAGCTTGCCACCCCAGCACGGCTCACAGGCCTGGTTTAGGGGATCAGTGGCCAGTTATCTAGAAATGAGTTTTTGACTTCGTCGAGTTACCTGGATGTAGGAAGCTTTCTTTTTGTGCCGAACAGGGACCACGCAGCCCTGCTAAGGGGAGGGGGACACAGCACCTGCCAGCAGCTGCTGTAGGGAGTTGGCCACTCGGTGCAGAGACCAGCTGGCTACTTCCCATAGCCCGGCCTGGGTGGTACTTCCAACTCAGGCCCTTAGCCTGGACCCACGAGACGAGACACGTGTTCCACTCTTGGCTGTGACTTCCCACCTGCCCAGAGACTGCTGAACCCTGGAAAGGAATTTCCAGGCTGATGGCTGTTGGCCTATCTTCAGCCTATGTCCACTCACAACATCAGCTTACCCAGATTGGTGGTCCACATGGGGACCTCTTTCCAACCCACTGGCCACTCAAACGAAATGCAGGCTACCTTGGCCTGTGTGTGTGCAGTAATTAATAAAAATGATGACCAGGAATTCCATGATGATGTTACTAGGAAATTCAAATTTTCTCCTTGCTACAGCCTGTTTTTATAAACCAAATGACATCAGTTCCCAGAGCCAATAATATGTCCCCCAACTCTGCGCCACTGCACACCCGTTGCCCCATCCAGTAACACCCAGCTAGGCCACATTGTTGCTCCTCCTTGGGGTGGGGTCAGAAAAATCCCTTGTCTCTCATCCATGTGGTGCCCTGAGGTATGGTAGCTGAGAACTAGCCTCCAGTTCAAACTGGATCTTCCTACACCTGGAGGGGTTGCTTTCATAACACAGTGAAGACAGGCAGTGTTCAACCCAAATGCTTGTGGATATTATCATCATATTGACAATTAAAAACGTATTATGAACACTGCTGCCATATTATTCATCAATACAATTTTACTACCAAAACTGGGTGTGGTGGCTCATGCCTTGAGTTCTACCACTGGGGAGAAAGAGAGGTGGGTGGATTTCTGTGGATTCCAGACCAGCCTAGACTACATAGTGAGTTCCAGGCCAGTGAAGCTACATAGTGGGTCCCTGTCTTTAAAAAAAAAAAAAAAAAAGCTTAGAATAGGTTTATGTTCACTCCAAACAACAAAACCATTTCTCTTATGTCCAATTAATAGAATGACTTTTAGTTGCCTCTCAACGATGCATTGTATGGATGTTGGCAAAAGATGCAGATATTATATTCTTAGTCATTATTAAGGAAGAGTTCTCCTTTGCATTTCTCCATACTACTTAGTTACAAATTGGTCTTGCTGATTATGTGGGACAGTTATGGTATGGGCTTCCTACTGGAAAATTATGAACATTTATTAAACACACTGAATTTGTTTTTTTTTTTACAATTTTTATTTGTTTATTTTTTGATTGTACAATATAAGAGCACAGTTGTTTTCAGATCACATTGACATTGCTCAGTTTGCCATACAATTAGGTGACTAGTGTTAGCAACCACAGATAAGGGATGCCATTCGTTGTTTGTATTTCTGGGACTGTGCTGCTACACTCAGCATGATATCTTCTAATTCCATCCATTTACCTGCAAGTTTGTGATGACATCTTTCTCTACCGCTGCATAGAACTCTATTGTGTAGATATACCACATTGTCTCTGTCCACTCGTCAGTTGAGGGGCACTTGGGTTGGTTGCAGCTCCTTGCTATTGTGAAGAGAACTGCAATGAACACGGCTGTGGATGTATTTAAAAAAAAGGCTTTAGTACAGTTTCTACTACCTTACTGGTGGTTTCCTAAGGAAAATAGTGCTAAGGTTTCCCTCAGGGCATATGCTCTAGGACCTTACTACTTCTGAGAACAAAAGACAAGTGAAGTAGAAGTTTTCATCTTCAAACAGAATGGATAGCCCCTCTGATATATTTCCTTTAAAGCTTTTGTTTATTGTGGGAGAGGCAGGAAATACTGTAAGTTCTAAACTCTTGTCTCTCCACAGTTTTCCATAAGAACCTGAAGCTAAAGGAAGAGGAATGTGACAGTAGGTTAAGGTGTTTTTTCAGGTGTGACTTACCTACAAAACGCAGAGTTGAGAGGGGTCAGGTAAAGTAGAAGGATTTGGCTCCAGGCAATTGGCCTTTTGCCTTTTCCTTTGCCCTGATTGGCTCCAAATGACTGGATTTGAAGCAAAGAAGTATTTAAAAAAAAATCTTTTTGAGGCAGGGTCTCCCTGTAGCTCCACCTGCTGTCCTGGAATTCACTCTGTAGACTAGGCTGGCCTTGAACTCACAAAGATCCACCTGCCTCTGGCTCACAAGTGCTGGGATTAAAGGCATGTGCCACCAAGCCCGGCTGCAAGGAAATATTTTACTCCTGATAATTTGAAACAAATTGTTGATAGTTTCCTTTAAACCTTCCCTCATTGCTCCCCATAATTTTTTTAATTTATTATTTTTTTTATTTTTAAGGGATTCTACAATATAATGACACAGTTGTTTGCAGATAACATTGAAGTTACTCAGTATGTCATACAATTAGGTAATTGGTGCATTTTGCAATTATCTATGTCCAAATTTTGAACAACCCAAGGTTCCCATAGTCCAGTTGGAGAAGCTTGTATGCACAGGCATGTTGATCAGTCAGGAGTCCAGACTATATTCCTGTAGTCTCATGATTCACCCCTATCTCTCCACAGCCCTTACAATCTACCACGCCTCCTCTTCCGCAGTTTGTTCCCTGGGCTTTGGGAAAGGGGCACAAGTGGGTGAGAAGAAAACAGTCTAATTTCTTTGGAGTTGTCATTTTGCACTCCAGTCTGTTCAGGTTGTTTCCCTTCATGGATTGACAGCTTTCCCAGAGATACCCTTTTTAGTCATACTAACAAAGCACAAGCTATTGGATGTACAGGCATTTAAGCAGTACCAACATAATTTTTTTTTTAATAAGAATTTTCAGGCTGGAGAGATAGCCTAGCAGTTAAGAGCACTGACTGCTCTTGCAGAGGACCTGGGTTCGATCCCCAGCACCCACATGGCAGCTGAGAACCATCTGTAACTTCAATTCCAGGAGAACTCCAGTTCCAGGGGAATCCGAGACCCTCTTCTGACCTCCGCGGCATTTCACGACACCGGTGCACAAACCTACATGCAGATAGTACATTCATACACATACAAAAATAAATAAAATAATAAAAAAAGAATTTTCCATCCAGGCACGTAGACACATGCCTTTAAATCTGGCACTTGGGAGGCAGGGACAGGCAGATCTCTATGAGATCGAGGCCACCTTAGTCTAGACACTCAGTTCCAGAGGCCTTGTCTCAAAAAATATTTTTTTCATGTCATGATAGATAACCAAGATGATAAGATAGATAAGCTGACAGACTTATTTGTTGGCTTGATTCCCCTAAAGTTTCACCAGCCTTGCTTCTCTGCTACCATTTTTTAATCATCTATATTACTCAGAATCAAATTAGGAACTGTAATAACATTTAATCCACTATTACAAATTAAATTGTCCTATATTTTTAAGACAGTAAGAAAAAATTTATCTTAAATGACATGAATAGAAGAGAGGAAGAAACAAATCTTTCTTGAAATGATATGTAAAGTTCAAGGCAGTTCAATCAAATAAAACCTGTTCCATTTTTATCAGTTTCTGTCAAGTTGGGACATAATATGTGAAGTAAAGTATATAGTAAGGGAAAAATAAAAAAGGGTTACTTGATGAAAAGGAAATTTGTTTTTTTTTCAGAACTGGTGATAGATTCTCAAGTCCATATGATGGCGATTTTCCAAGCCTGTTGTGAAGATTGTGGCTGAATTATGGCAGAGGAGGTAATCTGGTAGGTAGTATTTACTAATTTTACTTATATTTGCTTAGAATATGGCAGGAATTTTCTGTGTTATCCCTTCACCTGTTGTTTCAGCTATATTTGTCAGAAAGCTTGGATGCAGTGCCCTAAGTTAGTCACTGAACCAGGAGGAGCAGATTTGCCTTTTGACTCCACTTCCCTCTGTGCTAAGTAACCATGGACAAGTCATGGATCCTGCATGAAGATCAGCATTTATTCTGTTTTAGTGGTCTCTAGGGCCTTCTAGAAGGAGCTAACCACGGAAAAGCTGGATATAGAAAGTAATGATGGGTCAACCATGTGACCAAAATGGAATTCTGATCTCTATACTGTAGCAACCGGCCTAATCTGCTATCTGTAGTAACTAATTCAGAAAATCAGTCTAGGATCCACAGCAATTATCCCAGGAGGTCAGGCTATTATACTGAGCAATCAGCCCAGGAAGTCAGTCTAGTATTCCTAGTAATCAGCCCGGGAAGCAGGTCTATTATACTATCAAGCAGCCCAGGAGGTTGCTCTCCTTTCTATAGCAACCAGTGTAGAAAGTCAGTCTATAATTTTTTTCAACCAGGGCAAGAAGTCAGTTTACTATCTACAATAACAAGCCCAGAAAGTTAATCCCGATACTGTAGCAACCAGCCTAGGAAGTCAGTATACTGTCTACAGCAATCCAGCCTACAAAGTCAATCTATTATCTAGTTCCATCAGCACAGGAAATCAGTGTACTCTCTCAAATAACCAAGGCAAGAAGTCATGTACTATCTATAGACACTCAAATAGTATTGGCCATTGACTCCACCTACTCTTGGTTACCCAAAAGAACTGAATGGTAAGACCTTATTGCTGTAGATATTACATATATGAGCTTCAGAACGAATAAGAGGAAGTCAAGCTAGTGTTGGTTTCAGAGCTTCATCTCTACTGGGCAGCACTCATAGTGGTAGAAGGTACTATGCAAGCTACAGAAGGAAAACAAAACAATCATTAACATTACCCAGAAGTAAATGTTGGGGACTATAATAACAACTGGCCCCACAAGGCATACCCATCATTACAATAGTGGCACAAATATTATAGGAGTAACCAACCACTCTTGCATTTGATTTCAGCTCCACTTCCTAGAATGGAGCCCATGTATGACATTGATATCAGGTTTAGGATAGGCCACAGCACATAGGGGAGAACCCTACATTAGTTTTCTACTAAATAGCTATCATATTGAATTGATTCTTAATGACATGTTGTCATACAAATAGACAATGCATCTCTCAACTCTGACCACATAAGTTTACTTATGCAGTAGATGATGATTAACACAGAAACCCACAACTGGGCAATGTGCAGAGAACAAGAAGTTGCAGAACATATTATCCTTCAGTAGGAGACCTGTATCAAACTTCTGTTCCCAAGGCTCAGGCATCATTGGAGAAGAGGCAGTAGAAAGATTTTAAGAGCCAGAGTGGGGGGCTGACTATAACAAAGCAGAGTCCAGACAGCAGGTCAGTTACTTACATGAATTCAGAGCAACTGTGTCAGCATGCACAAATCCCATGCAAGCTCAAACCAAAGAGAATCTCAGTACAGACATGAAGAAGTATGTAAGAACTCCAACCCACCTAAGGAAATTGTGACAACAGATGGCTGCTGGGAGGTGCAGACAGTCTCTTTCAACCTTGGTATGCTAAACAGCTCTCTCTCTCTCTCTCTCTCTCTCTCTCTCTCTCTCTGTATGCATAATAGAGTACATCAAATTGTGTGGGGGCAATAAAGGGAGGTGTGGATAGGGGAGGATCTAAATACCATTAAATGATACTGTATGAAAATTGGAAAAATTCAATAAAAATGTAAAAATATTGCTTGCATTTTTGTTTTTTTTTAATTTTATTTTTTGTATGTGTATGAATGTACTGTCTGCATATAGGTTTGTGCACCCATGTTGTGCAATGCTGTGGAGGTCAGAAGAGGGTGTCGGATTCCCCTAGAACTGGAGTTAAAGATGGTTCTCAGCCACCATGTGGGTGCTGGAGATCGAACCCAGGTCCTCTGCAAGAGCAGTCAGTGCTCTTAACACTAGGCCATCTCTCCAGCCCCAGCTTGCATTTTTAAACATTTGTCATGTTGTACATAGCCACTAAATAGTTAAACCCTGAGTAAATGATTAAAAAAATGAATTTTCCATAAAAATCTTACAATATCCACTTATGATAAACTCGCAGGACATAATTAATTTTCCCAGGGGGTCACCATAAAAAGGTTTAGAAGACTTACCACATAAACACACCTTATGCCGGTAACAGAGTGTTGCTGGACAGCTGTAGTGTCAACTTGACACACCTTGGGTTGATGAGCCTCAGTTGGGGAATTGCTTCCATTGGACTGGCATGTGGCCATGTCTGTGGGGTATTTTGTTGATTGTTAATGATGTGGGAGGGCCCAGCCCACTGGAGGCAATGCTGCCCAGGGGCAGGTTGCTCTGTATTGTATAAGGAAGCAAATTGAGCATGGGCCAGGGGAGCAAGCCAGTAAGGAGTATTCCTCCATGGGCTGTGCTTCAGCTTCTGCCTCCACATTTCTGCCTTCAGTTCCTACTTTGGGCTCCCTCAATAACAAACTGTGACCTGGGAGATATAAGCTAAATAAGTCCTTTCCTCCCCAAGTTGGTATTCAAAGTGTTTTGTCACAGCAATTGAAGACAAATAAGAATGCGGTGGTTGTCTTATAGTCACAATTTTCTTACTCTTCATCACAGTCATCCAGATTTTTTGTTATTATTTAATGCCATGTATAAATGATGAAGCTGATATTCAAAGATTTTATACAGTCTTTCCAAAGACTCACAGATAGTAGAACTGGGTTTGAAAGCAGATTAGACTGAAAATCAACATTAAGACTTTACAAAGAAAAGGAAAAGGAAATTTAACTTTCCATATTAAAATCGTGAGACTGCTTGGGCCAGTCTACTGTATGTAGTTCAATAGTACAAGCTGGATTCACTCAACCAGAAGTGTGATACAGTGATGTAAGATTGAGGACTGGGGATGTAGCTTAGTGACCAGTGTATAAAAGACCCTAGATTAGATTCCTCCACTGAATTTTTAAAACGGAAGGGAAGAAAAGAAGACATACATATGCAGTTACTCCTCCAAATCTCTAAGTTAATAAAGAACTATTTAGACTATGTCCCAGTTCCTGACATACTAGGCTTCTAAGATCTTTGTAATTTCCTGAGTGGGAAAAGTATCTCACATAGAGTTCCTAACTTCTTTGGCATTTTCTGACTAATAGGACCATCTTTTGTTCTAAGAAGGAAATTCTTGTGGGATCCTGGATGGCTTCAAGACTGAAGCTAGTTGCCAATAGAATCAAGGGTATGGTCAGAGAATTGGACATTTTGTCTTCCCTTCAGTATCTCAAGTGAGGAGCATGCTAAAGAACTGATCACCAATGGCTTCCATTGTATTAAGTCATGCTTATATAATTTAATTAAGTCTCCATAAACCCCCAAGGGAAGGATAGGAAGAGTTTCTTGGGTGCTGAGCACAGGGAAGTATTGGAGGGTGGCACATTTCATGTGTATGAAAGCTCTACAAACCTTCGTAGGTGCCTTGCCCTATGCATCTCTTCAACTTGGTAATTTTAAGTATCCTAGATAATGTTGACTGTCAACTTGAAATAGAAAAGGCTCATGGGAGAGAAGAAATGCCTAGATTAAATTGGTTTCAGGACATACCTAGGGGAAAATTTCTTGATTGTTAATAGATAATGGTTCTGGGCTATATAAGAAAGTAAGCTAGGGACTGTAGATGTGTTGCTTAGGCATAAGAAATTCACAGACAATGCCTGTGTGTGTCAAGTTGTGGGACTCTGTACTATTCTCATCCGGTACAAAAGAAGCTTCTTTATTGAGTGGTGTCTCGAATATTTATCTGTAAATAAATATAAGGATACCTATTTTGCAATTCATAAGATGTTACATTAGCTTAGGAATGTGACAACACTGGGAATCTCTATAAGCTCTATGACCTCTCCAGCTATGTACATCTGGCTGTGTCTACAGTACCACACATGAGAGCTGCTTTTGCAGAGACCTGGGTTTGATTCCCAGCACCCACATGGCAGCTAAAAACCATCCAGATCTCCAGTTCCAGGGGACTCTGATGCTCCCTTCTGACCTCTACAGGCATTGCACAAAGTTACAAGTGTATTTACATACGTACAAGCAATACACTAATATGCAAGAATAAAAATAATAAGATGTTTTTAAATTAAAGTAAGCAAAACATTGGTCTAGGAGGGAGCCAACAAGCAGTGTTCCTCCACAGTTTCTGCTTCAAGCTTCTACTTGATTTCCTGTTCTGACTTCCCTCGATTATGGTCTATATAACCTGTAAACTGAAATAAACACTTTGCGACTCTTAAGTTGCTTTTGGTCAGAGGGTTTTTATCATGGAAACAGAAATGAAATTAGAACAGTAAGTAAACTTGTCCCTGGATTATGCAAGCTCTCCTAGCCAACCGAACCCAAGAAGGAGGTAAAAGAAAACCCAATAATATATAGGCAGTTGATCAGAAGTACAGATAGGACCTGCAGCTTGCACTTGGTGTTAAGAGTGGAGAGCAGTCTTGAGGACTGAGAAATTAATCTGTAGAGCCGACTTTAACTCAACTCAGACCTGATTTGACAGGACATCTAGTGGAGTCTGCTGGAGAATTTTGCTTGATGAACAGGCCTCTGCATCTCTGACCACACTGTGTTGAGTACAAAAGTAAAAACTTTTGTTTTACTTTCCAAACTGCCTAGACAGTTGATTCTTATTGTTCACAGATTTTATATTTGTACGCTCATCTACTCCCTTAAATTTAATTGTACCTACAAGGTCAGTATTCACAGTGTTTCTATGGTCATTGTAGTATAAGCAGAGTGGGAAGAAATAGAGTTTCCTAATACTATATTCTTCATTAAAGCTGAATTCCCGCTTTGCTTTCTTGTTGCCACAATTTTTGCAGTCCATTTACTACTACATTTTCACATTTTTGTGCTTCCTTTGAGTGTTTTGCTATTTAAAATCCCCCTCACCCCAGTGCTGAGTGCTCCAAGGCACAAGAAGGCTATGCTTTGTTTAGTCAACATACTTCAGGACACAAGTTCATTAACACTCACAAATCAGCAGTGTGTAGAAGTACAGTATCTTTATACAGAATCACCCCAGTGACATTAGCTCTGACATCAAGCTCTGACTTGAGACTCACAGGAACCTAAACCCGTGTCTACTGGGGGACATGTATCAGCACTCACAAACTCAGTGGTTTTGGCAAATTTATATACCATAACTGCCGTGAATAATGAGAACACACTGTATTCACTATAAACTGGAGAATAAGTTTCAATGTTTGGACTTTATTTCCCTATGAAGTTCGTTAATTGGGGAATAAGGATCCCACTGTCCTGCTGCTTAAAGCTTTGACTGAAGCTGTGTACTAGTGTCTCTCTTACTAGTTCTCTACAAATGCTTTCTTTCTTTCCCTTCCTAAGTGAGAGCAGCACTGAGCTTCCTGGGCCTGATATTGAGTTGGAATAACTGAATACAAGAATGATTCACTGTCCAGGAAGACTCTTCCACTGCTCCTGGCAATGCTTGGAGCTGCCTCTGCCCTCAGCCAAGAAGACTTCCAGAGTCCAGGAAGGCAGTGTTCTAACAACCTATGTCCAGGGAGCAAGTGACATCACGGGTGTGTAGCTGTCAGGTAACCTACACCAGGCCTTCAACAGGTCAAGAAAACAACAACAACAACAACAACAACAACAACAACATTTACTTTTTAAAAACACAGGTGTTCAGGGTTAATGTGTTTGTTCTAATTGGCAGAGCACACTATTTCCACAACTTAATGAAGATGTCATGCTCCAGGGAGAGTCTAAAGATAACTAAAAATAGCATAAGGGATGTTTATAGTAAGCTCAGGGAACTTTGACTTAAAATAATTTTTAATTTTTACCAGTTTCCATAGGACTATCACCTAAACCAGCTGTTTTTATATCTCATTTTTTATCAGGATGATATCTTGTTAAAATTTCAGATTCTAGATTAGGAACCCAGTTGCTGTGACTGTGAAGATCGGCAATGGACCCCAGACATCTTGCATTTAGCAATTTTCCATCCTTAAGATCATAAAGCTAATGCTACCTGGACCAAACTTAAATAGCACAGATTTGGTCAATTTTAGTAATTTTAAATTACTAATAGTTTGATTATTTTATAAAAGGTTACCCTGCTCCAGATTTGGATACACTGTAGCTGGCAAGACACCCATAGTAATAGATTACACTCATAATAATAGATTTTCTATTTCACTGTAAATATAAAACACATTTATGTGATTTCTTCCACTCTATATTGGCAATCCCTGCCATTTATAGGTGGTGTGGAGAGAGTTCCAATGATAACAGAAGTAAGATGCAATTACAGTCCCTACAGCCACTTAGCAAGACTGCTAAAGGAGAGGTAAAGTAAAACCCCCTTAACCAATTGAAGTGACAGCAGTGTGAGCTTTAGATAATCGGGATGTAATTGCATAATCTGAAATTGATCTGGGAAGTGAAAGATAACAGTAAAGGAAGAGACCAAAAATAGCAGACATAAAGAAAGCTTGCACAAAATACACAATCTATTCTTTGTATATTTCACCTAAAAAAGACCTTTATCTCGCCCTAAAATATACTCTCTATAATGCACACTTATGGCAAAAACTTAATCAGGTGCCCAAAGCCCCTTAAAACAGAGCATGTGCTCATGGAGACACACATTCTAGTTCATCTATGTGACATAGGTTCTCAAAACTTACTATAGAATGAAGGTGTTTACATGATTTATTTCTGATTTTATTTCCATTTATCTTTGATTTTATTGTGTCTGAAACAATCTAATTCTTCGGAATATCTTCAGAGAAAGTAATGACATCTTTGCTATTCATTAGTGCTCCTGCATAAATGTGCTCTTGAAGAGCTTTCCTGTCCTTTATTACTGAAACCATCTGCCTTGGCCTACACATCCTGGTAACACTTGGCAGTTATCTTTTGGGCTCTGACAGGAGTCCAATAAACAAGAACCTAGACTGTGAAGAATATAAGGGTAGATCTTGTTCAAAAGCTTTCCAACTGGAAAAGCCATGTGACAAGAGTGTCTTCGAATGTACACCAAATCAAGATGAATCTGATAGCCTTTAAACACCACCAGAGAACGTTCACTTGCCACCAGTGACTGGCCAGAAGTGTGCTCCTATTGTCTATACTTCCCATATGGAAAGCTTCACTGTTGGTTTCTTTCTGTAGCACCACAATTAGATACAGACACATGGCGGACAGGTGAGGTTTTGTGCTCACTGTTGTATTCCATTCCAATTAAGACTGTTCTGTTTCAAATGAAAGGAATTGGAACCCATTGGAGTTAATATAAATAATTATTAAAACTCTAACTATGGGGCTAGAGAGAAGGCTCAGTGGTTAAGAGCACTAGCTGCTCTTGCAGAAGACCTGGGTTTGGTTCCCAGCACCCACAGGGCAGGTGTCAACCATCTATAACTCTAGTTCTAGGGGAATCTGACACCCTCTTCTGACCTTCATGGGTACTGCACAACATGGGTGCACTTACATATATCCAGGCAATATATTTATACACAAAGTAATACAAAATAATAAATAAAACGTTCTTAAAATTCTAACTATGTACATGTAACTGCATGTGAATAGCTGAAGGCTATACAGTAAAAAACACAGTTTCAGACAAGGGAAACCTCCATTCAAGCTGTTGGTCAGGTTAGTCCAAGAGACTCCCAAAATAACACAGGCTATTGTCACAGCCCTTGATTGCCTCCCAGAACTGGAAGGTAAGACCCTATTGCTGAAGACAGGACATGGTTCAGACACAGGAATTGGAACAATGGGGCCGGAACTGACCAGAAGCTTCTTCCATGAAGATTAGCTCTCATAAGAGTGGAAGACACTATTCAAACTGCCAAGGAAGAAAAGTCAATCAATCATCCCCACCAGACAGAGAGCCCATCCATCCCAATGAACCACAACAATGACTGGCTGAGCCAATAATTTCTATTGAAAGAAGTAGTAGCACATTTATCTTGGGCATAACCAGTATTTGTGTAATGGAACTGAAAGCCAGCTCACTGGGATGGAATTCATGTATGCTACTGTAAACATAGCTAGACACACATAACTGGGTTATTGGCACTAGCATCCACGTATGAGGGATACCATTTGTTGTTTGTTTTTCTGGGTCTGTGTTACTTCACTTAACATAATGTCTTCTATCTCCATCCATTTACCTGCAAAGTTCATGATGTTTTGGGTGACTGTATGTGATTAACTTGGGAAGCAAACTTAATTTTTAAGTTAAATCATCCTATAGGTGAAAGAGAATGCTACAAGGTGATGCTGTACAAGGGATGCATATTAAAAGAACAACAACAGAAAGACTGCATCAGAAAACTGACTGAAATGGTGAATCAGGAGGGGTGGGAAGGGCGGGAGAGGGACACGGGTGTATATTCAATTAATGCTTATTTAATTGATGTGAGTTCAATAAGTATCCAGTGTTGCCCAGACTCTGTCAACAGGTTACATGATGTTTTAGGACTTAGTAAAAGTAAATATGTGTATATTAAACAACATTGGTTGAAAGGCTCTGATAAAAACAGTAATGCATCTGAGTTAATTGGAGATATAAATTGCTGTTGTCCACATTTGTTTTACTTAAAATCTGTATAACAATAACTTTGGGATTGGCACATACAAATGTTCTCTATAATTATTCTGTTGTATAGTATCACCTTGTAGCATTCTCTTTCACCTATAGGATGATTTAACTTAAAAATTAAGTTTGCTTCCCAAGTTAATCACATACAATCACCCAAAACAGCATGGGTGAATTTGATGAAATCTGTGCCTTGATTCCACCCTATAAGTATATATAATACAACTGCCTTTTTGAGACTCATGGTCAATAAACAAAAACCTAAAATAAAAAAGGAGGATACAGATAGATATGAAAACTTTTTGTCAAAAACCTTGGAATTCAAATCTTAAAACTAACTATGGGAAAATATTTGTATGTTCCAACAGGTCAAAATGTCACCAACTTAATGGCTGAGAAAGAAAAGATACAGCTTTGCATTGAGTAGGATGTACCAGAAAGTGCCAGCAGAAAGGTTGGCCCATCTGAACATTGAAAGGAAGAAAAGCCTCAGATTGCTACAAACATCAAACCCCTCTGTGGATCCTACTTATAACAACTATTTATAATGAATCCTAACGAAATTTACCTTCTAGGTATCGCAAAGGTTTTAATACGAGAGACTTTCTTACCTCCCCCCGAGAGGCGATAAGGCCCTGCTAGTTGAAAGACTGAGTGAAAGCAGGGGAAAGATGTCATTGAGACCACATTGCTAGTGTTACAGATGGTCTTGGAATACCAAGATGTGTTAGCCAAAGGCCACTAAAAACCAATAAACAAAATAGGTCACTTAGTCAGCAAGGGTGATCTCTGTCTAGCCACCAGCCTAACCTCACCTGCCTGGAATACTGGTGCAGCAGGCAGCCATAGTGCCTCGTAATACTCCCACAATCTAACTGGCTTTAAAGCTCTCTCTTGGAGACATGATAACCCATAGCTTGATGCCACAAGCTTACTTTCATCCTCTATTGTTAGGAGTGTTATAAGCCCACAGTAAGACCCTGTGCATAATTTTACAAGGAAAAAAAATGTAAATCATAGACTTAACATACCATCCAAACATCTGTTCTATTACCAAAAGTAGCCTACTAGTAATAACAATTAATACCTGTTTAAATACCTATATAATCAATGCTTGTGCTTTCATTAGTAAGATTGAAGTTATTCCTGGACAAACTTGTCAGTCCTATGAAAGGAAAACAGCCAGACCATTGACCAGAGTCAAGACAACCAGTCTCCACGAGAAAGTAAGACTGTTTTGCTTCTTCATCACCTGTGCCCCTTTTCTAAGCCTGACGGGAACAAATCCTGTGGAAGAGTGGGGTGTGGGTAGAAATGTTAAGGGCTGTGCATTGGAGTGACTGAAAAATGGCAGGAAATACTACAACTGCCGATAAGTCTAAAGCCCCCACTAGGCAATCCAAATCCTGTGGACGTCCGCTAGTCTGCATTTGTAATGATGATTACAGACCTCGCACTCGCAATACCACAACTCGCACTGACGTGGACCCATGTGTATGAGTATATGGACGCACTCTGGCCTCTTGACAAAGGGGCCTGACTGTACACTGTTGATGTACTCATAACACTGTTATACACGATTTTCGAATTAAAAAATGACAATACGGGTAAAACGATCGGAGATAAACACCGCCTGCACGCAATCTGACAGCAGAATGCATGATCTGGGATGGGGTGGGGCGTGGGTGGCGGGGAAGGGAAAGGGAAATATGCCGAACATGAATGAATTGAAAAATCTTGTATGAAACTACACAAAGGCATCCATAAAAAAATGAAACATTAAAAAAAATTATTCACTAAACATTCTACAATAATGAAGAACATAAAGTTCATGTTCTCACACCAACATAATGTAACACTATAATGCAGGACAGCAGATGAGGGATAGCTGCACTTCAAGAGGGAATGGTTTTGAAAATCACAGATTGAGGCCAAGGCTCGGATCTAGCTGTGTGGTAGAACACTTGGCTGACATGCCAAAGCTACAGGTCTGATCCACAACAGCACAATGAAACCTGAGCTCACTCTTTCCATACTTCTGTGACTCCATCACTTCCATTATTTTTCTGAATGTCAGCTGCATTGTTCTTTTCTCTATCCCATTCTGATGAGTATTCATATTGTACACCTGCTGTTTGTTATGATTCAACAAGATCTCTTTTTTTTGTTTTATTTTTAAGGAGATTTACAATAAATGAACACAGCTGTTGCAGAATAATACATTGATGTTGACTTCAGTTTGCATTAAATTAGGTAATTGGTGGCATTTTGCAAGTATTCTATAGTCCAAATTTTGAACAAACCCAAGGCTTCCCATAGGCCAGTTGAGAGAAAGCTTTGTATGACAACAGGCATGTTGATCTTCAATTTAGGAGTCCCAGACTATATCCTGTATCATCATGATTCTACCCCTCATCTCTCCGCGCGCCCCTTACATTCTACCAGCTCCTCTTTTCCAGTTTGTTCCCTGGGCTTGGGGAAAGGGGCAGGCAAGTGGATGAGATAGAAAGAAAAAACAGTCTAATTCTTTGGAGTTGTCATTTTGGACCTAGTCTGTCAGGTTGTTTCCCTTCAGGATTGACAGCTTTTCCACGTGACCCATCTTAACACTAAAGGAAAAAAGCTCAGACTGCTAACAGCAGTCAAACATCTCTGAGGACCTAGGTTTAATCAATCTGTTTACAGTTGAAGGACCTAATGAACTTTACCTTCTAGGTGCAGCACCAGTTTCAATATGAGAGGACCACCTTACCTCTTTTTTTCATAGAACAAAGAAAATAACATGGATGGATAAATGAAGTACACCTCTAACTGGTAAATTAGAGCTTGGATGTTATAGAAGTAGATCTCTATATAAAACTGGTTAAAAACTGCGTTTCTAATTGAGCTAATATACATAGAGAACTGTAAAAAGGATGTCTATCAGAACCAAATTAATAATACTAAAGTCTCTTGTAAGTGGTGCATATAAGCAAACATATATTATACAGCGGAGCGAGCACTTGATCAGCAGCAATGGATTATTCGGCCAAGGACAATGTTGGCCAGAGGGACCCAAGGCCCCCCCAAAAGGTAACGGCTTATTGCCTGTAAACTGGTAGCTATCTGCAAGAAAGAGAGGCAGTTAAGGCCCGCCTGTTGTCAATGACCTGATGTAAGCACTGGGAATTGTATTGAGTATCGCACTTCAACGTTATACAGTTGGTCTCTGGAGATACCAGTGAGTGGTTACCAAATGTCCACTGAACTCGAATAATAGCAAATGTTGGTCTCCTTGAGGTCAAGAAACTCCTCCACCAACATCAGCTCCCAACTAACCTGCTTTGAAGATAATACAGCAGGTGCAGCCATATGTCTGTATTATCCCAAATTTATTTGATTATTACTCTCTCCTTGGAGGAATAACTCGTGGATGTTGCCACAGCTTATTACCCTCTAGTGATTAGGAGATTTTATATGCCACAGTAAAGCCTTGCCAATTTCTAGGGAATCAAAAAAAAAACGTAATTCCAGGGATTAACACACCATCCAAACATATGTGTCTCTACCAAAGTCACCTACATAGTAAATAACAAGTTTAAAACTCTATCTAATCGCTTGTGCTTCCTTAGTAGGATTGAAAGCTTATCCCTGGGCAACAAAACGGTCAGCCCATGAAAGGAAAACAGCCAGAACTGATCAGCGTCCAAAACAACATCTCCAGAAAAGGTAGGACTGTTGTGCTTCTTGTTCACCTTTGCCCCTTTTCTAATCCTAGGAAACAATCTGCGGACGAGGAAGTGGTATAATGTAGGGGCTGCGATTGGCGGTGAACGTTAAAACTACAACAATATCGTCTGGACACTTATTTTGATCAACTTGATTGAACATTCAAACCCCTCCAGCTGGATGGTGGGAGCCTTGGGCTGTGTGGGCTGGGGCACAACTGGTTGCAAGTTGGTTTATATGAAGGATGCTTGTGCAAAAAAAGGAGTTATATACTGACATTTGAACTAACTGGGATATAAAATGCTAATTGTTTAATTTATAGTTTGTATGGGGTTTGGTCTCTATATTTTTCTGATTTATACAACATCACAGTGTAAACTTTCTTTTACTTGTAGGACAATTTAAAGTAACTAAGCTTAAATTTTACTTCCCAAATACGTAGAAGTCATATCGTCTAGTCATATAGCTTTTAAAGAGCAAAGTGTTTATTAGGTAAAATTTCTTTAGCAAGGTACTCCAAACTCTGGTCCAGCTTTATCCACAAAGATAGTATATTTCAAGGGCTTCCTGAAATTGTTAGATTAGTTAAATTTAGGTGTAGGTTTTAGTGGAAATGGTAATACAATTGAACTAATTGGGAATATAAAATGTTAATTGTTTTATTTATAATTTGTATTGATTTTTTTTTTTTTTTTTTTTTTCTATATTTTTCTGAATTATTACAACATCACATTTATAAACACTTTCTTTTACTCGTAGGACAAATTTAAAGGAACTAAGCTTAAATTTTCCTTCCCAAATAAGTAGAATACAGTCAATGAGAAACGGTTTGGGTAAATTCAATGAACGCTTATGCTTTGGTTCCTGTTTATGGGTATGTGTCATACAATTTAGGCATCTATAGGTTCAAAAAACAAAACCCTTAAAAAAATAAAAGGAGATGGGGGAGGTGGGGTAGTCATCCTTTCTGGGATACAAATGGAGAACTCTGTGTTTCAATCCTAATGATAAATTTTCAATTTTTCTGATCTTGAACCTAACAATGGGAGGAGAATTTTATGTTCCACAGGTAAAAATACCAACCTAAATGCCTAAGACATACGACTTATCTGTGGAAGATGGACTGGGGAAATGCCGCACGAAGTAAGGTTGAAAAACCCCATCTGAACACTAAAAGAGGAACCCTCAGACTGCCTGAGTCACAGGACACTGCGCATCTCTCTGAATACTATTGGGGTCTGTTCACTGTTTATAGGGGCCCTAACGAAGTTTACCGTTCAGATACTGAGAAACCTTCCTAACTCTCACCTTTATAGGAAAAAGAAAAAATGATGGCTAAGAAACCATCCCTAACTGTAAATTAGAGCCAATTGTTACAGTGGTAATTTCCTATTAAAAAGGTCTACCTACCTTTTTTAATTGACTGATATGCACAGGAACTGTGAAAGGATAATTCTCTATCTAGAACCAAATTCAATAGTAACGTGTTTATAAGCTGTGTCTTGTTAAGCAAAATATATACTACAGGAAAGCTCTGACATCAGCAATTGTGACTTACTTATTCTGCCTAGGAGATGTTGGGTAGGGGATTCAAACCTGCCCCCCCCAAATTATAACTGCCTTTTGCCTATAAGTGGTATATATGCAAGGAGGACAAGGCAGTAAGTCCCTGTTGTCGAAGACCTGGTTGTGAGCATGAAAAAATGTTTGAGGACGTCACTTGCTCGCATACAAACTGGCCTCTGAATGCCAGAGGGCGTTACCAAAGGCCACTAAGCAATACAGTAAAATATTGTTCTCCCTGAAACAGCAAGACTCCTCATTCAATATCAGCTACACCTCAAAAGCCTAGAGATACTGTGCAACAGTGGCAGCCAAGTGTCTATATATATAAATTAAACCCCAAATCTAATTGCTATTAGCTCCCTCCTTGAAGAATAAACTCACAGTGGATGCCACAATCTTATGTCCTCTAGTGGTTAGGTGATGTTATAAGCCACAATAAGACCTTGTCACCCTTTATAGAGAAACCAGTTTGCAGATTAGCATACCATCCAAGCATCTGTGTCTATGCTCACAGCTTAGCTTGACATAATAATTAGTACTGCTTAAATGCCTGTACATCCAATTGCTTGTGCTTTGTTGGTATGACTAAAAAGGTATCACTGGAAAAGCTGTCAACAAGATCTCTTTTTTTATTTTTATTTTTTTTTATTAATTTTACTTCTTTCTGTATGTGTATGAATGTACTGTCTGCATGCAAGTTTGTGCACCCGTGTCGTGCAGTGCTGCGGAGGTCAGAAGAGGGTCTCGGATTCCCCTGGAACTGGAGTTCTCCTGGATTTGGAGTTTCAGACGGCTGTTGGCTGCCATGTGGGTGTTGGGGATCGAACCCGGGTCCTCTACAAGAGTGGTCGGCGCTCTTAACCACTAGGCCATCTCTCCAGCCCAACAAGATCTCTTAAATGCTGATCAGTGACTTCAACCTGGGCAGCAATCTGACCTCTCCTTCATCTAGCTCCACTCCTCTGTGCAGCCTCCTACCATTAGCTTGCACAAAGGAGCTTCCTTCAGGTAGTTTATAAGGGCATGATGCATTGTTCCTTGCCAAATTAACAGAGATTGTTGGAATGATCAGATGCTTTCATAAAGGGTGCAGAGTTCTTAGCATCTGAAGCCTAGCGAGCACCAAACTTACATGCAGAGCATGAAGATGCATCAGTATGTCAAACATTGTATGTACCGTGGCAGGCAGCAAATTCTTCCTTAAACTTTTTTTGATTTATTCTATTTTCACTTTATGTGTATGAGTGTTTTGTTTGCATCTATGTAGGTACACCATGTACATGCAATCCCAGTAGAGGTCAGAAGATGATTTTTAGCCATCATGTGTACGCTGGGAACCAAACCCAGATCCTCTGCAAGAGAAGCCAGTGCTCTTAATCACTGAGCCAGCTCTCTGGCCCCAACTTCCTTACTTTTGTCTCTTTAGTTTGTGTGTGAGGATAGATAGGCTTAGGAAAAATGGACTCAACTTCTGGTTTGTGAGAACCAACTGTCCCTGAGTTATGTAACTCAGCTTTAGTGAAGTGTTAGTTTCAAATCAGCCATAGTAACAGTTGTTTATAGGGAAGAGATCAGTCAATGCTACAATTAGAGTTTGCTGTTTTGATTTTTGGTTTTGAGACAGGGTCTCCTTGTAGCTCCAGCTCCCCTGGAACTTGCTATGTGGACCAGGCTGACTGCAATCTTACAGAGATCCTCCTGTCTTCATCTCCTGAGTGCTAGGATTAAAGGCATCTGCCACTATGCCTGGCCAAGACATTTTTGTTGTTGTTGTTGTTGTTGTTGTTGTTTTTAATCTCTCATAGAATATAGTCCAAACGACAGTAATAGGCTATACCACTCGTCTTGCCAGCCCATGATTCATGATTGGTCTAAGGCAATAATGGAAATCCCCAGCTTCATTTGTCAAGAATTGGATAAGCATGGGCTACCAGGACCTGAGGTTTTGGGAAATTTCTTCTCAATAAAAGAGACATCCAGATTTGTTGCTTTGTAGCTAGTTTAGAATGGAAAGAGTTAAGCTTTACAAATGAAAATCAATGAATGGAAAGAAAAGAAATTAGAGAAAGTGCTTTAATACTTTGTTTTCTTGGGGCACTTGTTGTAGCTCAGTGGTAGAGTGTTAAGTCTAGCAAGCTCAAGCTTCAATCCTGAGTGTGCATGCAGATACACACATACACACACACACAAACACACACACACACACACACACACACACACACATGGACTCATTGTTATGTAATATATAAGCTTCTTGAATCATTGCAGTCATCATGAAACTTCCCTGATTCAGGTGATCTTATTAATAATCCAAAAGATTATTTGCATATTTTAGGTATATATTAACTCGTAGTCAAAATGTTCTTATGTGGTAAGTGGATCTCATTCATGCATAAGATCATTTACTTAGGGACAGATAATGACATGATGCACAAGTACACAACAAATATTGTTTTGATTTCTCTGTTTCTTTTAACATTGTAATATACTATGCATGTTTTTCATTATTTAAATCATGAATGAATGGATACCTTCTTATTGAAAAAAAAGTATGCACATTACCCTCTTAAATGGCTGTATTCATTTAGGAATGCTTTCAATGAAGGGAACATTGTTCTCTGTCATTTGTTGATAGTTAAAATACTTGAACTTTTAAACAAATTTTTATGCAAAATACATAATATATTTCATTTCTTCTACTAGAAGTTTAGACTCTAAAAGGTAATTGTGCCTGTATGTGTATATTTATGAATTCATGTTTTGAAGAGTATAATACTCTTAATTTCATATTCATTATACAAGTTAATGCTTGAAAAAAAAGCACAAATTAAAGCCACTAGATGCACTGAGGGTGTTTCACAGATGAATTTTCATTTTGGCTTTTTTGTTTTCTGTTTTGAGTCTAGGAGGTTGGTTCAGGCAAACACCTCTTTGAACGCTGCTGAGCAAGTTCATGTCAATGAATTCAAATTCTCTCTAGAACCTTCATGAGTTGTGATCTCAGAGAAAAGAAAAGCTATTTCAATTGACCAAAGAGGCTATTTTACTCTACTTTCTGTCATACAACAAAATATCCAAGACTGGGTAGTTTATAAAGGAAAGAGGTTTGTTTGGAATCACAGTTATATAAATCTAGCTTCTGTGATGGCTTCATAAAAACGGAAGGAAAAGTGTGCACATGCGGAAGAGACATGATGCATGACATAAAGACCCACTGTCAGGATAACCTGTCCAGTCTCATGTCAGCCAGGAAAAAACATTAATCCCTTTGAACAATTTAATCACCTCTTAAAGGGCCAGTCCTTCTCAATATGGCTACATTGATGAACAAGTCTCACCAAGTGTTTTCCTGGGAACAAATCATGTTCATGCAATAGCAGATGCCACTTCAGGGGCATCTAACGAAAGAGATGCATCAAGGCATATTCTTCTAAGAAAAATTAAAAGTTCAGTAGCTAAGGTGAAAGACACTTAACAACAATCTTTTTCTTTTTTAGTCCTTGGCTAACAACTACCTATATGCACACCAATAGCCCAAATGTTGTTCTAGATGTAACTTTTTTCAGTTTCTATTAAAATTGTAATAGTGCCTGCTTCCATTATACACTTTCTGGTGTATTTCAATCAAAATGTCACTTAGCCGCTGTTCCTAGAGTGCATTTAATATTTTCATTAAAACCAATAAAACCAAGAAATGACAAGGGTGCAGGTGGGCTCAGGCAATTAAACTCCTCCTCTAGGCATTGGTAAATAGCAGTTAAGGAAAGAAAGAAGTCCCATTGAACACCTGTCCCTTCTTCTTTGAATGGCAGCTAGCAGAAATCCACTTAGCTGGCTATTGTCTGCTTATTTTCCTGACAGATAATGTGAAGAAACAGGCAGTTATGGGGCCAGTAATTCAGAATTAATTTTCCCTTCACAAGAGCGATGTGGACACTGAGTGCGGTAATGGTGCCTGATCAGGATTCAGAGGGGTAAACAAGACAATTTGAGATGATGGGCAGGAGATAAAAGCTCTTCATAGGGCCATTTCTTTTGCCAGTCTGACCTGTGGTTTTTGTTGGCACCTGTTATTATTACTATTTTTTAATGTGCCCCCAGCTAAAGACTAAAGGGTTAATCATTAAAGACTTGTCTGGTGTATTTGTGTACTGTGTGTAGATGTATGCGTGCACGTTTAAAAGGGAGACAAATGAAAGAAGACTCGAAATGCTACTCTGTGATTTTCCCCAGCATATTAAAAACCTTAGTGGCTGCAAAAGACAGTGGTTAAGCCACACATTGCGATTGTTTATGGAGCTTCCTCCTGTGAGCTTCTACCTCAATTGAGAAAATTACCACATTTCCTTTAATGAACCGAGACCTTTTGCTAACCCGCCATTACTGCTTATTTCATCCTGCAGGGAAACATCCACCCCTAGCATGCACAACAAAAATCTGTTCTCGCCAGACCAAATCCAAATTTTTTCTTGCTCCTATTCCTTCAGTCCCATCTCCTCCCCTTCCCCCCCACCCCCGTTCTTTCTCTTTCCGACTCCCCCCTTCATTTTTCCTTCTTTAACTTCCTCTTCCCAAATGCTAGCCATCCAAATCCTTTCACAGACCAGCTGAAGGAAGGCTCTCTGGGGATGAGCTAAAGAGGAGGATTAGATACAACTGTTGTCTGGCCAGGCTTCAAGACCCCATTGGCAGACAGACTGCAAGCAGAGCTTGTGAATTATCTCCCACTTCCTGACACAAACCACCCAGAATAAATCAGGACTGAAATTTCCACAAAATTGCTTTATTACTTAGGCAAATTGTATTGGTCTGTTATAGAAAAAATATAATCAAAAGAGGATATGATATATTAAAAGAGCAAACAGAAAGCTCCCAATATATTCTCACATCTGTAATACTGGGAGACCCATCTTTGTCTTCCTTAGTTATCTGGGAGAAAACTTACAGAACACAAACATCCCGAGGCTCATCAGTTAGTTTATAAAATTAGACTGAAAAGGGTGGTATCCCCAAATCAAGGTTCATATTTTCACATTTAACGTTTTTCCTGCCTTAAAAATTAATCTGGGGGCTGGAGAGATGGCCTAGCAGTTAAGAGCGCCGGGTTCTATCCCAAGCACCCACATGGTGGCTGAGAACCATCTGAAACTCCAATTCCAGGAGAACTCCAGTTCCAGGGGAATCCGACACCCTCTTCTGACCTCCTCGGCCTTGCACGACACAGGTACACAGACCTGCATGCAGACAGTGCATTCATACACATAGAGAAAAATAAATTAAAAAAAATTTTAAATTAATCTGGTAATATTATATACATGGAAACACAAGATCAGAGTAAGATTACTGATAGTTCTGCCACTCAGAATCCTCAGTTACACATTTTCTTTCTGTAGGGGCCACCTCTACTATCTCAAGTACATTTCAACGGTGAGCTTCTACATTCTTCAGTCCAGACACATCATTCATTACTCAGATAGCCTTTGCTAAACGCCTCCTGTTTGTGTGGGCCTATCCAGTGTCTACTATTTTCGTAGTTACCAGGAGTCCAAATAGTTTTTATAGCATCAAACTGCTCCCTACATATACACAGCAGAGAAAGTCAGTGTGTCCTGCTCCTGGAAAACATACATTCCTCTTCTTTGCTCTTGTCTTTTCAGAGCAATGCATGGGGCAGACAGTAGGATGTACAGATCAAGAACACCCTAGAATTTCTAGTATTACACTGGAAACCTATCTGGCGAACAGCTATGAATCCAACCCCTGCTCTCATAGTAGAATGGACTTACAGAGATTGTGTGTAAATATCTATATATATATATATATATATAATATATATATATCATATAATATAATATATTATAAAACTTGGAGCCAGGTAGGATGGTGTTTAACTTTGCCTCCCCACCATGATAAGGAGCACCATGAGATTGATTGAGGTCGTTCTCCAATTAAATTGGAGACAACTATTATAACGGGTATCTTTATAAAAACCGGTTAATTTTAAAACTGCCTTCTTTAATGACTATATAGCCATAGAACGTGAAAAGGCTTCTTCTCTAATTCAGAACACAACTACTAATACTAAAGTCCTTAAGCTAATGGATAAGAAAATATATTAATTACAGGCGCTCTGACTCCGCAATTGGGTTATCTACCAAGGAGATATTGGCCAGGGGATCCAAGCCTACACCAAAAGGTAAAGGCTCCTTGCCTCTAAACGGGAGAGACCTGCAGAAGAGAGGCGGCTATGGCCCTGCTGTAGAAGACTGATGTTAAACATGGGAAAAATGTTTGAGACCACAGCACGTAAGTGTACAGATGGCCTCTCGGAACACCAGAGAGTGTAACAAAGGACCACCTAAACCAATCAAAGCACAATACGGGGGTTCGCCTTTGACGTCAAGCAATACTCCACCGCTCAGCACCTAGCTTACACCTCACTGCCTGGCATTGGTACTACTGTGCAGCAGCTGGGCAGCACATATGTTGTACTATCCAAATCTAATTGTGCTATTGCTCTCTTCCTGGCGGAATAACCCCACGGTTGATGCCACCAAGCTTACATTCCCTTCTATTCAGGTTAGGAGATGTTTAAAGCCACATTAAGACCCTCTCATATTTAACAGGAAATAAAATGTAATTCTTGATAAAATTCATCCCAAACATATGTGTCTATTTCAAAGTAACCTACACGATACTTTAGTGCGTTTTTTTAACTACCTATTATCTAATTGTTGTGCTTTTTTTTTTTTCATTAGTCGGATGCCGAAGGTTGTCCCTGGGACCACAACTGCCAGCCCATGCAACGAAACAGCCAGATTGCACCAGAGTCCAAACCAACCGCTCCCGGCCGCAAGTAGCTTTTTTGCCTTCTCATCCACCTGTGCCCGCTTTCTCTACTCCTAGGGAACCATCTGCAGAAGAGGGGGCGTGGTATGTAGAATGTAAGGGCTGCGCTTGGGGTGAATGTTGATGAAAAACTCCAGAAGATCAGCTCTGGACACTCATTTGATCAACTTGATTTTGAACATACAAGCCCCCACACACTTGATGATGGGGCTGTGGGGGTTTGGCACCACAGCCTGCAAATTGGTTTTACCTGAGGGATGCTGTTACTCATAAATTATCACTTTGCTAAAAAATGAAAAAAAAAACTGAGAGAAAGATGCAGGACCGTTATGGCAGAATGCCTGATTGGGATGGGGTGGGGGTGGGGTGATGAGGATGGGGGGGGAATGGGAAAAGGGAAATAGGCCTGAACTGAAATGGAAAATGATTTACGAAATTACACAACGTCATTCAATTAAAAAAAAGAACAAAATAGAAGAAAAAAAAAAATATAATATATAAAACTTGGGGACAGGTAAGATGGCTCAGTGGGTAAATGTGTTTAGTGCCAAGCCTGATTCACATGATGGTAGAAGAGACCTGAATCTCCCAGGTTGTACCCTGACTTCCAAATGCAGCCATGCACTGGTAAACACACACACACACACACACCACACTCATTTCAATTGGTAGGGGTTTCGGGGTTAACTAACATGGTAATATAAACATTTACATACTAATTAACTTCATAGTTATTTCTAGTAGTTGATAAGTCAGTTGTACACTGGAAGTTGATGGAAGTCTAGAGTATTCAGGCACTATGTACAAACAGATACAAGAGGCGTGTACATTGAGAAAAACAGGAGCTACAACCCTAAAGCAGCTGCTCTCAAGCTTCAGAACATGATTATTGAAAACAGCTGCACAGCAACCACTGTCACACCCACCACACTGTGAGGCTCTATCATGTTGCAGTCTGAGGAACAGAGCTGAGGATACTCACTCATCACCAGCACGGAGATCACACACTCATGCCCAGTAGACACGAATTACCCATCACTGTTTATAGATGAATCATTCTGAGTCAAATTTCCGAGTTTCTTTATATAGGATAGTCCTGATGACAATCAGGATGAATGAAAATGTCTCAAAATTGTGGTTGCTTGTGATGTTACTTCATACTCATTCCAAGAATCATAAACTACTTGTAAATGAACTGTGCCATACCCAAATTAGAACACACACTGCATGTCATATTTTAAAAGGCAGATCCATCTCTCTGTATTTCTAAGTAAGTTAAAAATATGGGTAGAGGAAATATCCTAGAAGATATTCAAGAAAAGAAATTTGATCCTTACATAAAATTTATAGCAATATCCATTCACTTTTATGTAATATTACCTGCTATTGGTTATTTTTTATCAAATTGTGTTTCATATGTAGTACTTAAAAAGTATTAATTATTATAGATCACGTTTATTCTGTCCATAGTTCCATTTAGAAAGGGTATGTTGGAAAAAAAGTCATGAAAGACTCAGTGATTAAGCATATTTTAATGAAAGTTGTTAAAGCAAAAGTGATAGATTTTATGTCCTCACTTAATAAAGTGCTTGCAGAGCCTTTTTTTCATAAAAATAATTATGAAACACTACCAACCTCTTTAACACATTCTTAATATGTACAAGATAACATTTTGCTAAGAATGTGGGATTGATTTTACCCTTAATTTCACTTGTTTTTGTTTACAGCACTTGCTGGAAGTGTGAGTTCTCGCAAACAAGATGAAAACATTATTGTGTCAGCTTTTTGTATTGACTTAAAGAAATGTCTAAATATTTAAATCTGTATTGATCAAAATCACTCTGCTTCCAATTCTGGCGCCATGTGTCCTTTTCAAAGTAGAGAAATCCTGAAACAATGTCTCTTGTCTAGATTCTACTTAGGGAAGGATAGAAACAAAGGAAGGAGCCCAGTCTTGGTCACAACTCATTACTCTAAATGTAATTATAGAGAGGATAGTAATCTGTATGTAGGTGTGTCATTAATTTATTTGAGAATATAAGACTTAGAGCATTTGGAGTAGGTAGCTTATAAACAGCAGAAATTTATTTCTCACATGTCTGGAGGCAGAGAAGGCAAAGATGAAGGCAGATCTGGTAAGAGCCCACCGCCTCACACACTACATCTTACTGTGTCCTGACATGGTACAAGGGGGTGGACCTTCTCCATAGCCTCTTTTGGAAGGGCATGACTCCCACCCATGAGACACTGTGGTTTTTACCTAATCATCTACCAAAGCCCTACTATCTACTACTTCAATCTTGAGGGTTGAAATTTCAGCACATACTATGAGGGGTCACAGATATTCACATCACAGAATTCCACATCTGCCACCCCTTTCCCCAATAATAATTCATGTTCTTCTCATAGACAAAAATCATTCATCCTACCCCAATATCTTATCACAACACAAATTCAAAAGTCAAAAGTTACATAGATGTACTATCTCAATTCGATGTGAGACTCAAGCTATGAGTCATTCTGAGGCAGCCTGTTCTCCAGCAGGTGGACACTGAATCAAAGGCTGGGAAACAGTCCATTTCTAAGCATCGTATTCTGCTTCATAGAAACTTATAGGAGAACTGGCTCCACAAGTTCTCATTCCCATGTTTCTCTCACAGAGTTAACAAGTTGCACAGGCAAATCAATGTTGATCCAACAGCACTTGGTTTATATATGCTGTTCACAAACATGCCAGTGGGAGAAAAACAGAAAACATGCCAAAACATGGCTGAGAACACTCAGACTCAGTGCTTCCTCGATGTGAGTTCTCAGGCATGATCAGACATTCAGATGTTTGCTTCAAGCATCTGGCACCACCTGCCCAGGCCCTATGATGGCAGAATTCTTTCCCTCTTTTTAAATTTTTGGATCAAATATTTCTGGTCCATAATTTTTGGTTCTGGTGAACTGGAGGTGTTTGCTCAAATCTACTAAGAAAAAATAAGGTCTACTTCATCAATAAGATATAAAATAATCACAAGCAAGGTGTGGTGGTGCATGCCTTTAATCCCAGCACTCACACTCAGGAGGCAGAGGCAGCCAGATATCTGTGAGTTCAAGGCCAGGTCTGGTCTACAGAACAAGTTCCAGGCCAGGTGGAGCTTCAGGGTGACCCTGTCTCAAAAAGACCAAAAAATAATTATAAGTTTTAATAACCAAATACAAAAACTTTTTACTATGAAGGATGTTTCCTAGATAGATGCAAGTGTAACATTTTTTCCCTTATTTTAATGTAGCAAATTGGAGCTAGATTTACTGCAAGATTTCTCATCAAAAGCTCATATTCTCTCCTTTCCTGTGAGATGAAAGTTTCATTCATCAGTTTTACCTGTATCAAATGCTTGATGTCATATTTCTGATGTTTCAGTCTCCCATATCACCAGGTGCATTACATACTTATAAAAGATATCTGAAAGAAAACCAAACTGAATAATATACTATATTATGTGTATTAGTTACTATTTAGAGGTCAAAAGAACATGAATTGAAACAATTTAGGTAGTAGGTAAAAGAAATCATAATTCTATTCTGTTTTATTTTGATTTTGATTTTTTGTTGAAGATTTGTGAATCTCACGCAATGTATTTTGATCATATTTAAATCCTCTCCCCAGTGTGAACACCATCTTACTACTCCCCACCCAATTTCATGCACATATACCTCTAGAGTCAAATTTGTCTGTCCAAATGGCCTTAGATGCAGGTTCATCCACTTGAGCCAGGTCAGCCTATCAGGCTAAATATTGCCAAGAGGTCCATGGTAGGGTTCTTTCTTATTCCCTTTCCCACACTTATGCTTGGGTTTTGTCTGGCTTGGATTTACATGGAATTAGTGCATACTGTTACCATCTCTGTAGTTCATATTGAGTAACTGACCAGCTGTCTGGAAAACTCTAGTTCTTTGTGGTCATCCACCATCTCTGGGACCTAAAATCTTTCTGCCCATCTCTCCCTTCTGAAATAATCCCTGAGCCTTGAGAGGCAGAAGTTTGATATAAATATCCTGTTCAGGAATAAGCACTCTACAATATCTTGCTCTCTACAAGTTGGCCAGATGTATTTTCTTCTGTTAAATCACAATTTGCTATATAAGGAGGGCTCTCTGCTAAGAGCTGAGAGATGCATCGGTTTACGGGGATAACAATAAGTCATTAGGAGTCAGCTCAATACTGTATCTATTTAGTATTTATATATTTAGAGATGCTCTGCCCTTTGGCCTGTGAGCTATCTGGCCTCAAGTTTCTAGCCCTGTTACCGATGTCAGTTATGGGTGCCATCCTATGAAGTGAACCTTATATCCACAATGTTTGTGCACTATTGCACTCCTGCTCCGATGACAGCTGTTGCCTTGCACAGACTTCACAGCTGGGTAAGGTTGCTGATTAATTTTGTCTTTAAGAAGCTTGACTAGCACATTTCAGCACTGTGAATGCAAGCCTATAGAGACTGGGCTCTGAAGTCAGCACCAGCTTGATTTCTCCTGGTTTCCTCCTCAGCTCAGGTATGTAGAATCTTCAGCAATAAGGTCTTACCATCCATATCTGGTGGGTAACTAATGGCAAACTCAATGGCCAGTATTGTTTGAGGGTCTATGGGACTCCTGGTCAACAGCTTCAGAAGAGGGAGTCCATCCCTAGCATTGGGGTTTTACTTTGCGATACTATGGTGTCTAAGAAGGAAAATATGCCCTTAAGGCAATTCATTTTAATCTCTTTTTATAATATGTATGTATGGACTTTAAGAAGGTTGTTTAGGGGGCTGGAGAGATGGCCTAGCAGTTAAGAGCGCCGACCGCTCTTACAGAGGACCCGGGTTCGATCCCCAGCACCCACATGGCGACTGAGAACCGTCTGAAACTCCAATTCCAGGAGAACTCCAGTTCCAGAGGAATCTGACACCCTCTTCTGACGTCCGCGGCATTGCAGGACACGGGTGCACAAACTTGCATGCAGACAGTACATTGATACACATACAGAAATAAATAAATGCCGGGCGTGGTGGCGCACGCCTTTAATCCTAGCACTTGGGAGGCAGAGGCACGCGGATCTCTGTGAGTTTGAGGCCAGCCTGGTCTACAGAGTGAGTTCCAGGACAGCCAGAGCTAAAGGGAGACCCTGTCTCAAAAAGACCCCCTCCCAAAAAGAAGGTTGTTTAGTGGTAGGCTTCCATATAGATTTTTCTAAAGGCCGTTAGTGTTACTATCCCTCCCCATACTCCCTCTGCCTTGTTCTCCAATTCCCTGCTCTATTTAACCTTTCCTAATCTAATGTTTCCGTTTCTCCCTTCACATCACTGCGTTCTATTACCCCTCCCAGGAATCTCCACCATGGTCATTTGTTAGTTTCCTGACCTCTCTGGATTTTCAAATTAAAACATGTATATCTAAGAATTGAAAGCTACCATCCAGCTCTGACAGAAAACATGTGACCTTTGTCTTTCTAGGGTGATTGTTTCTGGATCCAACTATTTACCTGTGAAATGTAACCTAAGTTGGCCTCGAACACAATATCCTCCTGTTTTAGCATACTGACTATTACTGAGACTGTAGGTGTGTTCTGTCATACTTGGCTAATAGCTAATCTTTTATAAAACAAAAATTTATAAATCAATAAAGCTAAAAGTAAGCATGTAATTTTTTGCACACCAATGAGATGCTTGTTTATTTTCACATAAAGAATGAAATCTTGCCTAAATAGTTGGTACTACAAGAGTAACTTCAGTGTTTTCTGGGGTAGTCAATATCAAATATTCTAACACAATCCAAGCCAAAGATACACTAATTTAATGCATATTGAGGAATGATGGCAGAAAACATTGTCTTTGTCTTCTGTAATTATAACTCATTATGTTTCTGTAAGATCAGAAAATCATGTTTAAAGTCCTAGAGGGAATTGGATTGGAGGGAGCATTCCACCATGAAATCAAAGCCATAAACAGGAAACCCACAGCCAATATCATCCTAAATGGAGAAAAGTTAGAAGTATTCCCCTTCAAGTCAGGAACCTGGCAAGCCTGCCCACTATCTGCACTTCTTTTCAATATAGTGCTTGAAACTCTTGCTAGAGCAATAAGACAAGAGAAGGAAATAAAAGGAGTATTAGTTGGAAAAGACGAGGTTAAACTATCTCCCTTTTGCTGATGACATGATATTATACCTAAGGGATGCCAAAAATTCGACCAGAAATCTCCTAGAAACTATTAACAGTTTCAATAATGTCACAGGTTGCAAAATTAATCTACAAACATCAATAGCCTTTCTATATGCCAATAACAAGCAATTGGAGAAGGAGTACATGGAAACCCTCCCATTCACAATAGCCTCAAAAAAATCTTGGAACAAACCTGACCAAAGCATGTAATTTTATTGTGTAACCACAATGATAATCACTAGGTTAGCTAGGATCAGATGAGTTAATATGATTATATTTTAAAGAATGAGTGCAGGATAGCAAGACTGAAATAATTAGTTCATATTTTATACCCTTTGGATTCAAAACAAAAAAATGGATGTATTTATTTATTTTATGATTTCTAGAAAATTAAACAGAAAAACAAGTATTCAGTGTAACGTATTACTGGTAATAAGTTGAACTTACTTGCCAAACTTCATTCTAACTTCATTGCTGATCTGAAATTTGGCATTGAATTTTCCTCTGCCCTTACATGTGAAAGGTCATCAATGTCACTCTTTCTTCTCCCTAAAGTGGTGATGTGATGTTTATTTTGTTTCGTTGGGACAATCTTGCTATGTAGCCCAAGCTGGACTTGAATTTGTTACCTCAGTCCTCCAGCCTCTCATTGGAGCACAGAGGATTACAGGCATACACCACCATTCCCAGTGTACAAGTGACCTTGAACATGCTTACCAACCTGATTTCCTATTGAAATGGAGGAGAAGCAAAACGATTTCAACAGCTGAAGATGAAGAAATGAACACAGATTATAAATTTAGAAGTCTAGAGTTCAAGTTCTGACTCCATTGTATGGTCACTTAATTTCTCCAAACTCCAGGTTCTAATCTGGAAAACAGACACAATAAGACTCAGAGTTGTGAAGAGGATTAATAAAAGCATTCAGCAGGACAGCAGTGTTGTCACTGTAAGTAATGAAACAATGTTAACTGTAATAGTCCTTATGTCATTTGTTCTCCCTGAAATTGGCCCTCTGTCAGTCACTATGGCATGTGGGGTAGCCCTGGACTCTCCCCTTTCCAGCAGGAATCCACCAAAGCTTTTTTTCTGAGCTCTTACATTATTCCACTTGTTCCTAGAATATTCAAAGAGAATTGTCTTTTCTTAGAGAGCTCACTTCACCTAAACATGGAGCAAAATGATTCTTGATTGTGTTATATTATCAACAAAAATGATATATATGTAGCATGTGTATTAGCAGTGCTAGGAGGATTCAGAATGTTAATTCCTTCCCTGCATGAAGAGAGGTGAGCCCTGTGTGGCATTATTGACCAGGGATTGCTTTTACAGGTCAGCTATACAGCAAGTTGTGAATTATAACCTGCCCGCCCAAGCCCAAAGGCTGACTGCCTCTTAAAAGTGGTTAAGTGGAAGTTATTGATGAGAGTTCAAGGGAGATTTGACATCAGGATTTAATTATACCTTAAAAGGCAGGGGAAATGGAAAATAAAAGCTAATTCAATTGAAGTGTTGATCACTAGGCAATAATCACAGCACCCCTCCCCCACAAAATATTTCTGTTTCACTCAAGTGCTGCTTTGATGGAAGATTGCTATCAATAATTAGATTTATGGTGCTCTTATTAAGACAGCTTATTTGGACCAAAGAGGGATGCTTTATTCAAACCTTTTGAAAGTGTGTTAGCATGGACTTATAAGACTGGATTCCCTTCAGATGTACATGAACAAAACTAAAGAAATTCTCAAATTGTTTCCACCCTGCTGAAGACGTTCATCTAGAGTTTGCAGACTGCCCCATCTAAATGAGATGGAGTCGGGTATGAAGCACAGCGGCAGTGTCAATCAAGTTCTCATATTTTAGAAATATACTCCTTCCAATTATAATCACTAAAGATCTCGAAACCATTAAAATGTACTCAATGCATCAATACTTTATCCCCCCAATTTTCGACAGTTTCAGATACATTTGCTATTGAAAAATCTGTGAGGAGCTTGTCTGTTTCCAGTCCCAATCATTACCCAGAACATGTGGTTACTTATATCAAATGTACAAGAATTGTCTTAAAAATATCTAAAAAATTCAGGAAACTCTTTACAAGATTACTACAGATTTAGGAAATTGAACAATGTGCCACAGATTATATTCAATTATTTGTTTAAGTACAGTGGCATGTCCGTAAATTACAGTTGAATTTCTCCATTTCTTGAATAAGGATGTATAGTTAGGACTTGCATAGCATTTTCTCAGGAATGTACTTCGGGGCTGAAGAAATGTAGCAGGATTGAGTATTTATCTGTGGCTTACTAAAGACAAAGTTTTTTTTTTTTTTGTCTTTTTGAGACAGGGTTTCCCTTTGGTCCCAGGTGGCCTGGAGCTTGCTATGTACATCAGGCTGGCCTTGAACACCTGCCTCTGCCTCCCAAGTGCTGGGATTAAAGGTATGCATCACCATGCTTGGCCCATAATGAAGATTTCAAAGCTTAATTAATTAGTTAATTTGAGTGACTGTCCCCTTCATGCTTAACAATTTTAATAACAAAGCATCAACGCTAACAGAGGTTAGTAATAGTTACCCCTGAAAACATAGCTCAATTTTTCCTTTTCCGACCTTGCTATGATTCCCCAAATTTTTATAATGAAAAAGTATTTTTTTAATTTTATTCATTTATTTATGTGTATGAATGTACTGTCTGCATGCAAGTGTGTGCACCCGTGTCGTGCAATGCCGCGGAGGTACGAAGAGGGCGTCGGATTCCCCTGGAACTGGAGTTCTCCTGGAATTGGAGTTACAGACGGTTCTCAGCCGCCATGTGGGTGATGGGGATCGAACCCAGGTCCTCTGCAAGAGCAGTAGGCGCTCCCAACCGCTAGGCCATCTCTCCAGCCCGAAAAAGTATTTTTAAACTATAAATACATTTGTAAAAGTTAAATAAGGGGTTAATTTTAAATATCAGATACAGTCTGAAGAGACAAAGATTTACAATAAGTAGATCTATTCCTTCAAACAAAATACATATGAATAATTCTGTTAAATGACTTGTTTATCACCACTCCCTGTTGACAAGTACTTGGGGTTATCAACAAGTCCAGCATTACTTGGACTGGCTTGTGACACTTCTTAATCAACAGATTCAGAGCCCAGCATGCTTTGGGTCTGATGCCACCTCTGGTCACATACTAACCTCATTTTGACTCAAATGTTCCATTAAATGGGAAACCCTATCCAACTGGCAGGGGAATAGCACTCACTTTAAATTGGACATTATTTTGAATTACAGTCAGCTCTGTAATTCAGGGTGATGTGACTGCTAAAAAGCCAAGGATCTTAGACTGCATTAATAAATGTGTAATTTCTGGTTAATGGTAAGTAATCGTATTTCTATATTCTGATCAAACCACATCTGGAGTATTATTTTCAATTACAGGTCAACATTTTAAGGACTATGGCAAATTAAAATATGACGAGGAAAATCAGGAAGGAGTAAGGTTTGTATCTGCTCTTTTTGAGGACCAGATGACAGAAAGAGAACGAGATGGTATAGAAAACATAATAGCTGTCCTCAAATATTTGAGCTGTTGAATGTAAATGAGAGAACATTTCGCTGTTCAGAAGCAACACAAGTATGATTTTATAGGAATGAGTGAATACATTTAAATGGAGTGATTTTTAATCTCTCTTTTGGCTGAGACATAAAAATATGGGGACAAACCAGTCAATTATAAGTATTTCCAGAATCCAACATGAAGTGTTTGACCATCTGATCTTGATTTGAAAAGAAGGTGGTTCAATACATGTAAACAAGTTAATACTGTCATATCTGAGAATGGAAATTTTTATAAGAGTTGTTGAAGAGCAATGCCATTTTACTGGCTGGAAACAGAAGGGGTGCTGACCCTTCACAGGAAGCAGAGAGGCACAGGTGGGAGCAAGACTTGCGTTTGGTATATGTGGAGCAGAATCTGGCACCTGTATTAGAAAATAGCCACTGGTCACTATAGCTAGCTAGCCACTGTGATCTGGAACAATGGAACAGAGAGGAGAGTTGTCAGGGGATCTGGGAGTCCTGGAACTCTGCATTCTCTGGGTTCTACATAAAGATTCTCTGCCTAGGGGGCAGGTAGAGGCTTAACTGCACTCTCTGGCCATTAGGGAGGAGCTGCCTCTGCCCACAGAAAGGGGTGCATTTTTCTTTCCACAAAGGTACTAACAAACTTGCCAAAGAATGAATTCTGCAAGCCTATGTCTTTCCAGAGAGAAGATAGTATTCATTCATGGCAGGAAGGTATAAGTACTCACCATTAGCAGATCCGAAGTTTGCAGGAGAAAAAAGTCATCTTAGAATCCTCCTAGAAGGAATTTTCCCTCAAGAGAACCACTTAGAAAGCTATCTAGAGGGCCACAAGAGAGGCTTTGAGTTAAATCATCAGCTATGTGGAGAGCTGTGAAAAGCTAACCAGAAAAAAGTGTCAACCATGCTAGGGTAAGTCCAGGAAAGACATCCCCAGTCACAGTGCAGGCTCCAAATTGGAACAACCCAACATTAGAAATACCTTCCAGACCCAGAGCTATCTGCATGCAACCATGACAGTGATGGTTAGGTCAAAATATTTCTGCAACTTTATTCCGGAGTCTGGAAAGGAAAAGCACAAGTGACAGAGATGAAGAGGAAGCAGACTCTTTTGTTTGTTTGTTTGTTTGTTTTGTTTTTTGTTTTTTGTTTTACTTTTCTTTTTTTTTTTAATTGTTTTTATTGATGCTTTGTGCATTTCATAATTTTTTCCAATTCAGTTCAGGCTTATTTCCCTTTCCCTCCCCCCACCCCCACCCCACCAGATCATGCATTCTGCCATAACTGTCCTGCATCTTTCTCTCAGTTTTTTTTTCATTTTTTAGCTATAAGTGATAATCCATGAGTACAAGCATCCTTCATATAAACCTATCTGCAGGCTGTTGTGCCCAAACACCTACAGCCCACCATCCAGTGGGGGGTGACAGGTTGTTTGTTTCAATCAAGTTGATCAAATGAGTGTCCAGACTACATTGCTGTAGTTTCAACCATTCACCCAATCGAGCCCTTACATTCTACCATGCCCCCTCTTCCGCAGGTTGTTCCTAGGCTTAGAAAGGGGAACAGGTGGATGAGAGGTAAAACAGTCCACTCTCTCTGGAGCTGTTGACTTGGTCTCTGTCAATTCTGGCTGTTTCCTTTCATGGGCTGACGCGTTTGTCCAGGAATAACCTTTTTGATCCTACTAATGAAGAAACAAGCAATTAGATATATAGGTATTTAAGAGCACTAATAGTTATGGTAGGTTACTTTGGCATAGACACATGTTTGGATATGTTAATCCATGAATTACAATTTTTTCCCCCCCTGTTGGCCAGGGATCCAAGGCCCCACAAAAGGTAAGGGCTCTTGCCCTCTAAGTTGGGATACTACAGGAGGAGAGGCAATAAACCCTGCTGCCGAAGACCTGACGTTCATGGGAGGGATGTTTGAGACACACATGCAAGTGTGCAGTTGGCCTCTGGAATGCCAGAGAGTGTTACCAAAGGCCACTAAACCAATAAAGCAAATATGGGTCTCCCTGAGTCAAGCAGACTCCACCGTCAGCCAGCTACACTCACCTGCCTGGAAATACTGTGCAGCAGAGGCAGCCATGTGCCTGTATATCCCAAATCTAATTGGCTATTGCTCTCCCTTGGAGAAATAACCCATGGCTATGCCACAAGCTTACATCCTCTACAGGTTAGGAGATGTTATAAGCCACAGTAAGACCCTGTCATATATTAACAGGGGGAAGCAGACTCTTTACTTCATCCCCAGAGCTTCAAGACCAGCGACAGCCAAGAAATCTGCAGACTAAAACAACTGTCATTTTAGACACTGGGTGATCAGTTTATGAATGGACAATCAAGGCTGGCGACACCCGCAGCTCCATGGTAGAGCGCTTGCCTAGCAGGGGGGAAGCCCTTGGTTGGATCCCCAGCACTGAAGAAGGAAGAATTAATTATATAAATGAGGCTTTTAATACTATTGATAACCAAGGAACTTTTTATTTCTAGGAGACATGTCGACAAACTATAGAAGTTGAAATGTTATCAAATAGCACAGAAAAAATGGAGTTCCTGGCACGGGTTGGAAGGGACAACACAAGAGGAAAGAAGTATACAAGACAGACAGACAGACAGACAGAACCAACACACACTTACACACACACCTTCCAAGTAAAAGGCATTGCTCCTCCACCCACCTGTGCTGTGTCCTAGGAGGAAGTAAGGGAAGGGAGCACAATGGGATAGTTTCACCAGAGGCTCTGGGATTCCATAAGGGAACCTAGGAAAACTACCAGACCCCAGACTACCCATAGTGCTTTTCAGCTTTTTAAGCAGAGAAGTGCTCAGGATGCTGGCTTCTGGCTTCTTTCAGTAGGACTGAATGTATCCTGAGCTTAGGGTGTTGTCACTTAATGCAGAGTGACAGACACAAGCCAGGACCAAAGCATGCAGATAACTGAGATATGACCGCATCTTGGGACAACTTGTTTAATTCAGTTACATGTGTATTTTAAAAATAATAATTTACCCATTACATTGAGACAAAATGTCTTCAAAATTTGGCTGTGCCTACAAGGTCCCGGGTGTAGAACTTGACAGCATGTGGCAGGGACTGGGTCTACAAGTCACTAACCTCTCCATTCAAGCATTAGACCTACTTGATTAGGTTCATTTCCTAGGACTGAACTTTGAAAGATTATTAGCTGTCTAACCCAGAATCCCACAGCAGGGGTAAATGGGGAAAAGTTTCTTCAAATTTGTGTGGACTGTGGAGTGGAGGCTTGTAAAGCATAGAAACTCAGACAGACATGGATGATTTGATTCTGATAAATGGCACCCCCTGTCCAAACTGAGCAAGGATCCAGACATCTTTATGTCTGATCTCCAATAATCCTGCCAGGAGGTACAGAGCTGTCGATTTAATTAGGATGTCAAAGAGTTTGGCTGAGCCCCCAAATAAATTAGGCCATGATAGACTAGGAGTTCATTTATTCAATTTCATTCACTCAGTAAATATTCACTGGGCACTTATTCTTTGGCAGGTACTGTGCTAGTTCCTGGGGATAAATTCACAAGCAAAGCAAAGATAAACTTTCTTGTTATGGAACTTGAAGTACAGCTGAGAGACACAGATATCAGACAAGGAATTGTAATTCTGCTGAGCACGGTGAGGGTGAAATAACTGCACCAGGCCTCACCTAGATCTGCTGGCCACACTTATACTAGGAGAAGAGAGAGAGAGAGAGAGAGGAGAGAGAGGAAGAGAGAGAGAGAAGAGAGAGAAGAGAAGAGAGAGAGAATCTGTTAGGTGCTACCTTGTTTGCTTTGAAAGTTTTCAGGTTTGCAGTTGAGGAGGATCACTTCATTGCCTCACTTAAGTATTTGAGTATTGTTGTATTAGGTATTGGGTCCCTCAGGCTGCCTGCTATCAGGAAACATCATGGTCCACAGGACTTAAGCTCTAGACACCTGCTATTGCACAGGCTGAAAGTCTTTTGAAGAACCTTCTCCTGGTTAAACAACTTCTCCTGGCACTCTACAAACTGTGTCCTCACAGAGTGTGTTCTTTCTCTCTCTCCCCCTCTCTCCTTCCCCCTCTTTCCCTCCCTCCCTTGATCGCTCCCTCTCTCCCACTGCCATTTCTAAAAAGAGCACNTTGCCTTCCCACCCATAGAACAAGGAGAAATATGACAATGATGAGGTCGCTCCCCAACTGTAAATTGGAGACAACTATTGTAGAGGTAATCTCTTATAAAACCGGTAAAACTGCTTTCTTTAATTGACTACTAGACATGGGAACTGTGGAAGGGATTACTCTCTGTTCAGAACCAAATATAATACTAAAGTCCTAGGGCTATGCACTCAGGCAAAATATATTAATACAGGAGCTCTGACATCAGCAATGGATTGTTCTACCAGGTGGATGTTGGCCAGGGGATCCAAGGCCCCACAAAAGGTAAGGGCTCCTTGCCTCTAAGTTGGGATACCTACAGGAGGAGAGGCAATAAGACCCTGCTGCCGAAGACCTGACGTTAACATGGGAGGGATGTATTGAGACCACACATGCAAGTGTACAGATGGCCTCTGGAATGCCAGAGAGTGTTACCAAAGGCCACTAAACCAATAAAGCAAATATGGGTCTCCCTGAGTCAAGCAAGACTCCACCGTCAGCACCAGCTACACCTCACCTGCCTGGAAATACTGTGCAGCAGAGGCAGCCATGTGCCTGTATATCCCAAATCTAATTGGCTATTGGCTCTCCCCTTGGAGAAATAACCCATGGCTGATGCCACAAGCTTACATCCTCTACAGGTTAGGAGATGTTATAAGCCACAGTAAGACCCTGTCATATTTAACAGGGGGGAAGCAGACTCTTTACTTCATCCCCAGAGCTTCAAGACCAGCGACAGCCAAGAAATCTGCAGACTAAAACAACTGTCATTTTAGACACTGGGTGATCAGTTTATGAATGGACAATCAAGGCTGGCGACACCGCAGCTCCATGGTAGAGCACTTGCCTAGCAGGGGGGAAGCCCTTGGTTGGATCCCCAGCACTGAAGAAGGAAGAATTAATTATATAAATGAGGCTTTTAATACTATTGATAACCAAGGAACTTTTTATTTCTAGGAGACATGTCGACAAACTATAGAAGTTGAAATGTTATCAAATAGCACAGAAAAAATGGAGTTCCTGGCACGGGTTGGAAGGGACAACACAAGAGGAAAGAAGTATACACAGACAGACAGACAGACAGACAGACACACACACACTTACACACACACCTTCCAAGTAAAAGGCATTGCTCCTCCACCCACCTGTGCTGTGTCCTAGGAGGAAGTAAGGGAAGGGAGCACAATGGGATAGTTTCACCAGAGGCTCTGGGATTCCATAAGGGAACCTAGGAAAACTACCAGACCCCAGACTACCCATAGTGCTTTTCAGCTTTTTAAGCAGAGAAGTGCTCAGGATGCTGGCTTCTGGCTTCTTTCAGTATGACTGAATGTATCCTGAGCTTAGGGTGTTGTCACTTAATGCAGAGTGACAGACACAAGCCAGGACCAAAGCATGCAGATAACTGAGATATGACCGCATCTTGGGACAACTTGTTTAATTCAGTTACATGTGTATTTTAAAATAATAATTTACCCATTACATTGAGACAAAATGTCTTCAAAATTTGGCTGTGCCTACAAGGTCCCGGGTGTAGAACTTGACAGCATGTGGCAGGGACTGGGTCTACAAGTCACTAACCTCTCCATTCAAGCATTAGACCTACTTGATTAGGTTCATTTCCTAGGACTGAACTTTGAAAGATTATTAACTGTCTAACCCAGAATCCCACAGCAGGGGTAAATGGGGAAAAGTTTCTTCAAATTTGTGTGGACTGTGGAGTGGAGGCTTGTAAAGCATAGAAACTGAGACAGACATGGATGATTTGATTCTGATAAATGGCACCCCCTGTCCAAACTGAGCAAGGATCCAGACATCTTTATGTCTGATCTCCAATAATCCTGCCAGGAGGTACAGAGCTGTCGATTTAATTAGGATGTCAAAGAGTTTGGCTGAGCCCCCAAATAAATTAGGCCATGATAGACTAGGAATTCATTTATTCAATTTCATTCACTCAGTAAATATTCACTGGGCACTTATTCTTTGGCAGGTACTGTGCTAGTTCCTGGGGATAAATTCACAAGCAAAGCAAAGATAAACTTTCTTGTTATGGAACTTGAAGTACAGCTGAGAACACAGATATCAGACAAGGAATTGTAATTCTGCTGAGCACGGTGAGGGTGAAATAACTGCACCAGGCCTCACCTAGATCTGCTGGCCACACTTATACTAAGGAGAAAGAGAGAGAGAGAGAGAGAGAGAGAGAGAGAGAGAGAGAGAGAGAGAGAGAGAGAGAGAGAGAGAATCTGTTAGGTGCTACCTTGTTGCTTTGAAAGTTTTCAGGTTTGCAGTTAGAGGAGGATCACTTCATTGCCTCACTTAAGTATTTGAGTATTGTTGTATTAGGTATTGGGTCCCTCAGGCTGCCTGCTATCAGGAAACATCATGGTCCACAGGACTTAAGCTCTAGACACCTGCTATTGCACAGGCTGAAAGTCTTTTGAAGAACCTTCTCCTGGTTAAACAACTTCTCCTGGCACTCTACAACTGTGTCCTCACAGAGTGTGTTCTTTCTCTCTCTCCCCTCTCTCCTTCCCCCCTCTTTCCCTCCCTCCCTTGATCGCTCCCTCTCTCCCACTGCCATTTCTAAAAAGAGCACCAGTTTCTTTCTGATTGGGCCCTTCCCTGATTAATTTTATCATCTCCCTACTGGTCCTAGCTCCAAATTCACTCTAGAGATCAGGGAATTTGAAGGTCCTGCGATTCACTCCATTGCACACATAATAATAAAAATTATCAGTCTAGAATTTTCTGAAAATGAACCCGGATAAGCAAACATGAATCAAAATGTAAGCAGACAAATGTCTTTTTTTGTTGTTTGTTTGTTTGTTTGTTTGTTTGTTTCTAGACAGGGTCTCCTTGTAGCCCCAGCTGTCCTGGAACTCACTCTGTAGACCAGGCTGGCCTTGAACTCACAAAGATCCGCCTGCCTCTGCCTCCCAAGTGCTAGGATTAAAGATGTGTGCCACCACACCGGCACAAACAAATGTCTTTAACTTACTGTCAATCATGGTGTGGGGCAACAAAGCTGCTTTAGTAATGCATTTGTGACAGCAAAAATAGCAGCTTGTCAAACAGTTTCTAAGTGAGTTCAAATGTTTTAGCTTTTATTAATCACATTGTTTTTTTTTTTTTTTTATGAGGGCTTGAGGTAGAGAGAGAAGCTAGGTACAGAATCACCACAGAATCTCTTTCCTGTCCATCCCTGAAGAGACCTGCCAGCTCTCATCGCCATGCATGGGTCATCCCCCTGAATGGAGCGTGCTAACAGGTTTCATGTTTGAGGATAAAAGCAGACACAGAAGATGTCACGTGAGCATGATGGGTATGTGGCAAGCATTACATTGCCATGGGGTCTCGAGATGTTAATACTGCAGTGAATGAAGAGGCACAAGTGGAGGAAGAAGTGTTGCGAGCTTCTCCACTATTCTGTAAAGCCAACCTGGATGGTCCCGGGGCTGGCTGAAGCTGGTATATACTAGTTTGCCAATATGTAAGGCAAAGAAACACTAAGAAACTCTTAAAGGCTGTGTATTGATTAATCTGCACGGAAACTATTGTTTTTTAGAGGTCAAATGAAGACTTTGTCAAGCATCCTTTCTAAAAGCTTCTAAAAAGTACACAATCTTATTGCAACAAATCAAAGCAAAACAGAACCAAGTGAATTTTAACCATTCATCATCTCTCCTTGTCCTTTTGAATATGAACATGTCGCTTACCGTGGAGCAAAAAAACGAAAAAGGTTTGGGGGCTGGCAAAGGAAAGGATGTCAGTGTACTAGAAACAACACAATAGAGAGTTAGGACACAGGAAGAAGGAGCTAAAGGGATCAAAGCTACTGCAGATTAGCGAGGCCGTGTGGAAAAATGACTGCAACTTCTCCTAAACTTTGAGATATTACTGCCAGGCAAGAAAGCTTGTCCTCCATCACTACTGTGCTGTGACAGTGCATAAGTACCTACTGGAGTGCCAGCTGTTTAGCCATATGTCCCTTGGCCACCATCAAGCCTCCTGGAATTCAAAAGGAGCTCACCAAGCCTCAGTTAACTGGTGCTCCACACTGACACCAAATGGTAACAAGATAAACAGCAATAGCACCGACTGGGATTCTTTAATGACTGGTTTTTGTTTTGTTTTGTTTTGTTTTCTTTTGTTTTGTTTGTTTTGTTTTTTTTTTTAATTCCATGAACTTAATAAAAATAAATATTATTCACTGGACTAGGTAAACATATTTAAAATTTCTAAAGGTATGTTATGCTTTGATGCCCAAGAGAACAGAAATGTTTCCTAGAAGTTAGAGAAGAGGATAATAAAAATGCTAAGTTGATTTCTTTTTATAAATCCCAGGAGGAGTCTAAAGAAGAAATATAAAATGCGCCCAAGATTTCTATCCACACACAGTAGTGACATTTTAACGATTAGGAGTTTTATATGTACATAGAAGCCCACAGGAAGATTCAAATGAATCAGAAAAAAAATGGAAAATGACAAGTAAACACCTCCTTTGCCCCCTTTTCTGGAAATGTATTTAACCAATAAAAACGAGAGAATCCAGTTTCTCTATGGGCTCCAAGAGGCAGACACAACGCGGCGATTAGCTGTGCAAGAAAAGTATGGGCCAAGAAGTGCATGTGAAAGAAGCGAGAGAAGCCGAGAGCTTCATCAAAACATGACACGGTTTGACCAAGAAGGAAGAGATAGATGAGAGCGAGCGGCCGCTGCAGTCATCTGAGACTGTGCTTTCAGAGAAAAGCATGCAGGACTCCTCCATGCAGGAGTCTTAATCCACTCAGCAGTCCCAGAAAAACCACTGTCTCAGAGGCACAGCCTGCCCTGCCTTGCAGGCGATGCTTAGTCCTCGGTTAATGGAGCAGGAGACATGGCTCCTTCTCAACCCAGTAATAGGCTGAAGTCCAACAGCTGGGGTGAGAGAAGGTGGTTACCCTGCTTTCCCTCCAGACATGAGAGAATTCCTTCTGTTGGGCCTTCTTTTTTTGGTTTGTTTGTTGATTTTTTGTTGTTGTTGTTGTGGAGACAGGGTCTCCCTGTAGCTCCCTATATAGACCAGGCTGTCCTCAGTCTCACAGAATCACCTCCCTCTGCCTCTCGAGTGCTGGAATTAAAGGTGTGCACCACCATCCCTGGGCTCAGTTGGCCTTTCTTTTAGCTAGTTTTTTTTGTGTGGTTTCTCTTATAAGTTTCAATAAATTTAAAATCAGTCATCAATTTTATTTACTTATAAATAAAATGTCATTCAGTATATATTTGATAATTTAAGTTAAAATATATTTTTTATTTTTTTAAAATTATTTACATATTTCTTCATTCATGGTCTGTGAAGGCAATCAATAGATTAGTGACAGTGGCTCTCTCCTACCATTTGGGTTCTGAAGACTCAAATGACCTGGGCTTTACCCTCTCACCAGCCTCAAGTTAAATTATCTTGATTCTTCCCTCCATCTCATATGTAACTAGCTACTTAATCTTATTGATACTTATAAAATATTTTATAGTTAGATGGTAATGTTTAACTAATAAGTTATCCATAATACTCTCTTAAATCCCAGATTCTATTATTGCAAAACTGATGCATTGAGGAAAATCTGATTCTATAGTGATCATTTATAATTATGTTGATAAAGTGAAATGATGAGACTGTTGAGAACCCTAGAAGACCACAGATTTTGCAGTGTGAAGATTCAGACCCAATTTAACATGAAGGTTTCTTAAGAAGCTAAGAATCTATGTGATGTGAAGGGATAGGAGGCAGTGGGCTAGGAAGCAAGAGAAGTTGAGCTGAGGTGTAGTTTTTCTTTGACAGTATATGGGGAACTGGAAACCTGGATGGTCTTTCAGAGCTTTCTTAAGCTTGAGTAAGAGGATTTTCACATGTTCCCAGGTGCCTACTTCTGAAACCATCCTGGCATAAGAAAAGAAATTCTAGAGAGGGACACTTCTGGCTTTGGTTGTCAGATTATTAAAACAATGACCCCAAAGAATCAAATTTCACCAAAGAGTCTCATGATGGGAGACAGGAAAGGATGAAGCCCTGGTGCCAGCCAGAGGGGGAACTTGCCTCTCAGGAAGAGAATTCACAGTCTGACAACTTACCAGACCACCTTACAGTACAAACCAAAGCCAAGAAAATGAAAGATCAATGACGAATGGGCCACACCTTGTCCAAGACTGCTTACTTGTACATACCTTTTACTTTCCTTTTAAAAAATAGTTTGTTATTTTTATTTTATGTGTATGAGTGTATTGCCTGCATGTAGGTAGATGCACCAGTATCATACAATGCACACTGTCAGAAGAGGGCATTTGGTCCACTGGAACTGGTTGTTAGCCACCATGTGGGTACTGGGAATAGAACCTGGGTCCTCTGCAAGAACAGGCAGTGCTTTTAGCCATCTCTCCAGCTCCCATACATTTGCTTTCTTTTTAAACCTCCTGTCAGTACCCCAGAGGCAAGCTGAGACCACTTTATTTGTTCCTGTTCCCAATGTGGTCACACTGAATACATTTCACTGATGTCTCTTTAATGATCATTCTGGTGACAAGTGGCTGAACCTAGCTTGTTGGGACTGATAGAACTCAGGCTTTGACCCTAAAAATTCCAGTAACCAGACCCATGTGCTTTGAGTGCTTTGAGAAGACTTTGACTTGTGTTGTGACTTGACCGTAAACCTTTGATGTGTGTTTTTGATTGAATGTGAAATGTCACCCAAATTTCTCATAGCTGGTGGTGTTCTTTGGAAAGTGTGCAGAGCTTTTTTTTTAATTTTTTTATTAGTTTTATTTATTTCTGTATGTGTATGAATGTACTGTCTGCATGCAAGTTTGTGCACCCGTGTCGTGCAATGCTGCGGAGGTCAGAAGAGGGTGTCAGATTCCCCTGGAACTGGAGTTCTCCTGGAACTGGAGTTTCAGATGGTTCTCGGTTGCCATGTGGGTGCTGGGGATTGAACCCGGGTCCTCTGTAAGAGCAGTCGGTGCTATTAACCGCTAGGCCATCTCTCCAGCCCTGAAAAGTGTGCAGAGCTTTTTTTTTAATTTTTTTTATTAGTTTTATTTATTTCTGTATGTGTATGAATGTACTGTCTGCATGCAAGTTTGTGCACCCGTGTCGTGCAATGCTGCGGAGGTCAGAAGAGGGTGTCAGATTCCCCTGGAACTGGAGTTCTCCTGGAACTGGAGTTTCAGATGGTTCTCGGTTGCCATGTGGGTGCTGGGGATTGAACCCGGGTCCTCTGTAAGAGCAGTCGGTGCTATTAACCGCTAGGCCATCTCTCCAGCCCTGAAAAGTGTGCAGAGCTTTTAAAAGGTGGAACCTTGATGAGCAAAGTTGCTCCCTCACTGGGAGCAGGTCTTGGTTCCACTTTCTGCTTACTTTCTGCTTTCTGAGTAGGGATGCAATGGGATCAGTTAGGCTCCTCTGGCCATGAGGTCCCCTGCCTGTTGCCTTGACTTCACCACCTTGAACTGTGAGCTAAATAACAACTTCCTTCCTAAAGCTGTATCATACCCAATTTCAGTTATTAGCTTGATACAACTTAGTGTCACCTGGAAAGAAGGAACATCAATTGAGGAATTTTCTAAATCAGTTTGGACTATGGCCATGTCTGTGAAGCATTTCTTTAATTGCTAATTTCTGTAAGAGGGACCAGACCACTGTGGGTGGCTGAGCAGGCCAGAGTAAGTCAGTAAGCAGTCTTCCTCCGTGGTTTCTGAATGCTTTATCATAAGAACAGGAAAAAAAAAAAAACTAGAAGTTGATTTTCTCAGGGTATTTTATCACAGCAACAGGAAAAGAAACTGGAATAGTGGGGCTGGAGAGATGGCTCAGTGGTTAAGAGTGCCAACTGCTCTTGTAGAGGACCCGGGTTCAATTCCCAGCACCCACATGGTGGCTAAGAACCGTCTTTAACTCCAGTTCCAGGGGAATCTGCCACCCTCTTCTGACCTCTGTGGCATTGCAGGACATGGGTGCACCAACCTACATGCAGACAGTACACTCATACACATAAAAAATTTAGGAGATCTCCCAAGACCACCTGAAGCACAGCAAGGAGCTGGAACAAACACAGATGCCCCTCAACTGATGAGTGGATAGAGAAAATGTGGTACATCTACACAATGGAGTTCTATGCAGCAGTAAAAAAAGATGACATCATGAGCTTTGCAGGAAAATGGCTGGAGCTAGAAGATATGCTGAGTGAAGTAACACAGTCCCAGAAAAACAAATGATGAATGGTATCCCTCATCTGTGGATGCTAGTGCCAATTACCTAGTTGTATTTCTTGTGCATGGCCCCTTGAGCTTTTGTCCAAGTAGTTGGGAGTGATGCATATTGGAAACAACAACAACAACAACAGCAGAAAGGACTGCATCAAAGAACTGACTGAAATGGTAAACTCCTGCTCAAAACAGTCAAGTTCCACATGGAGAATTTTGAGAAAGACTGAGAAAGAGATGAAAAGTATGTTTGGCAGAATGCATGAGCTCTGGTGGGGTGGGAGGATGGGGTGGGGCACACGGGTCTAGGTTTGATTAGTAACACAATAAATAAATAAGTAAATAAATAAAACTAGAAGTTGATTTTCTCAGGGTATTTTTATCACAGAAACAGGAAAAGAAACTGGAAAAATTAGGCATCTTCCTTAGTGAAGCAATTCTCCAAGGGGCTTACACGTTCTCACAGCACCTGGAGGTATCCTCCAGCAAGAACGCTCTGGGAAGCATATATCAGCATCATCACACTATGTTTTAGGCCTATATGATTTTTAAAAAATAGTTATTTTGGGCTGGAGAGATGGCCTAGCGGTTAAGAGCTCCGACTGCTCTTGCAGAGGACCCGGGTTTGATCCCCAGCACCCACATGGTGGCTGAGAACTGTCATTAACTCCAGTTCCAGGGGAATCTGACACCCTCTTCTGACCTCCATGGCATTGTACAACATGGGTGCACAAACCTACATGCAGACAGTACATTCATACACATGAAAAATAAATAAAATTAAACAAGAACTTTAAAAATAGTTATTTTTTTATTTTTTGTCTGTACATGTATGTAAGTGCACCTATGTCTTGCAATGCCTACAGAGGTAAGAGGGTATCAGATCTCCTGAAACTGGAGTCATGGATGGCTGTTAATCACTATGTGGGTGCCAGGAATCAAACCTGGGTCCTCTGCAAGAGCAGCCAGTACTCTTAACCACATAGGCTTCTCTCCAACCCCAAGCAAATGCGATTTTTTAAAAAGTGCATTGCTCAATTGCCCTCCAGAGAATTCCCATCATAATAGAATGAGTGTCACTGTCTCCATATCCTTGGCAAGGCAAGATACTATCATTCTTTTAGTTTTTGAGGGTCTAATAGACAAGAACTTAGACATTGTTTCCATCTTGATCTGAAACATTTTTTAAAAATTTGACTGAGATTGAGGTTTATTTTAGCCAATTTTCCTTTCTTCTGGACACTGCCAATTCAGATGGCTTCCATAGACTGTGAGACTTTTGCTAATTAGTTTGTAAAATCTAAATTGGACAAGGGGAATTGACTTTTTCACCATATCTGTTATAAAGGTGTACCAACTTATTCATGAAGTCTTGGCCACTACAAAGTTTTAATATTTTGGGGGGTCTTTTTGAGACAGGTTCTCCCTGTACTCCCAGCTGGCCTGGAAATGACTCTGTGGAACAGGTTGGCCTTGAACTCACAGAGATCTGCCTGCCTCTGCCTCCCAAGAGCTAGGACTAAAGGCATGCACCACCATGCTCAGCAAATGTTTTAATTTTTACATCTAAGAAGTAGATATATATTATTCAAATTTTGCGACTTCTGGTCCTTAACTTAATAGATATAGTCAGTCATCTTTTCATCTGGAAATCTTATACTTTTTGACATTTAAAACAGTTGTTATTGTAAGTAAAACACATAGACCATTCATAACAAATGTTCATCTTAATGCATTAAGAAATATAAATCTAATGTAACTACACGCAGGTCACTCAGAGCACTGGAAGCACCCCAGAAACCTCTGTGCTTCCCTCTTTTACTAGCCGTCTCAAAAAAGTAAATGCTATTTCAATTTTATAATAATTATCCATGTTATTTAATAAGGATCACAAAGCAAGCAGCCAAAATGAAACCTGTGCTCATTCTCTCATCCCATCTACCCATCTTTGTAAATAACACACCATCACTCCAGCTCAAGTTATTGATCATAACTGCCCTGCATTCTCATATCTGACCTGTCACCTATCTGGGGATCATTATCTGGGAAATGCAACCAATAGGCACATTTCCACAGCTACCTCTTTGTCCCAAGTCATCATCATTTTTTCCTGGCAAACTTCAAAAGCTTCCTGATTTGTCTCACCAGTTCTTTGACCTGCCTGTTATCCATTTTCAGAAGTGCGTGTGGCATATTATGGTTTGAATATGTCTGCCAGAAGTTCATGTATCAGAAGCTTTATCCCCAAATTCACATGTTGTAGGTATTTGGAGAGGCTGAGGAGGTGGATTAATGGGGTAAAGCACATGAGCTCCTGAGTTTGGATTCCTAACATCCATATAAAAGCCACATATTGTTGTAGTTTCACCATTGGACACTCATTTGATCAACTTGATTGAACATACAAGCCCCCCCCTGCTGGATGGTGGGACCCATGAGCTGTGTGGGTTTGGGCACAACTGCTTGCAAATTGGTTTTACATGAAGGATGCTTGTACTCACAAATTATCACTTATTGTTAAAAAAATGAAAACAAAACAAAACAAAAAAGCAGAGAAAGATGCAGAAAACTTAAGGCAGAATGCATGATCTGGGATGGGTAGGGGTGGGGTGGGGGGAAGGGAAGGGGATATATGCCTGAACTGAATTGGAAAATGATGTATGAAATACACAAAGCATCAATAAAAAAAATAAATAAATAAAAATAAAAAAATAAAAGCCACGTATATGTGTAGCTCGAGTTGAGGGATGGAGATGCCTGTATGCCAGAGCTCACTATCCAGCCAGTCTAGCCCAAATGGCAAGCTTTATGCTCACAGAGAGAAGGTGTCTCCAAAACTAAGGTGTTAGCAATAGAGGAGGTCATCTGACTTCATCCTTTGAACTATACACACACACACATATGGAAATCACCATTTGGTGGAGAGATCTATGACAGGGCATTAGAATTAGATGATCTCATGACTGTGGATCCCTTTGATGTGGCTGTAAGAGAGGAGACAAGCACTAGTAACAGTTCAGTAAGAAAGCCTCACCAGATGCCAAGTGGGATCCAGTGTTCTTATGGTTCCCAACCTCTAGAACTGTCAACAAAATAAACTTATTTCCTTTATAAATGCGTTGGTCTCAGGTATTTTTCTATAACAGAAAATAGACCAGGACATGCTAGTTAAAACTTACCTAGTGGACAAAAACCTTGAGTATAGCACTGGCCAATTTTGATAGTATAAATACTCCAACCACAGAGAATTCAAGACGACTGTTAGACAAAGGGCTTGTACATTTCCTGAAAGTATAGTCATGTACTCGTGAAGCCTGTGAGGCCATCTCTAGCTCACTACTGCATATTCTCACAACATCACATCCAGGCAGCTTTGCAAACTGTGGACCACAGTACCTCATTCTCACTCCAAACTTCCCATGTCTTTTTTCAGACTCAGGATAAAGATTTACAATATAATTCACCAACTTTTATTTCTCTCTACAAAGTTCCCTTCTTCATGATCTATAGTAAAATAAGTGAAAGCTAGAAAAGACCCAAATTATAAATCACAAATTATTCTCCCAAATAATTCATGCACTATTCAAATTAATTTTGAAATTAAAATCATGTTTATGAGTTTTAGTCTTAATTCTACTTTTACTGATTTTATTCTCCCTCAGACACATCTTTCTAAATTCCCCATGTTGATTATTCTCTTAATCAGCTGTTTTTCACCTACATATTATTTCATAAAGCATTAACCAGTAGGATGTGGTATATATCCTACTGCGTGTTCCTAGCCATGTCTAAGAATGTTTCTCTCTTAATTACATGTAAAAAGCTGCTAGACTAAGTACAAAAATATCTTTTGTTGTTGGTGAGGGAACTATAATTACAGAAGAAAAGGGTACATTCTGGTGATCTTGTAGAATATATTCTTGCAGTAGAAAGATAGATGTCCTCTTTTCTAGAGGGTATGAATTATAGACCTTGCCACCTCAATTCTAGTGATAATGTGTGATTAGTGGAGGATCTCCTTGTTCTTCATGGCAGTAGATTCAGGGGTGACCAGTACACTCCTCAGTCCAGCCCCTTAGACACAGCTGTGGCTAGGCATGTCAAGTGCAGTAAGCTGACTCCTCCTCTTATCTTGAATACCATTGAAAATTTTCTTCATTTTTCTGTATTCTTGAAGGTATTTGTTTAGAATTTTAGAAGTGTTACACCAAAAAATTTTAGCCTGGGACTATATTTTTCCAGACACAGTTTTGACAATCTTCGAATGTTTTCTGTTTATTTGCATTTCTAACGTTTCAGTCCTTACTCCCCTAAATTTGCAGAGGTAAAACACAGGATTCTAGACATTGTCCAAAAGAGAAAGTGTTAAAACACTAGATACAGATAAAATTAGGAATGTTGCCAGGCATGGTGGTGCATGCTTTTAATCTCAGCACTCTGGAGGCAGAGGCAGAGGCAGGCAGATCACTGTGAGTTCAAGGCCAGCCTAGTCTACATAGTCAGTTCCAGGACAGCTGGTGCTACAGAAAGACCCTGTTTCGAAAAGGCCAAAAAAATTGGGAAGGTTTCAAACCAAAATATTTGATTTTTGAATCAAAAGATAGGACCTAAAAATAATAAAAATTAACTTTGGGGTCATAAGGACTTTTACAGACTCATGGGCAATTGGAACAAAAGTGGAAAAGGATGATGAATTTATGTAAGATCATGTAAGAAACAAGTCTAATTTTGTCACCAGAATATAACTAGACCATCCGTACCTTATCTTCATTAATCAGTGGGTAGGCAGTGCCAAGCTAGAAGGGAAATGCCTGCCTTGTGGTAGTATTTCAGTAACTCAGCTCAGGTTTCCAACAGACAGACCCTGAGATGGAAGTACTCGTGCAAGTGATTGACTCACAAAGTGGTCCCAGGAGACATCTGGGAGGATATGAGGTAACGGGATGGGGACAGAAGCCAAGAAATGACATCACTTTGGATAATTTCCAGACCTGACACAATCCCACAGGAAAACCCAAACTTCCAGAGTATCAGAGAGTTTGTTGTTTCTCAAGGCAAGGAGATGGACTTTCAGACTGGCCATCAGTCCATCAGTGGCTATCGCCAGAGACTGTGAACTCCCCAGATGACAACTTCTTGGTCTAGGGAAGCCACTCCGCAGTTCAGAGATATAGTTAGAGGAAGGCTGCAGGCAAAAATAACCCTCAACAAAGCAGCAAGAGATTATAGAGACCAAGGAAAAGAACCTGTAGGCATTCCTGGGTGTGCTACCATCATCTACTCTACAAGTGTTCGGAATTATTTCTTTCATTTTTTTACTTTATTTTTAAATTATTTGTGCATATGTCCATGTGGTATGTGTAGTGGGCTGGGCTCATGAACGTGTGGGTGCTCGCACACAGAAGTCAGAGATCAATGTTGATAAATCACTCTCCACCTTGTTTTTTGAAACAAGCCCTCTCACTGTCTGACTGCTTAGAGAGCAAGACCCAGAGATTCTCCTGTCTCCACCTTCTCTTTATTGTACCAGTGGACACTGCTGCAACCTGTTTTGTGCACAGGTCCTAGGGATCTGAATTCACATTGGTTGTTTAGCAAATATTTTCCTGACTCCACATCTCTCTGGACCAATGTTGATAATTATTGAATGGACATCAGCAAGCATGATTGAGAAGGATCAGGCAATATTTTCTAAACAATGAGAAAAATAAAACATAAATGGATAGAGAAGCACAGAGATAACTTAGTCTCAAAATTATGCCATAGTATGCAAAAATGTATTTCTTAAGTAAAAAACTCTCTTTGATTCCTGAAGTTTATTTAAAATATTAATATTCTTATAGGAGAGTTTCCAGGCCAATTTTGCTTTTGAACTTTATACTTCCTGTATTTTATAGTGATGGATTTTTTTTAATTTTTAAAATGTATTATTTTTTATGTGTATGAGTGTACTGTCTGCTTGTAGGTTGGTGCACCCTTGTGTAATGCTGCAGAGGTCAAAAGAGGGCGTCAGACTCCCCTGGAACTGGAGTTAAAGATGGTTCTTAGCTGCCATGTGAGTGCTTGGAATTGAACCTGGGTCCTCTACAAGAGCAGTTGGTGCTTTTAACCACTGAGCCATCTCTCCAGCCCCATATAGTGATGGACTTTTAAAAACTACTTTGGTCTTAGCATCACCAATTTTTGATTCATTCCACAGGTTGCTCACATATGCAATTACGTATTAAGTCCCTACCAGGAGACAAGGAACCATAGCATAGCAATGAGTGTGATCAAGCCATGAGCCTTCTTAGATGGCTCATAGGATAAACATGCTTGTCCTGAGTTGGACAAGGAAAACTTCATGACCTCTTCAACAGGTTCATGTTGTAAACTCTTTCAAAATGTATTGACCACACATGGAAACATATGATGAACTCAGAATCAGAGTGGTCAGGCAACCGTTTGTTAGAAAGTCTCTAATTAATAAATAAGTTGGCAATAAAAGGAAATGGGAAGGTGGAGTTGCCATTTATAACCATCTGTCATAGGTTGTTTTATTTTAAAAGAAACCCTTTGCATTTGTTTATTTGATGGTAACATGTGACATACTATTTTAATTCTCATTTACTAAACAAAGGATCCAATAAGAGAAGGGTAAGTCATCTGTCCAGTGTCAATGTAACCAGCCAGAACTGACTTCAAACTAGAATACCTGAGGAAAAAACACCCCGTCTCCTCACACGTTATGCCAGACATTAGAGAACAACTGCAATACTAGTTTTACTCTAGCGTAATGTGAAATACAAACTGTTCAAAATCTCTCTAAACTAACTGGGCTGAAACTTCAGAATGGAACAGAGATAAGGAGACACATAGAATGAATTTATAAATGAACTAATCCTGAAATTGTATTTGAACAGAAAGGACGGGAGAGAATAAATCAAGCGGTACTCAGAAGAAGGTTGAGAAGGAAGAGAAAACCCACAGAGTGGGAGGAAACCTTCACTGCAGACACATCTGACAAAGCATTAATTTCCAGAGTATACAAGCTACTCAAAAAACAAAGAAGAAAGAAAACAAATGAAACACTCAAAAGATGGAGCAAAGATCTGAATAGAGCTTCATAATAGGAGGAATAGAAGATGGGCTGAAGAAACATTTAAGAGTTTCAGCATCTCTGAGATAATTAAGGAATGCAAATTAAAACCACTTGGATATCACCTTACTCCAATAAGACTGGCTAGGATCAGGAACACGAATGCTACCAATGCTGGAGAGGTTGTGGGGAAAGGGGAACACTCACACATGCTGGTGGAAGTAAACTTGTACGACCACTATGGAAAGCAGTGTGGAGAACACTTAAAGAACCTCAAAATGAGCCTTCCATTGACCCAGTCATACCAACTCCTGGTATATACCCACAAGACAATCTTACTGCAAAGATACATGCACAGCTAGTTTATTGCAGCTCTGTTCACAATAGCAAAAAGCTGGGACCAGCCAGGTGCCCCTCGATGGACGTGGAATAGAGAAAATGTGGTACGAGTGTATACAATGGAGTTCTATGCAGCGGTAAAGAGGGACAACATCATGACTTTGCAGGTAAAATGGACTGAGCATAGAAGACATTAGTTAAGTGAAGTAACACAGTCCCCCAGAAAAACAAACGACAAAATGGTGTCCCTCATATTGGATGCTAGTACCAATAACAATCGATATAAATATTTCTCGGGAGAGGGATGCATAGTAAAAGAAACAACAACAGAAAACTGCATCAAAAACGACCGAATGGTGAATTGGGAGGGGGGGGAGGGGTGAGAGGGAATGGGTATATCTAATTAATGATATATATTTGAGATGAGTTCACAACAGTTTTGCCCTAGACACTGTCCTACAGGATACATGTGTTTTTAGGACTTAGTAAAAGTAATATAAAATGTGTATATTAAACAAATTGTTTACAGACTCTGATAAAAACGGTAATGCTGTTTAAGTTAAATGGAGATATAAATTGCTGTTGTCCACATTTGTTTTTACATAAAATTTTGATAGCAGCAATAACTTTTGGGATTGGCACATACAAATGTTCTTTAAATTTCTCTGTTGGTACAGTATCACCTTGTAAGCATTCTCTTTAAGATGATTTAACATAAAAATTAAGTTTGCTCCTCAAGTTAATCATATATAGTCACCCAAAACAACATGAGGGGTGAATTTGATGAAATCTGAGACCTTGATTCCACCCTATAGTTATGTATAAAACAACTGTCCCGCTGGAAGACTCAATGGGTTTAAAAAAAAGGGGGGGGTACAATAGACAATGAGAACCTACACCTTTTCATCAAAAAACCTCACAATTCAAACTTAAAACTACTACAGGAAAGATTTGATGGGTGTTGTCCAACAGGACAAATGTCACCAACTTAACGCCTGAGAAAGAAAAACATATACAGCTTTGCATTGAGTAGGATGTACCAAAGAGTGCCAACTGAAAGCTGGATCCGTCTGAACATGGAAGGAAAGAAAAGCCTCAGATTACCATAAACATCGAAACCCCTCGTGGATCCTACATGTAACAACTATTATAATGAGTTCTAATGAAACTTACCTTCTAGGTGAGCAAAGGTTGATATGAAGAGAGACTTTCTTGCCTCCCCCTAGAACAAGGAGAAATATGACGATGATGAGGTCACTCTCCAACGTAAATTGGAGACAACTATTATAGAGGTAATCTCTTATAAAACTGGTAAAACTGCCTTCTTTAATTGACTAATGGATACAGAAACTGTGAAAAGGGATTATTCTCTGTTCAGAACCAATATACATACTAAAGTCCTTAACTATGCATTAAGCAAAAAATATATCAATAAAACATCAAGTAATAGATTATTCCTACCAAGGAGTGTTTGGCCAGGGGGATCCAAGCCCCACAAACGGTAAAGGCTCTTGCCTAAACTAGGATACCTGCAAAAAGAGGTGATAAGGCCCGCTGTGCCGAAGACCTGATGTAACATGGGAAAGATGTATTGAGACCACACATGCAAGTGTACAGATGCCTCTGGAACAACCAGAGAGGTGTACCAAAGGCCACTAAAACCAATATAAAGCAAATACAGTTCTCTTGAGTCAAGCAAGACTCCACCGCACCACCAGCTACACCTCACTGCCTGGAAATACTGTGCAGAGAGGCAGCCATATGCCTGAATATCAATCTAATTGGCTATTGGCTCTCGTCCTTGGAGGAATAACCCATGGCTGATCCCACATGCTTACATCCTCTACAGGTTAAGAGATGTTATAAGCACAGTAAGACCCTCTCATATCTAACAGGAAAAAATTGTAATTCATGGATCAACATATCATCCAAACATATGTGTCTATTACCAAAGTAACCTACCATAACTATTAGTGCTGTTTAAATACCTATATATAAACTCTTTGTGGCTTCATTAGTAGGATCTGAAGTTTATTCCTGGAACAACTGTCAGCCCATGAAAGGAACAGACAGATTGCCAGATGCCAAAAACAACAGCTCCAGAGAGAGAGTGGACATGGGTTTACTTCTCATCCACTGTGCCCCTCTTTTCTAGCCTGGGGAACATCTGCAGAAGAGAGAAGAGCGGGTGATAGAATGTAAAGGGCTCGCAATTCGGGGTGAATGGTGAAACAACAGACATTAGTATCTGGACAGCTCATTTGTAATTTGTTTTTTTTGAACATACAAGCCACCCCCCAATGGGTTGGTGGGCCCTGTGGGGCTTTTTGGTTGGGCACTAGCGCTAACAAATTGGTTTTACATGAAGGTAGCTTGTACTCATGAATTAATCACTTTCGACCAGAAAAATGGAAAAAAAAAAAAAAAACCGGATAAAGATGCAGGCGTTATGAGAAGATGCATGATCTGGGATGGGGTGGGGGTGGTGGGAGGACAAGGGAAAGTTATCCATGAAACTGAATGTAAAATATGGTGTAATAATGCACAAAATCCATAAAGAAATGTTTACAAAAGGTGTGGTGCACATAGTACAATAAAGTTAGAATTAAAAACTATTTTTGAAGAATTTCATCAAACTCTACTTTCGATCATATTCATTCCCAGCTCTACCTTTAACTGCTCCTAACCAACCCTCCCCAATTTCATGCCTCCTTTAAGGTTTAACACTAGTCACGTGTGAACCTACAGCAATAACCTGACACTCATTGTGATCACTTGATTGAAACATACGCAGCCCCCCCCTGCTGGATGTGTGGGACCAGTTGGCTGTGTGGGTTTTGGACCAACTTGCTTGCGAATTGTTTTGTTTACATGAAGGATGCTTGTACTATAAATTATTCACTTATTGCTAAGAAAATGAAAAAAAAACTGAGAGAAGATGCCAGGACAGTTATGGCAGAATGCATGACTGGGATGGGGTGGGGTGGGATGGCGTGGAGGTAAGGGAAGGGGAAATATGCCGTGAACTGAAGATGGAAAAATGATTGTAGAAAGTACACAAGCATTCAATAGAAGAAAAAGATTTAAATAACGCACACACACACACAAAAAGAGAAACAGTCAAGGGCAGTCAGCACCTTGTGGAACGTGAATGAGCCACCCAGAGTTTTGAGTGCTTGAAACTTGTCAAAGCCCTGAACACTCAGTTCAACCACTGCTAATGATGAGTCAGGCTAATAAATACAAGGTCTAGGTTATCACACTCCTGCTATGTGTGGAAGGAAAATCAATAAGACCAGCTTCGTATGAAATGAAAGCCTTTAGCCTCTCAAACAGCCCAAGGGCAAATGTGTTTATGAACTAGAAGCATGGTGAACTCAGTGTCAGTCAACGGGGCATCAAGCTCAGGATATGCTTGAGACTGCACTCTGTTTGTCACTCCCCACTAAGTATATTATATCTAGGCCATAAAAATGACATCATCAAAGCAGACTATCTAGCAGCACTGGGTATAAGAATATATTAGAAGTACATGTACCTCAAATTTAGATTTGTTCATTGCTGGGTTTCACATAGATACACTGGAGTTCATTAATTTTCAGTCATTATTGGGTACTTGACACATGGAAAGTTTGTGCTTCATACTGTGGCTGGAAACACCAGTATGAACTCCCACTGGAGCCTGAAATGCGTCTATAAAACTCAGTGTAAATACCAAAGATATTAGCATTTACCCAAACAGGTCCAATTTCAAACATTTTTCTCTATTAATAAAAAGGTCTTCTTTTGTTTATTTTTATTGAGAATAGGTGTACATCACAGAAATAAGATAGATGATGATAGATAGATAGATAATAGGCAGATAGATGATAGATGAAAAACTAAATATTTAAGCTGCACAAGATAAACCGAGAGGCAAATGGCTCTACCTCTTAATTAACCTCTTAAATGCTTCCATTCTTTTCTGTCTTGAATGCCAGAATTTATCTCTTCTCATCACCTGAATTTCAACAATAAACATTCTTATCTAGTATTATTATGAGAGCTCTCTACTCTAAAAAGGGCTCAAAATTTTCTTCCCACAATTAACAAAGATTTTAAAATGGCAGTCTGTGGTAGAAGACTTCCTTTCCTTATTTGGATAATATTTGAATTTGACAATATATTTTTTTTCAATGATTAATACAGGTTACAGTTATTTATTAAAAATAAAGTTGGAGGCTGGAGACATGGCTTAGCAGTTAACAGCATTAACTGCTCTTGCAGAGGACCTGGATTCAGTTCCCAGCATTTTAACAGCCTGTCCACGAGCCATGTCTGTTCCTACCCTGGAGTCTTCCCTCGCAGTACCCCAGCCTTCTCACTGTTGCTCAGACTTCTGGAGCTCTTTCATCATTATGCTCCCTGGCACATCTTCATACTATTCTCTGTGACTAGAACTTCCTTCTCTCTTTCTCCTCCCCCAGCCATACAGTTTTAGATAATGTTAGCATTTTCTAGATAGTTTCTACCCTCCTTTAGATCACGTACTGGATGTCACAAGTTCAGGCTGGACTCCTGCTTTCTGTATTACATTCAAGAATCATATCACTCTTATTCAATATTATAATATCAGCATAGCACATGGATCATTTTAGAAACTAATTCATTGCATATATTGAAAAGATATTCCAAACTATATATGCTGAAAGTGTTGCCTCCTTGATGTTTGGGTGTGTCATGGGTAAAGAACACCCCTGAATACATGACCACAAAGAATCATGTAGTTTAGGTTGGTTGAGCAATATTTTATGCATAACACATTGTTTCTGTTATTTAAAAGAAGTTGGGAAGAACATGAAAAAGATGAGCCTTTTATCCAAGGCAGTGGTGGTGTGTTTCCTGGGCCTGTGGCCAGAATGTCTGGATAATGTAAGGAATCCATGACCAAGTTCAGATAATTAGAGGAGAAATATATATGTTCAGGACAGCAACAATGTTGTGTTTCCCTTCTGTCCTTCCCACCACACCTTGCCAGCAGGAGCACACCTGTAAGCTCACACCAGTCATGTGCTTGCCAATATGTACAGAATACCCAGCCAAGCCCTTGAGTGTTCAGCATTAAGAATTTGAAAATATGATGAACACTTAACTTGTGCTGGGGTGAAAGTATCTGCTACATTTTGATGTAAACTTGTGGAATGGATTTTTCTTCAGAGCTCTCATTGACTGAACAGGCTGTGGCTTTTATATCAATGAAGGAGAAGAGAAATGCCACAGGAGAACCAAGGATAAGATGATACCAAACATTCAAAATAAAGATTTCCTTCTAAATACTATGTCTTGATGGGGAAAACATCTGCACATTTTTAAAGGAGACACAGAAATTGACTCAAGACAGCAAGTATTTTAAGGGTTAAATAAAGGGCTCATTATTGAATTACAAAGCTTACTTGATTATAAAAATCTATACAACTTTAAGTCCTTAAATGCAAACAGAGGAAACCCTGCTTCCCTCAGCATTCATATAGCATGTCTATTTGCAGATGCTAAAGTGAATTTGACATCACAGTAAGTAGTTCAAACAATCTATATTGCTGGGAGCTTTTTCTCACAAGAGATTGATTTTCTAGCACCATCAACGGCAAGCCCAGAAACACCTTCCACTTTTGTTTACCATCCCACAAGGCTGGGATGTTGTACTTCACACTGCATGATGATACAAAGCAAACTTTTAAGCATTTAACTGGAAAAGTTGATGAATTATTTAGCTCTTCATCTTGAAATGATTTTAGCTTCATCCTGCTAAATAACTGTTTATTAAGAAAGTTGAACCTGCCGGCCTTGGACCCAGGTAGGCTTCAGTTCTTCTCCCTCAGATCTCTGAACTAGCTTCCTAACCCAGACCAGCTAAACTCTCTAGCATAGACTGCTAACTCCCTCTTGAGGTGCTACCACACCCCCCCCATCTTCCCTGGCTCCTGACCAGCAGGACTGCCTTGTTCTGCCCTGCCCTCCTGGTACTCTGGTAAGTCAGATCCCATCCACCTCATCTATGTCTCTATTCCATTCTACTTGCCTACCTCCACCCTGTCCTCTGCCAGCCTTGGACCCAGATGGGCTCTGATTCTTCTGCCTCAGATGTCTGGAATAACTTCCTAATACAGATTATCAAAACACCCTAGCATAGACCCCACTGGCTATCTGTCTGATACAGACCATTCATCCTTCTAACCTACTAGTCTGCCTAGCACCCTGTCCCATCAGCCACTCAGACCAGTTTAACATCCTGCAAGAACCTGAAACATTTACCAATTTAGTTTACAATCCTGAAAAAAAAGCAAACAAGCAACACAAACAATATAAACAGATAAAAAATTAAATTAAACAAAAGTAGAGTAGAAGTTCCTACTGGACACATAACCAAGAAAGAACACTCATATGCCCAAACATCAGTGCCAAATCACAAATATTGTGGAAAATCAAAAGATTATTTACTTAATGAACTCACTACTCATACAATGATAATCACTAATACTAATCATATAATGATAATCACTAATGATACAATGAGAACCACCTTGAAGAACCTCAGGACATAGAACGTAAAAGAACAATCATAAACATGATCAAAGAACCTAAAGAAAACACAGACAAACAACTCAAAGAACTCAGTGAAGAAAGGCATAAACTTTTGATGGAAGCCCAGGAATTTATTTTAAAAATTCATTTCATGAAATATCAAAAACAATTCATGAGTTGAGAAGTGAATTCATAAAATAGTGAAGAAAATGTAAATTAGCATTGGATTGAAAAACTCAAAAGCCAATTGGAAATAACAGCAGAAAGCCTCATAATCAGCATAAATAAAACAGAAAACAGAAGATCAAGTCTGAATGACAAACTTAAAGATTTGGACTCCTCAAGAAAATACTATGTAAAATTTCAAAAGGACAGGAATGGAATAATCAGGAAATGTGGAACAACATGAAAAGAACAAATCTCTGAATTATAGGCATATAGGAAGGAGAAGCATCTCAGGCTAATAGCATTGAATAACAACTCAATAGGATTATAGAAGAAAACTTCCCTAAGTTAAGAAAAGACCTACTTATGGAGATTCACGAAGCACTAAGAACACCAATTAGACATGACCAGAATAGAAACTCCCTACATCATATCATAGTAAAATCATTAAAGTACAAAACAAAGAGAGGGTACTGAAAGCTGCTAGAGAAAAACAAGTCACACACAAAGGAAAACCCATCAGAATTACAACTGACTTTCCAATCTAAACTATGAAAGCCAGAAGAGCATGGACTGAAGTATTCCCAGTTCTAAATGACTTTGGAGCCCAAAATCCTAAATACTTTATTCAACAAAACTATCTATCATGGTTGAAGGGGAATGGAAAATTTTTCATGACCCAACATGATGAAAGAATTCATCTCCACCAGAGCAGCACCACAGAGAATATTTGGACTAATACAAAGGACTGAAGAAAAGAATGAGTATAGTTTCTGTAGCCAAGGGGCTACAGAAACAAAATAAAGATACAACAATGGAAACACAAAATAGGGCCACGAACACCAAGAAATTAAAATATACATCTTTCAGTAATAATGCTAAATATCAATGGCTTCAATTCCCCTTACAAAAGACACAGCCTAGTGAAATTGATTAAGAAAGATGACCTATCTTTTTCTTGTTTTTAACAAACTCATCTCACCTTCAAGGATAGATACTATCTTAGGGGGAAAGGATGGAAAAAAATATTCTGAGCAAATACCTCTAAGAAGCAAGCAGGTGTTGCAATTCTAATATCTGACAAGATAGACTTCAAATTAAAACTAATCAGAAGAGATAGAGAGGGTTAATTCATTTTAACCAAAGGAGCAATTGATCAAGATGATATTACAATCATGCACATATATGCACCAAACCATGCAGCACCAAAATTAATAAAAGCTCCAGGATCATAAAACACAGATTAACCCCAACTTAGAAATAGTAAGATCTCCCAAGACCAGCTGAAGCACAGGTAGGTAGGAGCTGGGTGCTTCGGCAAGGTGGATTGCTGTTTGATTTAATCTAGTTAATCTAGTTGTCTTTGTCTTGATTGGCTTTTGTGGCTGTGGGGGTGGAGTTATCCTCTCAGCTGGTGTAAAAGGTGGGTTTGTGTGAGTCTTGAGATCTGAGATTTCCCAAGACCAGCTGAAGCACAGGTACTAGGGTGTGGGCTGAAGAGCATATGT
>VZQC01014352.1:2068071-2175115 GCA_009823505.1 Rhizomys pruinosus | reverse complement strand
CACAATGGAGAAAAGACAGCATCTTCAGCAAGTGGTGTTGGCAAAACTGGATCACCACTTGTAGAAGAATGAAATTAAACCCCTACCTCTCACCCTGTACAAAAGCCAACTCCAGATGGAGCAAAGACCTCAACGTGAAACCCCAATCTCTGAAGGCAATAGAAGAAAAAGTTGGCAGCCGACTACAAGACATAGGCGTAGGAAAAGACTTCCTAAATCAGACAGCAGCTGCACAAGTATTAATAATAATTTGTCAATTAATAATTGACAAATGGGACCCCATTAAACTCAAAAGCTTCTGTACATCAAAAGAAACAATCAAGGAAATGAAGAGAAATCCCACAGAGAGGGAGGAAACTTCACCGCAGAAATATCTGACAAAGCATTGATTTCCAGAATATATAAACTACTCAAAAAACAAAGAAGAAAACAAATGACCCACTCAATAGATGGAACAAAGACCTGAACAGAGATTTCACAAGTGAGGAATTAGAGATAGCTGAGAAACATCTTAAGAAGTGTTCAACATCACTAAACACTTTAAGATATCATCTTACTCCAATAAGACTGGCTAGGATCAAGACAACAAAGGATACCAGGTGCTGGAGAAGTTGTGGGGAAAGGGGAACACTCATCCATTGCTGGTGGGAATGTAAACTTTTGCAGCCACTATGGAAAGCAGTGTGGAGAACCTTTGGAAGACTTGGAATGAACTTGCCACCTGACCCAGCCATACCACTTCTAGGCATGTACCCTCAAGACTCACCTCACTGCAGAGATACATGCATGACCATGTTCATTTCAGCTTTCTTCACAATAGCAAGGAACTGGAACCAACCCAAATGCCCCTCAACTGATGAGTGGATAGAGAAAATGTGGTACATCTACACAGAGGAGTTCTATGCAGCAGTAAAGAAAGATGACATCATGAGCTTTGCAGGAAAATGGCTGGAGCTAGAAGATATCATGGTGAGTGAAGTAACACAGTCCCAGAAAAACAAACAACAAATGGTATCCTTCATCTGTGGATGCTAGTACCAATTACCTAGCTGTAAGTATTTCTTGTGTATGGCCCCTTGAGCTTTTGTCCAAGCAGTTGGGAGTGATGCATATTGGAAACAACAACAACAGAAAGGACTGCATCAAAGAACTGACTGAAACAGTGAACTTCTGCTCAAAACAGTCAACTTCCACATGGAGAAATTTCAGAAAGACTGAGTAAGAGATGAAAAGCATGTTTGGCAGAATACATGAGCTCTGGTGGGGTGGGGGCATAAGGTGGGGGACATGGGTGTAGATTTGATAATCTTGTACAAAATATATATATAAAAAAAGAAAAAAAAAGAAAAAAAGAAATAGTAAGTGACTTTAATAACCCATTGTCTTCAATAGACCAGTCAACTTGACAAAGAATAAATAGAGAGACCTCTGAATTAAATGACACCTTACATGAAATGGACCTAACAGGAATCTACACAATATTCCACCAAGTACCAGAGAATACACTTTCCACTGAGAAAGCCATATAATTTTTTCTAAAATTGACCACATTCTGGGACACAAAACAAACCTCAACAAATACAAAAAAATTGAAATAATTTCATAGATTCTATCAGACCACAGTTTAATAAAGCTTATAATCAATAGCAAAAGAAGTTCTACTAACTACACAAACTCATGGAGATTAAATGAAACACTTCTGAATGATGAATGGGCCAAAGACAAAATAAAGGAAGAAATAAAAGTATTCCTGGAACTAAATAAAAACGTGACTACAATACAACAAAACATCTGGGACACATTAAAAGCAGTCCTATGCGAGAAGTTTATAGTTCTTAATGCCTATATTAAAAATCAGAAAGAGCACATGTAAATGACTTAACAGTACAATTGAAGCCTCTGGAAATACAAGAACAAAGCAACTCCAAACCTAATATCTGAGAAGTAAGAAAAATCAGAGTAGAAATTAATGATATAGAAACAAACCAATACAAAACCCCCACAATGAATCAAAGAACTTATCTTTTTTGAAAGTTTTAAACAAGATAGACAAAAGGAAGCCCCAAAAGGAAGAGCAAATCCATATATAAAAACAAAAGAGATGAAAGGAGAAACATCAGAATAGACACCAAATGCAATACAGAACATAGTAAGGGAATACTTTAAAAATATATACTCCAGGACATGGAGAGACGACCTAGTGGTTAAGAGTGCCGACTGCTCTTGCAGAGGACCCAGGTTCGATCCCCAGCACCCACATGGCAGCTGAGAACCGTCTTTAACTCCAGTTCCAGGGGAACCCTACACTTGCTTCTGACCTCCGCGGCACTGCATGACACGAGTGCACAGACCTTCATGCAGACAGTACACGCATACACATAAAAAATAAATAAAAATTAAAAGAAAATATATATATATATATACTCCATTAAATTAAAAAGATCTAAATAATGAATGAATTTCTAAAATCATGGACAACACCAAAGTTAAACCAAGAAGAGATCAGCAGTTTAAACAGACCCATAACAAATAAGAAAACTGAAACAAAGCCTCCTTACTAAACAAAAAACCACAGGCCCAGATGGATTTACAGCAGAATTCTACCAGACATTCAAGGAATATCTACACCCAATACTGCTTAAATTATTCGAAATGTTGGAAACGGTGGGAGAACTCACAAACTCCTTCTATGAAGCCAGTATCACTCAAGTACAAGGTAAAGATACAGCAAAAATGAGCACTGTAGACCCATATTCGTAATGAATATAGACACAAAGATTCTCAACAAAATACTCGAGAACTGCATACAGACACACAATCAAAAGGGTCATCCACCATGATCAAGTTAGCTTTATTCCAGAGATGCAGGGATGGTTCAAAATATGTAAGACAATAAATGTAATAAAATATATAAATGGACTTAAAGACAAACCCCAAATGGTGAGTGCAGTAGAAGCTCATGGAACATAGCAGAGAGAGAGATAGAAAATTACTGCATCCCTAAACCCTCACCAGTAAGGCTCCCTTATATGACTGAGTGTGATGCACACAAAAGGCCACAACTGGCCAAATTTTAAAGAATAAGAGATGGCAGAGTATATGTCCCTGGGGAGGATTCCTATATTAAACCTCGTCACCCATGACTCAAGGATCACTGCAGAAGATGGGGTGGAATGATTGTAAGAGCCAGGACTGGTTGATGAACACAGGGGAGCAGATATTCTGAGGCTACTGGAAGCTTGCACATGTGAACTTGTGGCAATGGTGACATTGAGCACAGGACCCATGCCAACTCAGTTAAACAAGGGTCCAGAGGGGAGGAGAGAAACGAGCGGCAAACCAGCCATGGACTAAGAAATATTGGAGACTGATTGCTTCTGCATGAGTGAGAGTGTGCCTTACTTACTGTTTCTAGATGGGCTGACTAGACTCTAGTAGATGAATCTGCACTGAAGGATCTGGGTACAAATGCTTGGCTGGATAGGACTTGCTGTGTATGGCAGAATACATGAGGTCTGGTGGGGGGTTGGAGGGACATGGATGAGGGATGCAGTCTAAACCTGGTTAAGAAGTAAAAAAAAATCCTCCAATTCAAGTGATATGTGTATGTATATGTATGTATGTATGTGTGTGTGTGTGTATATATATATAGGTGAGTAGTAAGTTACTATGTATATAGTAATATATATAATATATTCTGTAGAAGGTAGCAAGGTTGGAGGAGAAGCATCCATGAAGGAACGAAAAAAAACTATGGAAAGACTCTGAAAAAGATTTAAGACATGTAGGACAGAATGCAGGGACTCAGCTGGGATGGGGGGCATGGAAAGGGAAGGGATTCTAGATTCATTTGAGAAATGATGTACCACCTATGGAAAAAGTTTAATAACAATAAAAAAATCATAAATAAAAACTCAATTTTTTTTAAAAAATGAAAAGTTCAGTATGATGAACCAAGAGAAGGGGAATACTGGAGAAAGCTGCGTTATATTAACAGTAAGTGTCCACCCAGGAGGAGAGTGTGACCTAAATAATTTAAAATTTTTTAAATTTCTTTTTGGTGATTCTCCTACAATATAATTTGATGGTATTTAGATCCTCTCTCCTATTTACACTTTCCCTTAGCCCCACTACAAATTAATATTTATAAATGACCATAGAGTCTATCTAATTTGTGTCCCCAATGTATTTCTTTGTGGATCCATCCACTGGAAGCCTGGTTAACCTAATAACTCCCATCCATGGAAGAGACTTGTCTCTCCTCCTCCTAGGAGTTATCAGTTGTCAAAATTGCCTTAGGTCGTACTAGGGTTTCTCACCCATTTCCCCATGCCTATTCTGGGAATTCTATCTGATTTGAGCTTCTACGGGACTCGTGCATCCTGTCACCATTGCTGTAAATTCATATGAGTACTCACTAGCTGTCTGGAAAACTCCATTTCTTTTCTATCATCCACCATCTCTGGGTCTTAGAATCTTTCCACTCCTTCTTCCACAATAATCCCTGAGCCTTGGGAGGGAGAAGTTTGATGTAGTTGTCCAGTTCAAGGATCAGTGCTCTACAGACTCTTGTTCTCTGTACATTGGCCAGTTGTGGGTTTCTGTGGTATCACCATATGCTGCATAAGGGAATTTGAGCCTGAAGCTAGATAAGTCACAAGGGAAACACTATAATAGTTTTCTTTTCTTTTCTTTTTTTTTGTCCTTTCAAGACAGGGTCTCCCTGTAGCCCCAGCTGTCCTGGAACCTACTCTGTAAACCAGGCTGGCCTTGAACTCACAAAGATCTGCCTGCCTCTGCCTCCTGAGTGCTAGGATTGAAGGCATGTGGCTGAATAATAGTTTTCTTGTACTTAGTTACCATATTAAAGTGACTCCTAATCACTCATCACTATATTCATAGATTAATGTATCCCTCAACTCCAAACTAAATTTCAAGTTTTGTGGAAAGGCTGGTGTTCTAGTCTGTCTTCCACTGCTGTGACAAAACACTCTGACCGACACCAACTTGGGAAAGGGTTTATTCAGCTTACATCTCCTGGGTCACAATTCTCACTCAGGGAGCCCAAGCCAAGAACTCAGGGCAGGAACCTGGAGGCAGGAGCTGAAGCACAGGCCATGAAGGAATGCTGTTCACTGGCTTGCTCTCCTGACTCATGCCCAGCCTGCCTTCTTATACGGTACACAACCACCTGCCCAGGGTGGCACCAATCATTGTGGGCTGGGCCCTTCCACATTGCTCGACCATGAAGACAATACTCCACAGATGTGGCCACAGGCCAATCTAATGGAGCCAATTCCCCAATTGAGGCTCCCTCAACCCAGGTGTGTCAAGTTGACACTAAAGCTATCCAGCACAGCTGGGAACAAGTGGCACCTCCTACCGATAGCCATATACTCCAACAGTAATTGCAGTGCTCTCTCCAAATACAGGCATGAGGAAAGACTTTGTATTTCAACTAAAAAAAGTAATATGAACAAAGCTTTGTTTTGAAAGGATGCATCTTATTATTATTTTGAAAGTGGCATCTTATATCAAGATAGCAACCACAACTGCACTAGCAAATTTGAGTTCTAAGGTCTGCTCTTTTGAAGGCATCTCCCACTCCAGTTACTCAGGGAACTCAGGTATTCTGGTGGTAGCAAGAAGGTCAAGTTGTGGGGGCAGGAGAGATGGCCTAGTGGTTAAGAGTGCCAACTGCTATTGCAGAGGACCACGGTTCGATCCCCAGCACCCACATGGTAGCTGAGAACCGTCTTTAACTCCAGTTCCAGGGGAATCTGACACCTTCTTCTGACTTCTGTGGCATTGCCCGACACAGGTGTACAAACCTACATGCAGACAGTACATTCATACATATACAAAATAAATAAAAATTATTTAAAAAAGGTCAAGTTGTGGTGTAGCTGCCTTCACATTAACTGGCTAGATTAAGTGACTTCTACAACTTCTAGACTGGATCTAGTAGACCTTTGCCAGCTAATCACAGATACCACAAACTGATAATGCTTCCAGGGATCTGAGACACTTCTCTGTATTCCAGGCTCTGGTGTGTCTGTCTGTTAAATATCTTATAGCCTTAAGCCTCACATTTCATGGTACATTAGTAAATAAAAAAGAGAAAGTACCCCAAACCTCCATCATTAGACCTTGAACTCAGTTATAACTTTAGGCTAACTTCCTCACAATTCATCCCCAAATGTGGTCCTGGAACTGGATGGCATTGACCTTGCTTATATTATTATGAATTTAAGAAAATCAGTTATTCTCTATAGGATGATTGTATAATAAGCTTTATATCCAATTATGGCATGGTAACTTTTATTCTCTGAAGAATTTTAGGGTAAGAAGCAGAGAGATTCTTTTTGGAGGCAAAGGCTTTTAAAGGTGTTTAAGATTAGTTTCTTCTACAATTCTTGAGGTGAAATTGTAGATCACTTTCTGAGTTGAATTCTGTATTTTCAGCTGGTATTATAACAATAATATATTTATGCGCTAAATTTTCCTTCTCCGTGTTAACTTGGAAATACAAAGATATATAAAAGATCAATTTCAAAAGAAGAGTTAATTTTTTTCTTGAAGACTGGCTATTTTTATAACCTTGGAAACTTCAAACAATTTACTGTCAGAGTGTGAAGAACTTTGGCGGAAGCGGCCAATTCACAGAAAGTGCTGCAGGCTTTTATAATGGCTGTGAATTCATTTCATAAGCTATGAAAGGAAAAGAAACTCCTACAAAAGGACAAGAATTTAAATAATAAATTCAATGATCTTTTATAGCATCCCTAGGCTTAGAGAAATTATAAATTATTATAACTTTCTTTATGACCACCAAAGTGCACAAAGAAATACAGACAGAAGCAGATGAATTTTCCAATGGAGGTATTTTCCAGGACCACTAGAACCTAGGAGCATCAAGGTTCTCTGAATATTTCAGGAACTTGTCTCATCATTGCACTAAATGAGACCTCATCAAATGATAGCATGCTCTGCAAATAGTCTGGCAAGTGAAGTCTAAGCAAAGGCACTCACACATGTACAGATACTTACAACTCAATTTTCACAACTCCCTACTTTATAGAAGAGAAGAACTTATTTGCTTTACTCTTAAGATGCTTGGTCTAATTAAGTTTAAACTAATTTCAAGGTCCTAAAAATTCCTTTTTTTCCCTTCATTTCTCATTCCTAAACATTGCTTCCATTCTCTTCCCTCTTTTCATTTAATATATATATATATATATATATGATTGTAAAACATATAAGATGGATTCAGTAAGCATAATACATTCAGTAATATGTTCTATATTATTTTGGTAGTAATTGTGGGAAAGTAGATGAAATGTTAAAACAAAGGTTGATGATTGGAGATGGGATTGGCACTACACTTGTCAGTGCATGCAAGTCCTCAAAATACAAAGGTCTCAGAATTGTGTGGCAGGGATTTCAGTGATTTTATAAACACTTGCAGAGACCCATGGACTCACAGTTTGCTGTTAAAGTCTAGATCCTTTCATTGGTTTTGAGCAGATTTATATGTCTTCACTCGGTTTTTATAAGATTATTACATATTGAAAATAAATATGCAAATGTTTCAGGAGGAATTATTACCATATGCCAAGGTTTTATTTGTTCATCTAAAAGAGTAACTATAAGAACATAAGTTAGAGCCAAAATAATTAGTCAGATACCCATACCCAAGATACACTCCAGGTGTGGGTACAAGCTCCCAGCCACAGCACTTTGGAGGCAGAGGTAGGAGGAAAGGCCCACCTGGTCTACATAGTGAGACCGTGTCAAAACATAACTCAAAGGTGAGCTCTTGTCTAACATGGACAGGTATAGGGTCTGAGCTCAAACACTTAAATAATAACAATAACAATAGCAGTAATAATAGGATTAAAAATATAAAAGGGAAGAGTTATTTATTCATTTAACTCTGTTGCAGTGAATTTCCTCCCTTTCCGGGTATTAACCTATTACTGTGAGTCAGATCCAGGCCCTTCCCCCGTGGGGCCAACCTCAGCTTCCACTGCTACCGCTGGGAGCTATGGAATGCCCTGTGTGCTTGTAGTGCCCACCCTGGGTCAGATTCCATCCCCACCCCCATGTTCGGCTGCCACTGCTACTGCTTCCTGTTCTCAATCATGTTGACTGTACATATACTATTTGGCATTTCAGTTAAGAAAGCAAATAGTATTAATTGCACAAAAGTAGTACTGGAAAATTATTAAGTCCTACTGTGCTAAATTGCCTACAAGATTTATACACATTGATTCCTTTAACTGATGTTATAAAGCCTATTTCACAGATGAGAAGACTGAGCCACAGAGGACTGATATATGCAAGGTCGCATGAAAGTTAGGACGAACTGGTATCAACTGAAAATGTTAGAGATATTATTATTATTATTTATAGTAAAAAATGTCAATGCATTTTTGTTTAATAGTACTAATATTTATCTGTGACAAAAAGGATATATGCAGCTGAAAGATTCAAACCCAATCTTGTAAGTTAACTAACACAGTGAGCATTAGTTACTAAAATTATGTTTACTGTTCTTGAGACAAATTCATAAATAATTAGCCCATGGCTAGTTTACCATTAAAGCCTAGTTACTTTTAGCCATAATCTATTTATTTATTTATTTATTTATTTATTTATTTATTTATTTATTGGTCTTTTCCAGACAGCCCTGGTTGTCCTGGAATTTACTCTGTAGACCAGGCTGGCCTTGAACTCACAAAGATCTGCCTGCCTCTGCCTCCTGAGTGCTAGAATTAAAGGCATGTGCCACCACGCCCGGCTGTTTTTTCTTTAATCATACCCACTTAATAAAATTTTTCTTGGGAATCTCATTTGTTAATTTTTCTTTCATTAATGCATATTTCCAAAAAAATTATCTATCTCTTAAAAAATATGTGGATATGGTTTTATTGCTAGAGTTCTTCCCTGGCAGGGTGGTGCCTGAGTTTGATGCCCAGCAGAGAAAGAAACAGTTAAGAATGTCGCAGTGTCAAGACCATCCCCAAGATACTCCCTGAGACTTCGATGAGCACCATGGGAAGACACTGATATTATGAGTGTTTTCCCAAGTCCTTCTGTGATTACCCCCCCAAGCCTGCCAAAAGTTCACCTGATAGATCTCATTAGGCCATTGAGTTTCTAGTTACTGTCGCCAAAGGCTGTACATATTGTAGGTGACAGGAAGGAGACATGGTGAGAGCTAGTAGCTTAAACTGAGAGCTTCCATAAAAGCTTCCAAGGAAGATATTGCCAGAGCTGACGTTTGAATTTTCAAAGGAATGATGTACTTACCAGGACACCACATGTGGAAGAAGCTCGGAAACAAAAGTTGTGTGAGGTTCTCAGGAAACCCTAAAATATCCGAGTAGGAGACAGAGCGTACTGAGAAAAAACTTCAGTGCTCAAGGAATGCCAGGCTGGATCACAGAGGACCTCCTGTGAAAAGCTTCACCATTTGCTACAGTTGAGATCCAGAGGGCCCTGTGTCAAAAGTTTGATGCCTAGCCTGTGTTGCTTTTAGGATGTGGCAGAACCTTTAGGAGACTGGGCCTAGAGAAACACAGTTCGTTCACTTAGGGCATGATCTTGGAATGCTGCTGGGACTCTAGCCCAGTACCCTCTTCTTTGCTTCTTGTGGTGAACGGGTCTCTTCAGCTGTGTGCTCATACCATAATGTAGTGTCCTCTCCTACAGGCCCAAACCAGCAGGGCCAAGTCACCATTGACTGACAGGTCTAAAACTGTGAGCCGGAAACCAATTTCTATTTTACAAGTTGCTTATCTCGGGTTTTTCATTTCAGTAACAGAAAAGCAACAGCTTCGGGACACTGGAAAGAATAAAGCACTACACAAAAGTTGTGGTAAAGAAATGACATAAAGAGGCTTGCCTTCTGCAAGAGGCAGTTCTGCCAGTGGGATTAGAAACGCAGCAAAAACTGGGGAGGAAACAAGACTGGAAAGTGGAAAGCATGTTTGATGCCTATTGAGATGAGCAGACAAGAGCAAGGAGGGTGATTCTGAAGGCACTTCAAAGGAGCTTCAAAGAGTGCTTTGAGGACTGGAGTCCAACCAACCAAGCGGGACCCTTCCCACTGAGTGCTTTTAAGAACCTGCAGCTCATTTAGAAGTGTGTTCAGGCATTTTTGCATGCATCACAAGGATAGTTTTCCAAACAATGCTCCTTGAATAGAAAATTTCCTCATTGGAATGTGCACAGTGCTCATCATGCTAGAGATTACTTCCTCCAAACCCTTCACGAGAGAAGCTACTTCTCCCTGAAAATCCCTATACAAGCTCTTCTGTTTCTCAAGATTTGGAGAGCCCCAAAGGTTAGCTGACAGAGATGTTCTCTTTTATCTGCATCTGAGAGGCACCTAAGATGTGCCTAATCACAATGTTGAGAAGGGAATGAAACCGACTGGCAGTCCAGTGCACATGGCTGGTCCAGGCAGCTGTGGCAGACAGCTGCCCCCCCAACACATCCTGCACTGACATCCCTGGCTTCCACAGAACCACAGCCCTTGAAGCAGCTTGGGAGACTCATTTGCATTCAGAGCCTTCCCAGCCTCATTATCTTGCCCAGATGTTCCTATGACTGCCCCTTTAAAACATCTCTGTCTATATTTTATTTACATTTGTTCAGCAATATTGATGCTTAATGAATAAATGCACTAAACTGTCAGTACTGGAGACTAATTAAATCCATGTATGAGTCTGAAAAGCTGATTGAAAAATTTGCAAGTAACTAAACTGGGTTTAAATAAACACTTTAGTGTAGTGCTTTAATTACACTTTAGTTTGTAATGTAATTTTTGGCTGTTTAAACTATGATTTAGGCTGAGCTAATTACAAATGATTTTCTACTCTGTAATTAATAATAACAAAATTGTAATTAGACAGCTGCTCTGCATCAGGGCAACAGTTTGTGTGTGCTGCCTCAGGATGATTGGTCTGGCAGAAGCGAGGAGCCATACTTAGAGGCTGGGGTAGCCTGCACGACTTCTCAGTTCATCATTAAAGGACAAGGCCAGATCATACAGGTGAGTTTCAGAGCCCTAGGTGATAAGAAGAAATGGGAGCATTTGCCCATCACAGGCTGACCTCCTCACTTGTGAAAACACACATAATACCAAATCTTCTTTCTTCCTAAATGGAGCTTCCAACCCATGAACCTGTTTTGTTTTTTTTTTGTCACAGGTTAAATTAAATACAATTAGGGTGTCACTTAGTAAGCCAATTCACCATCCTAAATTTCAGGCCATAAAGCAACGGCCATGTCATTATGGGCTAGAGTCTGAGTCAAGATCTTGGGCAGGGCACAGACTGTGGTTAGTTTTAGCTTCATGATGCTCATAGGCAGAACTGGAGACACAAGTAAGGATTGGAGCCAGTGACAGGCACTTATACTCACACCTGCATGTGGCCTTTTTGTGAAAGTGCAGCGGCTTTAGTGGTTGGACTTTGTGTGGTAGCTCAGGGATCCTATGAGTATGTTTACCCCCTAAAAGCAAAATCTACATTGGCTTTCATGCCATAGCCTTGGAAGTCCCCCCAGCATCATATCACCATATTACGTTGTCTAAAGTACCCAATGTTGGATTCTCCTGGAATTGGAGTTAAAGATGGTTCTCAGCCACCATATGGGTACTGGGGATCGAACCTGGGTCCTCTGCAAGAGCAGTCGGAGCTCTTAACCCCTAGGCCATCTCATTCATACACATAAAAAAATAAATAAAAATTAAAAAAAATAATAAGCTAAAGTAGCCAATGTCCATCTAGATTCAAAATGAAGAAACAGACCCTACCTCCAGGTGGATGAGCAGCAAGGCACCACGTGTTGAAAGTGTGTGCCTCAAACAATTCACGTGGACTCCTAGTCCAGCATGACACTAATAGGATGTGGGGCCTTTGGAGGATGATTAGGTCTTAAGGGTGTAGCCATCAGTGATAGGACTGGTACCCTCACAGAAGACACTGCAGAGTTCCTTTGTCTCTTCTTCCATTCAAAGATAGTATGAGACATCTGATTGTGTACCAGGAAGTAGACCCTTACCAATCTGCCAACATTTTTATCTTGGGCTTCCTAGTCTCCAGAACTCTGAGAGATAAGTTACACTGTTTTGAATTACCTCATCTGTGGCAGTTTGTTACAACAACCCAAATAGGCTAAGTAAGATACCTGTCACATTGCCATAGATGAAATGGGAGACTCTGCAGTCATCTTTGGAAAATGCCACCTACCATAGGTTTAGAGTTAACCGTTTTTAACTATACTCAAAGTAACACTGTAACATTGTGTCCTATGAATCTTCAGAAATGAGTATATAAACTGAAGCAAGTACAGTAGCCAGGCAAGTTGAGAAAGACCGTGTGAGGAGAGGGGATGAGAAAGAGCTGTAGAGACTGGGATCATAAGACACAGTAAAATCATGGCAGAAACAGAAAAGTGGAAAAGACTAACTGGGAAGGAAGGAGGAAGGGCAGTAGAGAGGGAGAGGAAGGAAGGAAGGAAGGGGAGATAAATCTCACCAAGGATGTTTGAAAAAAGCCATAGTGAAACATTATTTTATAAGATTATTCAATTATATATAATATGTATGTACAAATAGTTATATCATATGGTGTGCTAATGCTCTCCCCATCTACGGCCATAACACCCTGAACATGCCCGATCTCGTCTGATAACGCCCTCCCCCAGAACCAACAGTTATTTAAATCCTAGTGCCAGGTATGGGAAAACTCTCTTTGAAGTTGGTAGGGTAGTCATAGAAACTCCCCAAATAATATAGGCTAATTTCATTGCCCTTGGTTGTCTCACAGAACTTGAAGGTAACACCCTATTGTTGAAGACACCACATACTTTAGAATCAGCTAGAACCAGGAAGCCTCCTCCCTGAGGACCAGCTCTTATAGTATCAGAGGTTGCTATGAAAGCTGCCAGGAGAGAAAAGCAAACAGTAGCCTATGAACCATAGCTATTACCAGTTCAACAAAATATCACTATTGGTGCAATAATGGTACTTCTATCTATGGAGTAACCAACAACTGTCAAACTGCACATAAGGCTCATTCAGTAAGAGGGAAGTCAAGCCTGTTACTGTAAACCTAGCCAAGTACGTATGGCTGTACAGGTCATAAACCCTAAAGAAGATTCTATTATATTCATTTCCCTAAACTGACATAATCTCTATATTCTAAATACTTATCTTTATATCCACAGATAAGTGTGGTTATCATCTCTAATGAAATAATTTTCTTTTTGCAACAGATAGAGACTATTACAGAAATCCATAACAGATCACAGCAAGTGACCATGGGGTGTGCAGCCTCAGTTGATACATCTGAACTACAATTCCTACAACCAGGGCTCAGGGAACATTACAAAAGAGAGAAGAGAAAGATTGTCAGAGCCAGAGGAAAAGGGCATCTGTTGCTACATAGTGTCCTCCAGACATGACAGGGAAGCTGCACGCATGAAATATCCACAGTATGGTTGCCTACCCAACACCCATGTAATAACATCGGTTGACATGACAATTGGATGAAGGAAATTCATAAGTTTCAACCTCTGGATGAAGGGCTACAGTCATTCAATGGTTTCTTGGTGGCAGAATCAGTTTTCTATGAGGATGAGCCCCAGATAGATTATCCAATCCCAAGTGGTCACTAACATTATTATTAGCAACATTATTATTATACATTATATATTATACATTATTAGCAACACTAACTGGATTCAGTAAGTTGTTTAACTATATGCACATATGTAACAATAATAATTAAAGAAGAAGACAGGAAATTGAGAGTGAGCGGGAGAGGAAGAAGGGATGTAAATGATGTAAACATGTTATTCATAGATAAAATTCTCAAAAAAACTAATTACAAAAAAAAAAAACACTGATGTAGGCAGGTCAATAAATCCTAGTTTTGCTTTGCAAACCAAGACCTGTGAAAGACAGATAATTAGACCTGATACATGGCACAAGCAGACTAAGCTAAAATCCAAAACTTCTCTTTCATGCTATCCAGAACTTTGCAAAAGTATGCTCAGAAGACTGGCTTCTCAGCCTCTAATTATAGTCCTAATTCTGGACAACTTATTCTGGACAACCCATTTATGTTGTCTGACACATTTCTACTTCTACAATTCTATCATTTTTCCCCTTGACTGCCTCATTTTTATCTTCTGTTACACTTCCCATGTGTGCTGGCCTCGTGGCTCTTTTTGACCCATGAGCATGGTCTTTGGATACTACTTCAAGTGACAAAAGTTGATTTGAGATGTGATCCTTGATAAATTAATTTTAGGAGATAGGTATATTGTTACTGATATACACATAATGAACTCATATCAAATTTCTAAACCCCTCTGGTTAGCCTCTTTCTCTCCCAATAAACCATTCCTGTAGATGAGAACTGTATTCCTTCTGAAGATGAAGTCTGTCCAGATGTAACAATGTGGAATGAATGAGTGTTATAGAGGAAACTTACCTCTTGCATAAGAGAATACACGGATAGGACTCTTCAATTGTAAATAATTAAAGACCAAAATATATGATGGAAATCCCTACAAAAATTCATGCAGACAGAAGCCAGTGAAGAAAGAGGAGGTAATCTTGTTTCTTGGAGAAGTTAGGCCACATTTGCATTTTAATCTGCTTTAACTGAATATGAAGATTATCATGAGCAAGAGAGCAATATTAATGAGAAAAAAGTAATCAAGTACAGTATAAAATAACGCTTTAAGATTGTTTATAAAGTAAAAACCTGAAAACAATCCAGATGTTTAACCATAAATCATTATTTAAAATAATGTATGGCTATTAAATACAATATCTAGGTATTAACAGGATGAATTTATAATATGTCTAGCCTATAATCTCAACACTCTGAAGGCTGAGATAGGAAGATCACCATGAGTTCAAGGCCAGGCTGAGCTACAGCCTGAGTTCCAAGTCAACCTGGGCTAGAACGAGACTCTACTAAAAGAAAGAATGAGATGAGAGAGAGAGAGAGAGAGAGAGAGAGAGAGAGAAATGAGAGAGACAAAATATGTTCACATTATATCAGAACATCAGGATATGACATATATGACATGATCTCACTATGCAAAAGGAACAGGACTAGCTAGAGGATTCGGTGCACAGCAGTTGCTGACCTGAATTCAGTACCCAGATTCCACATGGTACAGAGAGAGAATCAACTGCTTCAAATTGTCCTCTGACATCCACACAGGCTCTATGGCATGTGCATACACATACACACCCACATACACCATTAAATAAATAAATTTAAAGAAATACAAATTAATATAAGCATGAGAACACACAGCTACAAATCTCTGTCTATCAATCAATCAATCAATCAATCTATCTATTTGCATCTATTTCTCTGTATCCAAGATTATAGTTTAAGGATTAAATCTATATATTGTCTTTATACTGTTTTTTGAATTAGCATTTAGCATTTTAATAATTAGAGAAACAAGTGAAAAGATGATTGTGACGGTTTAATCTGTCAGCTTGAGTGAGCAATTGACTATCTAGATGAAATATTGCTTTCGAGTGTAATCATGGACTTTCTGGAAGAGATTAGCATTTGAATCCATCTGCTTACAATGTGGGTGGTCTTGAATTAGTCCCTTGAGTCCCTGAATACATCAACAATGGAGATAGAAGGAACCCCTCTCCTCTCTGCCCTCCAGTTTGAGCTGCACCCTCCCATCTCAACTTCCCACACTCTTAGCTGCTTGCAGCATTGCCTCTTCTGATCCTCTGGCTTTCACACATACTATTGTTGTACCAACAACCCTTCCAGGACTCAGAGAGTAGTTCTCTTAGCTCTTATCCTTTTTCTCTGGAGAACTCTACTACAGGATCGTTTAAACCACCAATTTCACATATGGAGGTCAGAGGACATCCTCAACAGGGAATCAGTTCTCTGCTTCCACCACGTGGGTCTGAGAATACGACTCCGGTGGTCAGGCTTGACAGCAAGCTCTTCCACCCACGGAAGTCATCTTGCTGGCCCCAAACATCAGTTTCAATAATTAGAACAGACGACTGTTTTTGTGGGACAATCTCTGAAAGAAGAGCAATTGAGACAGTATATATAAGCAAATCATTTGAGTAATTTAGCATAAGAGAAAATTATATCAAAAGACATCATACTACTACCTATTCAGCTGAGGAATTACATTTAACAGTTTTATATGATGAATTGAAGAAAAGAAACCAAGTTCAAAGCAGGAATTCAATGTCAGCCATTGAATTCTCAAGAAGGGAGGGGATTAAAGGCATATGTGGAAGTGCAGGGTATCAAGAAAAGAACAGGTTTGTTTCCTTGAAGAGCAAGGGAGCATGCACAGAGACTTAATCCATGAAGGCAAAGGTAGAAGGATGTTCTAGTTAATTCATACCACAAGAAGACAAGAGAGAATTTGATTGGTAAGGAAGGCCTTGTAACCGATCAAGCCATTAAAAACACCTTTTCTAAGTAGCTTGAATTTGCTAGCTTTCATTTTTGGGCACTGCAATAAAATCCTAAAAATACAAAGACAGTTTCTTCTCGTGAAAAATCAGAGGACATGGGCACTTGGTAGCTAAAGAACATGGAAGCCCCAGGCTCACATGATGGTACTGTTCCAGCCTACCAGCATATCTTCGCCCTTTGCCATACAGTGCAAGATGTTTTGTTTTTATGCCCCTGTTTCAGTCATCATAAGAAGAAATTACAGTGGAAGAACACAACCTTATTCCTCATTAAAGAATTGTCATCAATCACTTTTTAAATGTGTAAATGATCTTATGTTGATTTAAAATTTTTTCAGTATACATATAGAGATATACAGATATAGAGATATATCTTGTATATTCCTCGCACACGGGATAATGTTACATAAGGACACACAAGTATATATTGCACACTGAGCAGCCTCCCCTCCATACCCACTTTCCCATGTAACCATTCCTTGTCAAACATTCTTGCTTACAACTTGGCTATAACTAAGAAGAAAGGAAGCTGGATATCTATGTAACTAAAAGTTGAATGCTATGGAAAAGGATGGGATACATCCTGAAAGATGTCAGGGAGCTGCTGCCACAATGTAAGTGCCATGGATTCAGTGATGGAATCAAAGAATTTTCTAAGAGTAGAAGCCTCTACCTACCATCAAAACAGTCACTGGGGTCACACTTCACACTTAGAATCTTCCCAAAGTTAAGTGTAGCTAGGACATCTTTAACTAAAATATATAACACTAATCATAAAAGAACCACTAAAATCTGGTCCTGAGTTGCAGTAATAAAGTGAGCCATATAAATAGTGTTAGACTGTAATCATATAAGAAGCTTGAATGGCCATCTCTGAATCTTAGCTCTCATTTCCATTCATCTTGTTTATTCTTTCACTTTGAGTTCATAATAATGTCCTTTAAAAATTTGAGCATTTAGTCCCCCTCACAACTTCTCAGTATTCTTTTACTTATTGTCTTTCAACTGAAGGGTATGTTTTCCCCTAATTTCTGCCAATATCACTGATGCTATTAGTATGTTTCTAAATGTAGGAGATCAGCGCTCTCACTGAGTGCATGTGCAACATCCACCAGCTCTCTTTGCTTACCTTTTTTTTTTTTTCCCATGGCTGTATTTTTCTCTTGAGCTTGTTTCTTGGAATTTTGGAATTTTTATTGACTGTCTCCTTGGCCTCAAACACACTTCATATGTCCTTAAATCCTATCAAGTCCTTGAGAAAAATCATCTCACTACAGACCCTATTGCTATCTGTGGCTATTCCAAAAATCAAGACTTATTTCATAGATTTTCATCTGAACCCATCAATTTCTGCCCTATCATCTATGTTTAAAATAAACTCTTCAATATCATCTTCAGGACACTCCACAGTTTGTACTAAGTCTAATTTTCCCTTTTCATTCTCAGACCCTCACTATCAATGCTGGACCCACACAGACAGCATCATCGCCATTTTAGAGACTTACTGATCCAGAATTTGCATTTGGACAAGAACTCCCTGTCTTTAGGTGACTGCTGTCCATTGGATTTAGTCCTGAACTTCTTAACACAAATGAAGATATTAGTGAATGTTATTGGGCTTTTCCTTGTATTTGTTGTCCTTTGCGTTCTTCTGTTGTCCTGTTGTCCTGTTGTCATGTGTGCACTCTCTTCTGGCAATGTTTCATCCCTAAATTACTTTTCTCTAAAAGCAGTTCAAGTTTTAATCTAAGATGTTTTAATGTCATAAATATTTAACAGGTAGTGGAACACTTTCCCAGTATACTTGAAGAAGCAGTAATATAGCCAGAATTATACTAAATGGGGGGGGGTGGCTCAAAGCATTTTCATGCAAATCAGGAATAAGACAAGGGTTTCCACTTTCTCTAGTCCTATTCAATATGATGTTTGAAGTCTTAAATACAACAAGAAATATGAGCTACATGTGTCCATAATAGCATATAGACACATAGAATCATGTGTGTGTATATGTGATATGAAGGTAGAAGTGAATCTATCTAGAGGAACACAGGGGACTAAGGGAGCACAGATTTGTAGAAAAATGAATATTAAGGAGTTATGGGTGAGATATGTTAGGGTGAAGGTTAAGGTGATGTACATGTACAAAAGATCCTATGTAAAGATTTCATAATAAAAATGTACAATGAAAAAATTTTAAATGCCATCAAAGAAAGAGAAGCCAAAAAATATAAACAAATCATGCAAAGCTAATTACCCCTATTATTTGAATCATCAGTGAAGAGAAAGAGTGCTAAAGACATGGTCTGGGTCTTTGCTGATTTCTGCTATCATGGATTGCCATCTTTTCAGTGAATAGTTCTTTAAATTTGAACTTTTCTTGTTCCTGATGGCCCAAGTGTTTCTTTTAGGTAATGACCCAGCCAGACCTCATTCAGGAAGAAAGGTACTCCCTAAACAATGCACAGTGATGCCCCTTTGCCCTGAAAGACCACAAAGGGCCACGTGCCTCATCATGGAGAAAAGATCTGCTAAAGTGAGGCTCCAGCTGGGAAGAAAGCTTCTTGAAGGCATTTGGTGCCTTGGTTATCAACTAGGTCTGAGGCTCTCTTGGAAACTGCTGATGGCTTCATTCTTAATTCTCCCAGATGTCACTCAAGAAGAAAATCATTAAGAGGTCATTTTGACCACCAAGTACAGTAAGCGTGAATCGGATCTGTCATTTAGCAATCTTGTTCTGTAAACAATGCCTTCCAATATGTTTCTAACCTTTTCCCTTGGCCCTATATTATTTTTAGCTTGTTTCCTTTTCTAATTTTAAATACCAAAGACCTAAACTGGCTATTTTTAAAACACTTGTCCCATTTATTAATATGTATATGTATGTGCCATGCCTGTGCGCATCCTGATACTCTTGCAGTGGTCAGAGGACAACTTGCAGGAGTCAGTTCTCTCCTTCTATGTGGGTCTTAGGGACTGAACCTCATCTGGCTTCCCAGAAAGTGCCAAGCCATCTCTTTGGGTTCCCCAACTGACTATTTCAAACACTGTTTTCTCTGAGCACTGGAAAGAAATGTCCTTCAGTATAGAAAGAACAATGAAGGAAGTGTTTAACTTGGTAGGAGGGAGAAGGGTGATAATCCCAGACCCCGAGAGCCAGATGCAGCACATGGATACACGCAGCACTGCTCCACTGCCAATCCTTTAATGACTTTAAATATCGTTTATATTAATGCACATTCATCATACATAGTGATTAGTCTCCTAAAGACAATTTCTTTCAAATGTGTCCTGTATTTTGATCATATTTACCCTCATACCCTTTCTGTCCCCTTCCCTTCTCCTTCTACTAGTCTCCTTTCCTCCCCCAGTCTCCCTCTTCCTTTTTATCTGTCTATCTATCTATCATCTATCTATCTATCTGACTTTTTGTATCTGCCTATAGTCTAGAATCCACAAATGAGAGAATATATGGTGCTTGTCTTCTGCTTTTAAAAGACCACATGCCGGGAGGCAGAGGCAAACAGATCTTTGTGAGTTCAAGGCCAGCCTGGTCTACAAAGTGAGTTCCAGGACAGCTGGGGCTACAGGGAAACCTGTCTCAAAAAGACCAAAAAATAAAATAAAATAAAATAAAATAAAATACCACTTATAGCTTTTTATTTTCTTTGCTGCCTGGGTAGGAACTGAATTGATCTTGTCCCATCTCCAAACATTTTGTATCACTGCTTCACCTCAAATGCTGGTGAAATTAAGTAAGGAAGCAGTCAACTCAGAGCCAGGTATTACTGCTAAATTATGAGTCTTCTCTGGTAAACGACAGTCATAACTAATTTAACCCTGATAATCTTCTCCTCACCTTTTCGTGTAGTAGAGGCTGTCTTTTCATCCATGTATCATGAAGGAGTAAGTATAAAGTGTCCTACTTGTCTTTGTTGAAGTATGGCTAATTACCCCAAAAGGACAAAACAAATCATAATTATGAGCAGGCTGAAGACATTTCCCTCCAACTCTGATCAAATTCATTTCTCTTCCTCTTATAACCTCATAACTCCAAGTCAAGGTATCTGTTTCCAAAGAAGGTCATGTTTTAAAATATGACTTTGGGCTCATAGATTTTACACAACTGTCCCATTCTGAGCAAGTACACTACATAAATCCAGGTATTATTGCTCTTGTCATTAAATCATATTGCTGGCTTAAGGAAATATTTCTCAAGCTGTCACATGACCAACAGCATTAGCACCATCTGGGAACCTGTTAGCAATGCAAATCCTTTGGTTCCACCCAAGACTCACTGAACTATAAATTCTGGGGCGAAGTCTAGCAATCTGTTTTAACAAGACTTTCTCTACGTGATTCTAAGGTACACTGATGTTTTCACAACCACTGTCCTAAGAGGAACATTATATTAGATTCAGTTATATGATCATAACCAAGAGAATTACCAAAAGACACTGAAACGAGAACAAAAGGGTCTTGGGTTTTCTATGGCAAAAGAGACATCAATTGCATTTAGCAGAAACTCAAGGCATTTGAGCAGGGGTAGGGGAGACCTTCATGGTTTAAAACAAGTTTGGGGGTAAGCTTCTGAAATGCTCAGGTTGGAGGTAGTTGGTATGCCGATGCTGGAAACAGGCTACTACTAGTAGGAAGCTCACGTAGTTCATTTCAGTAATGTATTTGGCCTTTTCTGGTTGATTCTGAGTTGGAGTCAGGATTTGAAAAAAAAAAAAAAACCAGAGAAGCTGGGAATTATTGATAAAATATTGACCATTCTGGATCAATTCCAGCAGAGGCCTGGTTTGGCTATTGCATAGATTTGGAATCTCATGTTCACACAAGCTGGCCATTTTCTGTTAAGAGATTCAGCCTCAAATTACTCCTTCCCCTCTAGCATGTTCTATCATGTTCAAGGATTTCAGCAATCCAGGAATGGCTAAATACCTAGACCATCTTTTCCTTTCATTTGGCTTTTGTGAAGCAAGGTCCCACTATGTACTCTTGGCTGTCCTGGAACTTGCTGTGCAGAGCAGACTGGCCTTAAGCTCACAGAGACCCACCTGGCTCTGCCTCCGGAGTGCAGACATTAAAGGTGTGCGCCACCACTCCTGACGACCTAGACCATCTTGAAGCATCACATTGCTGTCTCCACAGTTGCTGTGTCATGTAGCTTTTCTACCCCTTTATTGGATCATCATAGAAAACATTGGACATGAGAGCAGCTACATGTAACCACTTAAGAATAAGCAGAACAACATGAGAATCTCCAGGACAAATACAAGAATAATCAATAATTTTGATAAATCTTTGGTACAATGAGTCTCAATTGTTCAAGTCAAGCAATGAAATAATTTCAGAGGCCATGAGGATCAACTTTAGAGAACAGAGTACCTTTACCATAAGAGAAACCATAGCTAGTTTTAATATCTATGAGGCACTGATACAGATATGGAGAGAAAAATATTAAGCAATAGCACAGATACCATATGACCAGCCACTAACAAGTCTAGAGCATACTCACAAAACTAATTACATTTCACGGAGGCCAGAGACGCTATCATGAATAAGTTCTGTTAGAGACAGTGATAAATATCATTGCTATTGTGTGGTAGCTACCACTAGAAACATTACTTGCAGCAACAGTAATTGCTAATTCTATAAGTGGACTGCTCAGCAATCAAAAGCTTTCTCCGTTTGAACTCTCATACAAATCAGACTCTCAGCCTTGATAATTTAGAGAATTTGCTTCTTCTATGTACTGATAAGAATCAGAATATTATTCCTAAAGTTCCTGGAGTGGTGGGATGAGATAAATATCATGTTGTCAGCCCCCGCAAAGAATTAGTGTATAGCAGGTACGTGGAGATCCAAGACGGAACAGAGTTGTTCAGAAACAAGGTAGACACCAAGGCCTTACCTTAGCTTAATTACATATTTGGATCTTTATTAATCTTCTTCCAATGGCAAGTATTTAAATCATTTCCAAACAATTATTATTTTCAGAATTAGACTTACATAGGATCTAAACAGTAGATTTCATAATTTCTTCTTTTACTGTGAAGGAGACACTGGACAAAGTGAAATTTGATATATTCAAGTTAACTTTGCTTAACGTCATTTGTTTAAAGTCATTTTTCCAAGATTCAGAAAACCTCAATGAAAAGCATCATCAGCTATTATTCTTTATGATTCTATATTGTGAGACCAGATTTTCTCAGAGATATTTTATGTAAATCTGGTAATGCATAGCTTATACAGAAGTAGCTAAGTCTGAAGGCTGAGGGACAGTTTTAGAAATCTAAAAAGTTTTAAAGTGACTATGTTCTGACCTGACAATCATATAGGAATATATTCTGATATAAAATTATAATGAAAAAAGAGGAAGGTGAGTAGCATGGGCAATATCAGAGAAGATGCAAAATATTATAACCAAACGGGTAACAAAAAAAAGAACTAGAGAGGGAGCTCGGTCCAAAGTCTTGGTACCAAATTACTCATTTTCCAAGTCTGTCAGCTTGTTTCAATGATCTTACCTGTCTATTTCTGAATATCAGCAGCTTCTAGAAAACCATAGCCTTGACTTATGTGAGTTACCTTCCAATCATGAAGGATTCTGAATTGCATCTGCCAACTGTGCTGATTTTGCCACAGGTGAAAAGACTACTTCCTTATGTAAACCTTAATTTAGTAAGAGACATCATGGCTCCTGATCCCTTTCAGAGTTTCAGCCCTCAAGTAGCTCTGTCAAGCAATAATTGGCACCATTCCTCAATGAGAGTCTCTAATTGATCTGAGAAAGTCACGTGAAGTTCTTTGAGGTAAGACAATGTAAGTTTTCTCTTTCTGGTAGTAGGAAGAGAGTGAAGAGGATGCAAGATGCTGCATCAGTAAACTGACATGTACATGAAAGTAACAGAATTCTCAACAGGTTAATTGGATGGTTGAAAAATGTGTGCTCTCAAGCAATGTGATGCTCTTATGGAGGAACCATGAGGTCAAATGAGTTGCCTCAAGCCAGTTCAGCAAAAGTCTCAACAAGATTTGAAGTAGCAACTATTGCTTCAAGATGAGGGGTTAAGCCTTTATAACCAGGTCAAGAGTAAACCTATTGCAACTGATGGGTTTTTGATGGGCTTCATGATGTTAAGCTCTCAAAGGCTCAGCCAGATTGCACATATACAAATAAAAAAAACCTGTTCTGTAAGTTGGAAATACCTGCTCATGTTTGGACTCCCAAAAAAGAGAATTTCTCATAAAAACCCTCCTTTCCTTTACTCTCCAATTATTCACAATAACCAAATTATGAAACCAGCTTAGGTGCCCATCAATAGATGGATAGGTAAAGAAAATGTGCCATGTATACATAATGGAGTTTTATTGGGCTGTAAGAACAAAGTTATGTCCTTCACAGGGAAAGTGGGTGAAGTAGTAGAGATCATCATATCAAGGAAAGTAACCTAGACTCAGACACATCATTCAGTGTTCTCTTTTCTCTATGGGACATGTGTGTGTGTGTGTGTGTGTGTGTGTGTGTGTGTGAACAAATGTCATAAATACATGACATAAAAGTGGAAGGTGACGGGGCTGGAGAGATGGCCTAGTGGTTAAGAGCGCTACCGCTCTTACAGAGGACCCGGGCTTGATCCCCAGCACCCACATGGCGGCCGAGAACCGTCTGAAACTCCAATTCCAGGAGAACTCCAGTTCCAGGGGAAGCCGAGACCCTCTTCTGACCTCCGCGGCATTGCACGACACGGGTGCACAAACTTGCATGCAGACAGTACATTCATACACATAAAGAAATAAATAAAAAATAAAAATAAAAAAAATAAAAAAAATAAAGTGGAAGGTGACTATTTTGAAAGAGAAATGTGACTATTAGAGGGACCAGACAATAGGATAATGGGAGATGAAGATGGTCAAAGAACATGATACATTTGAATGAAAATGTCATTATGTAGCCCATCATTTTGTGCAATGGATATATACTAATAAAAATTATTGACAAAACAGGTACTGCTATCTTGGAAAATTGCACACCTACTACATGAATATCCAGACAACCTTATAAATCATATCTACTGCCTATTTGTGAGGAGTCTGATAATTTTGGATATTATTTAGTCCATTCATTTCACTGTCTTTCAACAGGTCTAAGTAATAGACCATGCTTTAGGAAACTGATCATTTATATTTTGAAGCACTGCATCTCTTTGAGGGTAAGGCGGAGAGCATGTAAAGGTAAACCTTGTCATAGGTTTTCTTGTTCTTTGAATAAAGAGTTCTTTGAAGAAATATTCTCTGCATCATTTCAGAATTGAGCCATGAAGGAAGTTTAGACCTTTGAAGTATTAACTAATAACCATCATTGGCTAGGGGATAACTGAAAAGGAAAGATAAAAGTTCCTGATGGTGAGTGGGTGCTGGAGAGATGGCACAGGGGTGCAGAGCACTTACTGCTCTTGCAGAGGACCCAGGTTCTTTTTCCAGTACCTACATGGTGGCTAACGACTATCCCTAACTCCAGATCCAGGGAATCCAACACCCTCTTCTGACCTCTGAAAGCATTGTACAACATGGGTGCACTTTACACACGTGCAGGCAATACACTCGTCATATACATAAAATAATAATAATAAAAGGAAATAAAAACCACCAAGTATTCTGCCTTACCCTAAAATGCACAGATAGGCTAACTGTACATATAAAATCTAGCCCCATCAACTCCTGTCTAAAATGAGCACTGCTCTTTCTACATTAAATGTTCGATGGTTGTGTTTATAATGGCCCACAGATTTTTCCCTATGTCCTAACCCATAAATATAATCCTTGGACCATCAATTAAACACTATTTCCTGCTCTGTGATATTGCCCCTCATTATTTAATGTAGATAGATTTTCTTTGTAAATGGAATTGCAAAGCTAAACACAAAATGAAGTGACTGTTCTTAAGAACCCATAGGATTCTAACATTCAGAATCATTTTATCTGCTTCAGGTATACCTTTTCTTTCTCCATGTATGTTATATACCCCAGGTAAGGGTACATCACGGGCAGTAAAAACCCCTCTGAAACTGGAAGATAAACTGGAGCAAGTTGTAGTAAAATACAGATACAGTCTACCTACTCCATAGTCTTCCCCAACATCCATGAAGTTTAACCAACCCTCAAGTTCAAGGCCTTATATCCAAAGGCCAGCTCATCATCTACTCTGTACCAGCATTTATTTTATTTTTTTTATAAATACAATCTGTGGACAATATTTATTATTTAAAACTATGTCTTATAGTTTACAAAGATGCTAATTAGCAACAAAAGTATAATTGACCTTAAAGTCTTCAGTGAGCATGAGGGTTCACGTCATCTCCAGAATCTGAAGTGCACCCCTGGCAGGGTGTGAGCCAAGGTATGCAAGAACAGAGTCTCCCGAAGATAAGCTGAGAACTTGCCTTGAAGGTGGAATTTGGGGAGCTTCTTAAGATCTCAGAAGGCCAGTTACCACTAAGGCCCATCTCTTTCATGACAAGACTAATAGGCAATGCATAGTTTAGTCCCTAAATGGACTTTTTTTTTTATGTGTATGAGTGTACTGTCTGCATGTAGGTTGGTGCAGCCGTGTCTTGCAATGCTGCTGAGGTCAGAAGAGGGCATTGGATTCCCCCGGAACTGGAGGTAAAGATGGTTCTTAGCTGCCATGTGGTGCTGGGAATTGAACCTGGGTCCTCTGCAAGAGCAGTCGGTGCTCTTAACCGCCGAGCCATCTCTCCAACTCCAGTAAATGGATTTCTTATTAGAAGCTATCATTAAGGATTTCTGTTACCCTAGAGGAAGCCAGAAACTATATTAGAGACTTTAGAATTTGTTTGGAAGCACATAACCAAGATTGCCTGATTTATATCAGAAGCCAAATGCTAAATTTTAAATGGTATACAATGTTTAAACCAACTCAAAAATGATTATTCTTCCAAAAATAATCCCAAGTGTACGAAGTGTCCCACAGTAGAGAACATATAATAAAAGCTGCAATTCCAATAAAAATCAATTGGACCACAATTCCTTTATGCAACTGGAGGAAATATGAATTAAGAATGGGAAGTATCTCCTTTATCTGAATTACAAGAGTTATAACTATAACATATGGCAGAACATTTTCAACAATAAGAAGGGACGTGAAATGAACTTATTACCCTGTGCGTCAAACAGCTGGTGACATGTTTCCTAGCAGACTGCCCACTAACAATGACATTCACAGATGAGTGTGATGTCCTTTGCAAGAGCAATCGCTGCTCTTAACAGCTGAGCCATCTCTCCAACCCCTCACAGATGTTTTAAACAGAAGTGATATTCTAAACCAGAACCATCTTACAAAAGATAAACCAGGACAGACTCTCCCATTTCACAGCACTCCCCAGTAGTGTCACGCCCAGCAACAGCCCTCTAACACACAGGCCTTCCAAAGACATTTGCGATCTAAATTAAATTGTTGTCCCAGTTTTATTTGGGATCCTGTGTTAAAATACTCAGGCAACATGCAACTGAGAGAATAAAGAGTTTAATTTAGGTCATAATTCCAGATTACAGTCCATCACTGAGGGGAAGTCAGAGTCTAGGAGCTTGACACAGCTAGTCAGCACATTCAGGGTTAAGAGCAGAGAGGGATAAACACCTACATGATGCTTACTTCCTAGCTCTCAACTAGCTCCCCACCTCTTATACACTTCAGGAATCCCCTGCCTAGGGAATGGTGCTGCTCACAAATGAGTTGGATCTTCTACATCAATTAACAATCAACACACTCCCATAGATACGTCTATAGACCCATCTGGCCTAGATAATTCCTCATCAAGACTCTTTCCACATCAGTCTATATTGCACCAAATTGACAATTAAAACTAAGTAGTGTAATCATGAAGAAGTTTTGAAATCAAGATTTTTGGCTGGTGGTCTCTACAGACAGTTAAAAAAAATTATGTTCACTTAAACACCCAAGGGGAAAGTATAACCAAAGATATATAGTCACTATATTTCTTTTAGAGCCTTCTAGATAGAGTTAAAAAGGCACAAAACTTCAGATCTTGGCTTTGATTAATAATGTAGGGTCACCTGCAGCCAAAGGACAAGTCCACTATTGTTGTCAATTAATGCTCAATAATAAAATTTCCTCTTTCTCTCTAGCAACTATCTAAGTAGAAACTCATATCTTGACTATTAAAACACCTGGAAAGCAGATCCTGAGTCCAGACATCATAGCTAAATGAACAGAAGGAGAGACCTAATAAATAGATGCTTTGAAACCCTTTGTCAAGAAATTTTAATGGACTTCTAAGTTGGACATTTGAGTTCACCCTGTTCTTATTTCTTCTGGTCCCCGACTTAGATAATGTACCTAACTACTACCTTCACTTTGCTTTCATGGGCACTTTTTTCCCTATACAGTTATGCTTTGAGGGGTCTTTTAGATAGACCTTCTGAACGGGGGATACCCCAGTTGCCACACCCAACGTTCCTTTTCAGCATGGAAGAAGGCAGAGGGGTCGGTGTCCCAATTCCCTTTTCACAAATGGGGTGATCTTTTTCAGAGGGTAACATAACTAAACAGGAGCTAGAGATAGACTAGGCAGTTTAAGGATGAGAATACCCCGCCCCCAAATTAACCAAACTCTTTCTCAACTGAAAACTCAAGGCTTCCTGGACCAGCCAGTACACACTTAGCTTTCTGGTAGCCCCAAAAGAGTAAGAAAAGAAAAAAAAAGGGGAAAGAAAAATAAGAGAGAATTACATAACAAGCCTTGTAGATTGATTCTTTATTTCACCAGAAAAGAAATGGAAATCCACCCCCCCTTTTTCACTTTATTTTGTCATTGTCATTTTGTATTGTTTTTGGGTTTTTGTGTGTGAAAAGAGAAAATTTAAAAATTCTGTTCATTGCCCCTTTTTTTCTTAGAGTGCTGTTTAAACAATTTTGTTGTAGTCACATGTTCCAAAATGGTATTAAGATGTGACATCATCATAACTTTGGGAAAGTTATGTCCTTTAGAGAGATCAGAATAAGCTCAATCTCAGTGCCCCAAAGCAGAAATTATTGTTTCCTGTGTATGCTGCCACAGGCAAGCATCAGACCAAATACACTTACATGTAAAGAGAGTCTCATCTAGTTTTATCAATGACTGATAATGAATGTCAAAAGTATACCCAATGGGTGAGAACCACAAACTCTCTTTGGAAATCCTGTTTGGCTGGTGCCTAGAAGTGTTGCTACAAGGCACACTGTGTTCTAGTCCACACTCATTCCTAGGAGAAACGTTTTTAGGCAACATGATATAACACAGAAGCTTACAAGGAAATAGGAGGAAAGGGAAGAGAGTGATAAACCCAAGGATTCCAAGCAAATGGGAAGCAGTCAGAAACCAGGGCCCCAAACAGAATAAATGGATCTCGAGCATAACCCAGAGACTGTCATTCAGACCTGTTCTCAAATTATCCCATTCGTTTAGTCTACACTGGAGATCAGCATTCCAGAGTACTCTCTGTGTACTTTAATGGTCAAAGGCTGAGACCCATCACGTGAGCAGGTGCACACAGCAGTGAAATCTTCAAGACTGCAGACATAAAGGAAGACTGTCCAAATGAAAATGGAAACTATTTATTCAGACCTTTCTGTACTATGATTTGCATTTGGCAGATATTCAAAGGCAGGGAGAATAGAAATCTTATAGTTAAAGGAAAAGGCAGAGGGTGTCTAGAGGGGTACTTAGAGCTCCTTGGGACGGGAAAGGAGGAAGTGAACTAATTAGAAATTTGATAAACTATGTGGTTGGCTACAAGAATATATTCTCTTTTCAATGGATGTTTTAATAGACAATTATGAGTGAGAGAAAGGAATAGAGAATTTGATAGTTGGAAACTAAATTCTGATCATCCAATTCTATTACAGACTGTGGTTTGACAGCACAACATGTGTGCTGCAGAGGTCATGGGTTGAGGATCCCCTGGCATGTATGATGTGGTTTACAATCTGAGTTGTATTTTTTATTTACATAATTTTTACCACATTTTTGAGGATATCATGGAAATGAGACCATGAAATCTAAGTAATGGACAATTGTTACAGGACAGTAGCCAATATATATATACCTTTCTCCTGTAAGAGTGGCCAGTATTATGCTAAGTGAAATAACACAGTCCCCCAAAAAACAAATGGGGAATGGTTTCCCTCATTTGTGGATGCTAGCACCAAATCCCCCAATAGAATGGCAGGCTGAGCAACATTAAACATTATAGTTATATTTCTTTCTATCTAAAGCAACCATGATATTTGAATCTCTTAATGAGCCCTAGAATTAACTTACCATTTACTTTCAGACATGGTAATTAATGTATATGGGTGGAAGGTATATCTTCATATTTTAGAGTAATATAAAATTAAAGGGAAAAAATGTGAACTCCTAAACATATATCGGAGTTAACATACAGTTTATTCCTGGAGGACATAATTCTGGTACATATATGATGTTTATATAGGCATATTTTGGAGCAATACAATTGGGAGGGAACCACAACAGCATAAGGACTGGATCAAAGAATGGACTGATATAAATTTTCCCCCAAACAATAAAACTTTGCAGAGGAAAACTTTAAAAAGACTGAGAGAAAGAAACAGGACATGTATGGCAAAACTCAGGAACTGGGGTGGAGTAGGGTGAAGAGAAAGGGGAATATGTCTAAACTGAACTGAAAAATGATGTATGAAATACACAAAATGCCAATAAAAGTATATTAAATAAGAGTGGCTAGTACTGACTAAGCTGTAAGAAAAATAAGACCAAATAATTCTAAAGTTAATCCTAGACTTAATGGACATTTTGTCACTTATTTAACATTGTGAACCTTCACTCTGTCTTATACCAGAGACTCCTACATGTATCACAAATTTGAGAATCTATATCAAGAGTGTTTCTGTCCACAGTGCACACTCTATCTTTGTTTTACAGACACCTCTCCTAGCTCCTTTATGGAGAGGTACACATATACAAGGATTTGGACTACGTTTTCTTTTTTCTTTATCAGCTGTGCTATTTCACATTCCCATTCACTACAGTCAATGTGTGTCATAAAGTATATGGCATTCTGTTTTCAAATGACCACAACTGACCAGGGCCGGAGGAGGTTTTGTCCCATGGTCAGTCCCAAATATGGGCAGGGCTACAGTTTCAAGAGGCCAAAGGAGTTAATTCAGATGGAGAAATCAGGATGGAACTTCAGGTGAGGCATCCTCGTCTGTGCTTTGGAGATCTTAGCATCGAATGTGAATATATTTTGGCATTTCTCTTTTCCCTTACATGTGTTTATGTAACCAAGAAGTTCGGCATAACAAAGATCTCACCATACTTTTTGCATTATATATCTTCATCACTAATTGTGTGATCCAAAGACCAGCAGTATGACCCGAGAATTGACTAGAAATTCAGAACTGTAGTCTCCAACCTCAGTCCTAATTAAGTAATATTTTTTCACCAAGACCACCTCAAAAGTGACTCATATGGTCATTGAAATAAAAAAAAAACACTTTTGCGTTGACAGTTTCCCCTTTCGTTTTATTCACTGACATTCTTGAGGGAGAGCATGTTCTATGGCAGCCGACCCATTCATCTTCAATGCTTAGGGCTGTCAGAACACACTAAGCATTCTATAACTTGAATGAATTAATGAATTCATGAAGGAACTATACAGTAAATGAGTTCCAAGTTTAAATAAAGCAACACACTTACTGCTAATCCTCCACACTAGAATGCTCAAAAATTAAAAAATTATCCACCTAAAATGTCAAAAGTCATCTTCAACATTCTGATTAGACTTAAAAAAAAAAAAAAACCTGGCCTTCACTACTCCAGGACTATTTGAGAGTTTTCCCGTGCAACATTCGCTGAAAAGAGGCAATCTTTTGGTTTTCCCATCATTCTCATAATAAAATATGCCTGAGTACCTGTTAGCAGTGACAGCTATTTTTTTTTTCAGTAGAACACTAATATATAAGCAAAATTCACCTGGAAGTGACAATTATTTCTAAGCACTTTTTCCTGTAATGTCACCAATTTTATAGTTTTCTCATATTAAATTGGTAACACACTTTTTTTCAATTTGTTTCTCTCTTGAGTTTCCTGCAGTGTCCTAGATAATAAAATGGTCACTTACTTTACACTGGTGTTACTTTATAATCAGTTCATTATAACCCTAATTATATGCATCTCAACTATCTAGTTATAACTGAGGAAGAGATGTTCATGTTTTCGGTGCAAAATTCCATTTAAAGAGTCAGGCATGTTCAATCCTGTGTGGGAATCCTTATTTTTAAAAGTACTGGTTAAAAATAAATATAGTAAAAAGCATAAAATATGTCTCAATTTTACCATTAGCCATTAATACAATAGCTAATTCATTAATTCATTCAATGACTATTAGCCAATATCTTCTATTTACTAATCAATGTGACAGATATGAAACAAAATAAGAATCTTGCCCTTGTTGGGTCTCCTACATTTACTATACCTTCTGTGGGATAACTATAATCCCATTTTTAGCTGTATTGGAGAATTCTGAATATGATGCATATAATCATTTTAATGACTATATTACAACCCTCCCTGATCATTCATACATTCATTTATTTAACAAATACTAACCTCCAGATACCCTACCTAATTAGTAACATGCTGGTTAGTCAAAGGACAATTAGACCAGAAATATCACTAAGCCCATTCATCTTGGAGAGATTGAAAATAAACAAGCAAGGGCTGTCCAGATACCTCATCAGGTAAAAGTGATGGCAGATTAAGTCTGACCTCTTGAGTTTGATCCCTGGATTCCATTGTTAAGAAGAGTATTGATTCCCACGGAAGCTCTCAAGATGATCCCTGACTTCCACATGCATTCCATTGCATGTTTGCAACTGTGCATGTACACAGGCAAACACAAACACAGACACACTGATATTAATATTATTATTAATAAAAATGATGGGATTAAGGACCAAAACTTCATGTAAGATCATTTCAAAGACAGATAAATATGGGGTCTGGGGAGATGGCATGGTAGGAAAGGCACTTGCTATGCAAACTTGATGACCTATAAGATCCTTAGTATCCACATGAAAGCCAGATGTACCCTCTGCCTGCCCCCCAGCCATGCCACCCACTGTGGTGCTAGAGGACTGTGTGGCATTCTGCATCCAGCCTCCAGGGAATACTGTCCATTACTACTGTGACCCCAAGCTCTGCCACCCAAAGACAACCTGTAGAACATGGAAAGCTTTCCACAGACTTGACAAGATCAGAAGGCAAAATGTTCTAAGCATATAGGCTTGTTTCTGGACTAAGAATTTGAACTTATCTCTAACTGTGCTTGGATCATTTCTGACACTCAGTTGATATATCAACACAGAGCCGCTCCAAGATTACACTCCCTAAAACCATTCAGTTGCTCCATAACTTGACAAGTTGAAATAACAGGAAACAATGACCCAAAAACCCACTCAGCAAAGATGAGATCATGTACATTCCAAGAAACACCAACAACTTTATCTCCAGATACCTAGGTCCTATTGCAAAAGTACAGCATGAATAATCAAGACAATATGTCTCTTCCAGAAATTAGTATTCCAAAAATAATGTGCTCTGAGAATACTAATGCAAAATATGAGTTTCAAAATAGCTATTACAAATATGTTCAATGAACTCAAAAAGGATATGCATAAATTCTGAAATTTGGAGAAAACATCAATGAACACTTGGACAAAACAAAGAAAACAATCCATGATATAGAAATAAAATTTAATAAAGAGCTAGAATACCTACAATAAAAATCATACTGAAATAAAACTTGAAATGAAAAACTCAGTGAAATAAAAGCTTATTGGAAAGCCTCAACAACAGAATGAATCAAGTGGAAAAGAAAATTAAAGGCTTGAAAATAAGGTTGAGGAATTGGGTCACTCAGTCAAAGAAAATGTTGGACACCCCCCCCCAGATAAAACAGAAGTGAAATATGCAAGAGCTTGGGGACACTAATTATAAGTATAGAAGGAGAAGAAATCCAGGTGAAAGGCACAGAAAGTATTTTCAACAAAATCACAGAAGAAAATTTCCCAAATCTAAGAGATGTCTATCAAGGTTGAAGAGGCACACAAAGCATTAAATAGAGAAGAACAGAATGAAAACTCTATACACGACATAATCATCAAACACTACATGTACAGAACTATGAAAGGACATGGAAAGCAGCAAGAGAGAAAATAAGTTACCTATAAAGGCAGGCCCATCAGAGTAACAATTGACTTTTTTCAGCAGAAACTGTGTAAGCCAAGAGGGGCTATACTGATGTTCTATAAGTTTTTAAAGACCACAGATGCTACCCTAGAGTATTATACCCAACAAAAATATCATTTGTGAACAAAGGAAAAAGAAAACTTTTCATGATAAAAACAGATTTAAAGAATTTATAAACAGTAAGCCATCTTTATGGAAAAATACCAGAAGGAATATTTTGGTCATAAGGGAAAATTAAAGATACCTGAGACAGCACAAAGGATAAATAAACAGTTCTGCAATTCCAGAATAGTTTGTCAAAGGAGGTTAAAAGAGAAATCACAACAGCTCCCAAGAAACACACCTAACCATCAAGGATTGAAATCACCTAAGAATAACAGGATAAAAAAAGATAGTCCAAGGAAGGAGATCCAAGAAGCAAGCAGGAATAAGATTCCTAGTATCTGATCAAGTGGACTGGAAACCAAAAACAATTTAAAAAGATAAAGGCAATTCATATTCATAAAAGTAAAATCCACCAAGAAGACATTACAATTTTAAACATTTACACACTAAACCCAAGGGTGCCCAAATTCATAAAATAGATATTAGACCTAAACCCACAGATTAACGGCAACCTAGTGAGAGTGGGTGACATCAATATACTAATCTCACCAATAGACACATCATCCAGACAAAATCTAAACAGAGAAATTCTGGAGTAAAGTGATATCATAAAACAATTGGATCTGACAGACATCTACAAGAACATTCCATTAAACAATAAAGAATATGTTTTTTTCTCAGCAACCTGTGGGACTCCCTTCAAAATCAACCACATATTAGAACATAGAGCAAGGTTCAACAAACAAGGAAACTGAAGTAACATCCTGCATTTATCTGAGTACAAGGGATTAAAGATGGTTGTCAACAGCAACAGAAATTATGAAAAGTAATTTTGTGGATTAATATTGTGAAATGGCCATCCTACCAAAGTAATTTATAGCTTCAACACAATCTTCATCAAAATTTCAACATAATTGTTCAAAGAAATTGAAAAATAATCTTGTTTCATATGGAAACACACAAACACTAGGATAGCACAACAACCCTGAGCGGTGAAAGGACTGCTGAAGGTGTCACCATCCCTGATTTTAATACTACAGAGCTAGGTTAATAAACACTGTGTGGTGCTGGAATAGAAACAGAAACACTCATCAGTGGAATCTAATTGAGGACCCACAGGTAAATGTCCACTACTACCACCTGAGTGTTGTCAGGGACCAATAATATACACTGGAAAAAGGAAAGTTATCTTCAACAAATAGCACTGGTCACACTGAAGAGCTGCATGCAGAAGAATGAAACTTGATCCTTATCTCTCCCTCTGTATAAAACTCAACTCCCAATGGATCAAGGACCGCAACATAAGACCGAATATCTGATAGAGGAGAAAGGAGGGAATATGCTTCCACCAATAAGCACAGAGAAGGACTTTCTGAACAAAACCCTGATAGGACAGCCTTTAAAAACAGTCATAGACAAATGGCGCCACATGAAATTAAATATTTCTGTGCAGCGAGGACACCATCATTAAAGTAAAGATGAAGCACAGTGGGGAAAAAGACTTTCAGCTCTCCCTCTGACAGCGAGCTAATATCCACACTACACAGTAACTCAAAAAACTAAACATTAAGAAAACACAAAGCTTGGGGCTGGAGAGATGGCCTAGCGGTTAAGAGCGCCGACCGCTCTTACAGAGGATTCCAACCCCAGCACCCACGTGGCGGCCGAGAACCGTCTGTAACTCCAATTCCAGGAGAACTCCAGTTCCAGGGGAATTCCGAAACCCTCTTCTGACCTCCGCGGGATTGCACGACACGGGTACACAGACTTGCATGCAGACATATAGACCCATCTCCCTCATGAACAAAGACTGCCAAAATTCTAAACAGAATACTGGCAAATCGCATACAGACCCACATCAGAGATCATCCATCATGACCAAGTTGATTCATACCAGAGAAGATGGCAGGGATGGTTCAACATATGAAAATCAATAAAACATCATCAAAGCACATAAATGGAATCAAAGACAAAAACCACACCATCATCTCGATTGATGCTTGAAAAAAGCCTTTGACAAAATCCAGCATCCCTTCATGCTTAAAGTCCTAAAGAAGGAATTGGATTTGGAGGGACCATTACTCAATGTAATCAAAACCCATATACAGGAAACCCAAGGCCAATATCATCCTTAAATGGGGAAATGACAGAAAAAATCCCTTTAAAGGTAGGAACCGGCAAGGCTGCCCCCCTTATCAACCACTCCTCTTCAACATAGTGCTTGAAACACTTGCTAGAGCAATAAGACAAGAAAAGGATATTAAAGGAGTACTAATTGGAAAAGAGGAAGTCAAACTAATCCCTATTTGCTGATGATATGATTGGTTACTTAGGATGCCAAAAACTCCAACCAGAAAACTCCATAGAAACGATTAACAGCTTCAGCAAAGTGGGAGGATACAAAAATTAACCTTAGAAAATCAATGGCCTTTCTTTAACACCAACAACAAGCAACTGGAGAAAGAATTCAAAGAGACCTTCCGACTCAAAATAGCCTCAAAAACAGTAAGATACCTAGGACAAAACCTAACCAAAGATACCAAAGACCTTCTAACAACAAAATTTTTAAACCCTTTAAAGAAAGAAATTGAAGAAGACCTCAAGAAAGATGGGAAAAAACCTCCCATGCTCATGGATTGGGAAAATTTAACATTGTAAAAATGTCCATTTACCAAAACTCTTATATAGAATTTTAATGCAATCCCAATCAAAAATCCCCAGAGTTTTCTTCACAGGCTTTGGAAAACAAAAGTTCTTAAATTCATTTGGAAAAACCAAAAGACCCAACATAGCTTAAATCAATCCTGAAGTGAAAAGATCTACACAGGAAGGATCTCTATAAACCGGATTTTCAAACTATATTAATGGGCTATAGTCATAAAAAACAGGCTGGTACTGGCACCAAAAACAGACCTGTTGACCAATGGGAAACTAAAACCCGAAGATCCAATCTGAAGCACATACAATTTCAGGCATCTCATATTTGACAAGGGGGCGCAGAAGACCAACAATGGAGAAAAAGACAGCATCTTCAGCAAGTTGGTTGTTGGCCAAAACTGGATCACCAACCTTGTAGAAGAATGAAATTAACCCCTAAACCCCTCACCCTGTACAAAAGTTAACACCAAATGAATTAAAAGACCTCAACGTTTAACCCCAAACTCTGAAGGCTGATAGAAGAAAAAGTTGGCAAGCCAGACTACAAGACATAGGCCATAGGAAAAGACTTCCTAAAAATCAGAGCAGCAGCTGCACAAGAATAAGGTCGACAATTGACAAATGGGAACCTCATCAAACTCAAAGCCTTCTGTAAAACATCAAAAGAAACAATCAAGGAAGTGACGAAGAAATTCCAAACAGAGTGGGAGGAAACCTCACTGAAGACACATCTGACAAAGCACTGAATTTCCAGTAATATATAAACTACTCAAAAACAAAAGAAAAAAGAAACCATAATGACCCGCTCAATAGATGGAGCAAAAGAACTGAAGCAGAGACTTCACAGCGAGGAATTAGGAGATGTCTGAGAAACACCTCAAGAACTGGTCAACATCACTGGGAATCATTAAGGAAATGCAAAATGAAAACCACTTTAAGGATATCATCTTATCTCCAGTAAGACTGGCCTAAGAATCAAGAAAACAATGATAACCAAATGCTGAACGGTTGTGGGGAAAGGGGAAGCATCATCAATCCACTGCTGGTGGGAATGTAAACTTGTACCAGCCACTATAGAAAACAGTGTGAAGAACACTTGAAGACTTTGGATGGAACTTGCCACCCGACCCAGCTATACCACTCTCTGGGCATGTACCCTCAAAGACTTACGCCACACAGAGAATACATGCACGGCCATGTTTTTAATTGCAGCTCTCTTCACAATTAGCAAGAGTTGGAACCAACCTAAATGGCCCCAACTGATGAGTGGATAGAGAAATGTGTTACAATTCTTTACACAAATGGAGTTCTATGCAGCAGGTAAAGAAAGACCGACATCAACGAGCTTTTGCAGGAAAATGGCTGGAGCCTAGAGGACTCATGCTGAGTGAAAGTAAACACAGTCCAAGAAAAACAAAACGATGCATGGTATAACTCATCTGTGGATGCTAGTGCCAATTAACCCAGTTGTAAGTATTTCCTTGTTGGTAAGGCCCCCTGAGCTTTTTTACAAAGCAGTTGGGCATAACGCATATTGGGAAACAACAACAAAACAAGGAAATACTGCGTCAAAAGAACTGACTGAAACAGTGAACTTTTCTGCTCAAAACAGTCAAACCTTTCCCCCATGGAAAATATTGAGAAGACCTAAGAGATGTAAAAGCATGTTTGGCAGAATGCACGAGCCTCTGGTGGGTGGGGGAATGGGCGGGACATGGGTCCTAGATTTGGTTAAAAAATAAATAAAAAAAAAAAAAAGAGGAAAAAAAAAAAGAAAAAAAGATAAAAGACAATCATTTCTCCCCACCTTTCAAAACTACAGGTGAGCCATGGAAGGACAACGGGAAGAAGCTTAAAAAAAAAACAAACAAAAAAAAAACCTGAAGTTCAAAAGTCAGAGGGTCATAGAAATCAGAGGGTCACACAATTGTAGAAGTGGCGGTGGTAATGGTGGTGTCGTCTGTGTGTCTGTGTGTCTGTGTGTGTCTGTGTCTGAGAATGTTTTCTTTGTGTATGTCCTTTTTATCTTTGCTTGGAAACTTTCATGTAATTCGACTAATGTGTGGGAAAAACTGGGTCAGAATAAGATAGAATTTTCCATATACTGACAACAAGGACTTAATAACTAAATCATCTATGGTCTCAGTCATTTTAGCCTCAGCATACAGTTTATTTGACAGTAAACAATCTTTCAATCCTCTGAAATTTCTTATCTGTCTAGAGGTAAATCTGCACTTTTAGGCTTTTATTTCTCTTAACTTGTTGGTTCACTTGAAAACATATGTGAAACATCGTTTAATCCACTTACAGCTTTTCACGCTGAAGGAGATAGCTATACTCTCTGTCCTTGTTTGCTTTGTGTTACTGTGAGAAAACACTGATCCAAGAAGAAACTTGGGGAAGAGAGGGTTTATTTCCTCTTACAACCCACACACACAGCCCATCACTGAGGGAAATCAAGACAGGAACTCAAACAGGGCAGGAACCTGGAAGCAAGAACTGAGCAGAAATGGTGGAGGAACGCTGCTCACACTGGCTGGCTTCCCCTGGCTGCTCAGCTACTTCTTTTATACTGCCCAGGGCCACACAGGCCTCAGAAAGGACGCCGGCCCACAGAGATCATTCCCAAATCAGCTTACCAGTTTTTTTAAGAAAATGCCTCATCAACATGAGCACAGGCCAGTCCTCTTGGAGCAAAATCCTTCAGCTGAGGTTCTCTCTTCCCAGGGGTCTCTAGTTTGTGTCCAGTTGACAAAAAACCAACCAGCATACGCTTGATCTGAATAACGCTGTAAATCTGCATTTTAATTGACTTTGCACCTCAAAGCATTTCTAAGCCTTATATTTTACTATTTGTTGAGAGTGCTACTCAGCATCTCATAATCCCAAATTTGGGTGAAGTTTTCCTCTAATTTTATTGTATTCCTGGTTTATAAATCAAAAATATTCTTTTCTGAGTTCCTCTTTTTGTGTAAATGTATCCTGAAATGTAGCCACCATCTATCTATGCTCTGTTAACAATGAGTTTCCTTGTGTTTCTCCCCAGTACTGTGTGTGTCACATCAAGGTGTCCGGGCCCTGTTTCCTATGAGGTTTGGCCAAATAATTTGCCATTATAAAACAGTATTACTTCCTGTCTGCATATAGTCATTATGATAATGCTGGTGTGTGTATGTGTGTGCGTGTTGTGTGTGTGCATGTGTGGTGTGGTCGCATGTACATATACAAGTGTTCTAATTATACAGCTTACTATGTTGAGCTGTCACCACCACTGTTCAGTATGGTTTATTTCTTGTTTACTTTACATTCCCTGCAGGTTGGCCAGAGAGCTCTGCTCTCTGAACTCTTCATTATGGACAACAGAGCAGCCACTGTCTGCATTCTTGTCAGTTGCTGCACTGAACTTAAATCGGTTTCACAATTCAGGAATTAGATTCTCTGACTGAAAAGGAATTCTATGCTTATCTTTTACTACACATTGGCAGTTATTACTCACATGGTCTCAAGTACAGAAGGACCTAGGAATACAATGTTACCATTAGTTGAACAACACTATTAATACCGTACTCCCCTACTCCATAACCTAGTCTTCACAACTATAGTGAGCTGTTTAACTTGCATGGGCATCTCCCATTTCACTGCTGATCAATCCTCTTAGGTGGATTCCCACTCAGTGAAAGAGAAAATGTTCAGAGCCGCCTCCAAGTCTCTTTATATTTCAGCCTCCTGTTGCCTCTCTGCTTCCTTTCCCAACATTCCCTTCTCCCAGGGGCTCCAGATACACATAGCTCTTTATTAGTCTTTATTCAGCCAAGTTCTCAAATGACTTTGCTCTCCTTGTTTCCTTTGCCTAGAACATCTTCCCCACAGATAACTATGTGGCTTGCTCCTATACCTTTATTCCATATTATCCAACATCATCTTATCTGCAGACTTCCCTGGCAGCCCATGTAAAATGACAACCCATGTCACCATTCCATTGTTGAGCCTCACTATTCTACTTCACAGCTCTTTACAGCATAGAGCACTGCCTGTAGATGTGCCTGGGAGGAGGGGGGATACTGCCCTCTCCCAGAATATCTATATAAGGTCCTTGAAAGAAAGACTTTAGCTGTTCCATTCACTATAGGACCTTAGCCTGCACCAAGCAGGCACTCAATTCATATTTCACAAGTGAATAACCAAATGGTCAGTGGATACAGAGCTGGTCCCAGGGCAGCTGTCTCCAAGTCTCTGACTTGGACACAGAGTACTGGGAACACTGGGTTTTTGGACGAAGGAAAAAAAAAATTGAGGAAGGAGAAAGAAATTATATAAAGGCAGTTAACAACATTAACAAAGACATTTTCCTTCTCTAATTCTTTTTAAACTTTCTTAAGTTTCTAAGAGATCACAATTTATGAGAACTTCACACCCACCCAGAGGTGTTGAAAACAAACAAAAATAATGAGAACAAACATATTAAGGAAAATTTTTAGCTGTAAGTTTTCTTCCCTTCTCTTTTGTTTCTTTCCCTGGAATTCTTCAATTTCCAATGATTTTAAAACCTCTCATATTTACTATTCTAGCAGTAAAAATATTATATCCAGAGAAAATAAAGATGTTCCTAAATTGCAAACTAAAGTCTGTAATCATGTAGAAAGGAAAAATGAAATGCTTTTGCTTAGAAATCTGCCACAAGTAGAGAGAGACCTAGATGAAACAATGGAGTTTCCATGACTTACAAGGCGGTGTTTCCACAGTTCAGCAGAACAGGAAACAAAAGCATCCAGCCTTGTAAGCAGGTCTAAAGACACAGGAATTAAGAGAAGCTGGAACCAAGCCTGCTACTAGAGTTTCTGAACCCTAGTTTAGTTGTTTCTTTCTGACCAGGGATGCCACGGATAGGTCTCCTTCTAAGTTCAGTCAGAGACAGGGTTAGACAATTTCTCCCTATGATTAACACAGTAAACCTGATTTTAACAGCAGAGCTTATAATCAAGAAAATCAATATCACACTTTAAATAATCAATAAAAAGTTAGATGATCATCATTTACTTAATATACTCATAATGTTAATTGCAAAAATCTGCATTGTAGTACATTTGTGAATGAACAATTTTAAAACACCTTGTTTGTTTTCCAAGAAGAGTGGATAAATGTCTAATAATTTTGTCTTTTGTCATCTTCATTTCTCCTTCTTGACAGCAAGCTGAGTTCTGTTGACACAAAACCCAGCCCTAAACATCTCCCCATAAGGCTTAGAGACTTCCTGCTCAGTATTTCCTAAGCAGCTAAGACTTACAAGCCCCATTGTCAGTAACTGCCAAAACACAAATATTTCCAAATTATTTATAGTTTTGGCTTGGTAAATAAAGATGCAAGCTGACTTTTACATTATATTTGCCCCTCCCCTGCCCCTTCCACACTGTTCCCTGAGCTTTAAGTACAGAGACTGCATTTCAGAAGTGTCACTTAGGACTGGGTACTTCAGCGAGTCTTATTTTTGCATTTCACTAGTTGTGAAACTTTGTAATAGTCCTCTCTGTTTTAAAAAAGAAGCTTTTTTGATGAGGGATAAGAGATATACTTGTCTGTAAACATAGGATACGTATATATAGTACAGTAAGAAATCACATTTAAGGAAGTAACAGAAGTAGGTTTTCATTTAAGGCTAATGACCTCCTGTAACTTTGCTATGTTTACAGTACCACCACATTGAAATTCCCCTCCCAATTATGTGGGGTCTTAAGTTCAACTAGACAACTCTTGATCACCCCAAGATAAAAGTGCCTGTACAAAGATGCAGTTGGTAGGCTTTACAGCTGGATAGGATCATTGTTTGGTGCAACTCTTGAGTACACACCTGAAGAAATTAAAATCAGAATAAAATAAATATGCTTTTCCATCAGTACACCCCTTTGGGATGGATATTTGATAAATTCATTATTATATGTGGATAAAATATGCCTTGAAATCTGTCTCACTGATATTGCATGACTTTGTCTTTGAAAGTGATTATTCAGTATCAATCTGCATAAGGATTACAAGATAGAAACATGTGTCTTCTTTCATTAGTATAATAGGACAGCTGTAATCATGAAGCGAGAAGAGTGGAATGCAATTGTCCCTGGATAGCTTTAGTGTCCACTTTGACACACCTGGGATGAAGGAGCCTCAATGGAAGAATTCCCTCCAATTCTTTTGAAGAGGAATGGCCTGTGACCATTGTGTCTGTGGAATATTTTTCTTGATTGGTTGAGTGATTGTGGGATGGCCCAGCCCACCTGTGGGTGGTACCACCCTTGGACAGGTTGTTATATACTATATAAGAAAGCAGGTATATATATATATATATATATATATATATGCTTCATCATTACCTTGGGAGTAATGTGGAAAAGCACAGAAGGCTGAAGCTGTGGACAGATTTGGTGCTGTTGAGGTGCTGGGGACCAAATCCAAAGATTGTGCATCCTAGATAAGCAGTGTGACACTGAGCTATGTCTCAGGTCTTTAGAACAGAGATTTATATCATAAAATGAAAGAATAGCCAGATTCAAAGTCTTGGCCCATCTCACTTTATTCCAATTCTGCTAAACAATTATGTCTTTTCTACAAGCCGGATGTATGAATATATAAATAGTATTAGAATAAACATAAAAGATAAACCTTTTTCATGTTGAATACAAGTTTCAAGGCTGAATTTCATGGCATATAGTTACTCAGCCCAGCTCCAGAGCAGGCACGCATCTAGCCTCTCCCATGCTCAGACCTCTAAGAATGCAGGCACCACACAAAACCTCAGAGCAGACAATCATTTTTTTAGGAGCACATAGATGTGCTCATTCTGAGATGAAGCCAAACTTCCATAAAGCAAACAGGAGGGAGAAGCCATCTTTCAGTTCATTTCAGGCATTGTAGTCAGCTTCTGAATTTATTCAAGTATGTACTAGGGAAAGTTTTGACTGAATTTATCATCACAAAAATTGAGTTATGCATACTCTTTGCCTGGCTTTGAGAGATCACTCTTTCAAACTATAAATATACACATGTTCAGTCATAACACCCCTTTATGAAAAATGTGGATGGGCACTTTTAATGTTTATAATTTGAAAGGTTACCAAAACACATCTTAATTATTATCAATGTACTCTCTAGATGTGAAATATATACCACTAAATAATCTACAGTGTATCGGGTTTACTCTGCAGTGTGGGTGGGTCAGGGAATGCTGGAACATGAGGAGCCTTGTTCACACTGAACCTGTGAGTCCCGCACCTCAGCATTTTGCAATGAAGTCTCAGGTTCAGGAATAGCAGGAGCCTAGTGGAAAGATGGATGAAGAACGAAAAGCACTCTCCACTGGCGTTCTGTGAGATTTCACTTGCTCACGTGGCATCTATGATGGTCCATTGGGCATTCATCAAACCATGGCTTGGGCATAGGCTAGATATTATAAAAACCAATTAAACTCTGTAATCATTTTACCTATAAGAATAACTATGCCTTCCATTCACTCTTAGGAAGCTTGGATTGGATTGAAGTTGTTAAGCTAAATAACTTCTGTACGCATTATCTCTAGATTATTTATGGTGCTGAATAAAATGTAAATGTATGCAAATAACTACTATATTGTATTGTTTAGGGAACAATGGGAAAAAAAGGAATTCTGTAAATATTTAAAATAAATCCAGTTGCTTTTCCAAGTAATTTTCATCTGTGGTTTATGACTCTGAAGACGTAAAATCCAGGATGGACTACTTATAAATAAGCATATAACTGGGGAGCCATGTGTTCTGAACATGTCCCTACTTTATAGACTAGAGGCTTAGAATGTCTGAAATGCCAGCCTGCCAACTTCGCGCTAGGTATCCTTCAACTCCTTCCACTCTGCATCGAAAAGCATATTATACAAATCTCTGTGCTGTCTCACTGACACCTTGTGCGTTCCTTGTTTGGAAGTTTCTTCTTAATGCTTGATTGTATCTACCTCATCTTTGAATGCCTCCTGTTTCCAGCACACATCCCTTCTGCATAGTAAGTGCTCAATAAACTTTAGCTGAAATGGGGAGTCACTGGGAAGCAAAGTAATACAATGTTGGCGATGAAATATGTATGTACAAGACACTGTATGCTTTGAAGGACTTGGGTAAAAATAAGGAGTCTGGGGACTTTTCAGTGATTCAATTGGGCTAGAGCTATGAGAAAGCTGTGCACACAGAATCAAATCACCCAGGTAAGTGGCGGCAGCAGCCTAGCAGGAAAGAACCATCATCATTATCCCAAGTCGGAGCAAATAAGCTTGGAGAAATATGGTAATTGTTAATAACATGAAATTGACAAGAGAATGGGGAGCCACCTTGATATCAGGTTGCCAGTCAATAACCAAGTTCAAAAACAAGGGAGCAGATGTTAGTCAAGGCAGATGTGAGAACAGGGTTAAGATCTGGCCGCTTACTTCTAATATCTTTTTGTTTGATGGGGAAAACAAGTTGAAATTTAACCTAAAAGAAATGAGGTACGTTGGCTCATTTACTTCATTTCTGTTTTATTTCTTCCCAGCACAGTCTATCAAAAGTTGGAGATGAGGTACTTGATAAGGCCTTTTACTATTTGTGCAACATATTAGCCCAAACTTAACCCTTTTCTTTAAAAGGAGCCATGAAAGGATGAAAGAGGAGTTTTCTTACTTATAACGAGAGTGATACCAAAATAAGGATCAAAAAGCTAAAGTTGCCAAAACCTGAAGTTCAAAAGTCAGAGGGTCATAGAAATCAGAGGGTCACATAATTGTAGAAGTGGCGGTGGTAATGGTGGTGTCGTCTGTGTGTCTGTGTGTCTGTGTGTGTCTGTGTCTGAGAATGTTTTCTTTGTGTATGTCCTTTTTATCTTTGCTTGGAAACTTTCATGTAATTCGACTAATGTGTGGGAAAAACTGGGTCAGAATAAGATAGAATTTTCCATATACTGACAACAAGGACTTAATAACTAAATCATCTATGGTCTCAGTCATTTTAGCCTCAGCATACAGTTTATTTGACAGTAAACAATCTTTCAATCCTCTGAAATTTCTTATCTGTCTAGAGGTAAATCTGCACTTTTAGGCTTTTATTTCTCTTAACTTGTTGGTTCACTTGAAAACATATGTGAAACATCGTTTAATCCACTTACAGCTTTTCACGCTGAAGGAGATAGCTATACTCTCTGTCCTTGTTTGCTTTGTGTTACTGTGAGAAAACACTGATCAAGAAGAACTTGGGGAAGAGAGGGTTTATTTCAGCTTACAACCCCACACACAGCCCATCACTGAGGGAAATCATGCAGGAACCTGGAAGCAAGAACTGAGCAGAAATGGTGGAGGAACGCAGAAATGGTGGAGGAACGCAGAAATGGTGGAGGAACGCAGAAATGGTGGAGGAACGCAGAAATGGTGGAGGAACGCAGAAATGGTGGAGGAACGCAGAAATGGTGGAGGAACGCTGCTCACCTGCTGGCTTCCCCGGCTTGCTCAGCTACTTCTTTTATACTGCCCAGGCCCACAGGCTCAGGAAAGACGCCGCCCACAGAGTCATCCCAAATCAGCTACCAGTTAAGAAAATGCCTCATCAACATGAGCACAGGCCAGTCTCTTGGAGCAAATTCTTCAGCTGAGGTTCCCTCTTCCCAGGGGTCTCTAGTTTGTGTCCTTGACAAAAACCAACCAGCATACGCTTGATCTGAATAACGCTGTAAATCTGCATTTTAATTGACTTTGCACCTCAAAGCATTTCTAAGCCTTATATTTTACTATTTGTTGAGAGCGCTACTCAGCACCTCATAATCCCAAATTTGTGATTATTCTCTAATTTATTGTATTCCTGGTTATAAATCAAAATATTCTTTTCTGAGTTCCTCTTTTTGTGTAAATGTATCCTGAAATGTAGCCACCATCTATCTATGCTCTGTTAACAATGAGTTTCCTTGTGTTTCTCCCCAGTACTGTGTGTGTCCATCAGGTGTCCGGGCCTGTTTCCTATGAGGTTTGGCCAAATAATTTGCCATTATAAAACAGTATTACTTCCTGTCTGCATATAGTCATTATGATAATGCTGTGTGTGTGTATGTGTGTGCGTGTGTGTGTGTGTGTGCATGTGTATGTGTGCATGTGTATGTGTGCATGTGTGTGTGTGCATGTACATATACAAGTGTTCTAATTATACAGCTTACTATGTTGAGCTGTCACCACCACTGTTCAGTATGGTTTATTTCTTGTTTACTTTACATTCCCTGCAGGTTGGCCAGAGAGCTCTGCTCTCTGAACTCTTCATTATGGACAACAGAGCAGCCACTGTCTGCATTCTTGTCAGTTGCTGCACTGAACTTAAATCGGTTTCACAATTCAGGAATTAGATTCTCTGACTGAAAAGGAATTCTATGCTTATCTTTTACTACACATTGGCAGTTATTACTCACATGGTCTCAAGTACAGAAGGACCTAGGAATACAATGTTACCATTAGTTGAACAACACTATTAATACCGTACTCCCCTACTCCATAACCTAGTCTTCACAACTATAGTGAGCTGTTTAACTTGCATGGGCGTCTCCCATTTCACTGCTGATCAATCCTCTTAGGTGGATTCCCACTCAGTGAAAGAGAAAATGTTCAGAGCCGCCTCCAAGTCTCTTTATATTTCAGCCTCCTGTTGCCTCTCTGCTTCCTTTCCCAACATTCCCTTCTCCCAGGGGCTCCAGATACACATAGCTCTTTATTAGTCTTTATTCAGCCAAGTTCCCAAATGACTTTGCTCTCCTTATTTCCTTTGCCTAGAACATCTTCCCCACAGATAACTATGTGGCTTGCTCCTATACCTTTATTCCATATTATCCAACATCATCTTATCTGCAGACTTCACTGGCAGCCCATGTAAAATGACAACCCATGTCACCATTCCATTGTTGAGCCTCACTATTCTACTTCACAGCTCTTTACAGCATAGAGCACTGCCTGTAGATGTGCCTGGGAGGAGGGGGGATACTGCCCTCTCCCAGAATATCTATATAAGGTCCTTTAAAGAAAGACTTTAGCTGTTCCATTCACTATAGGACCTTAGCCTGCACCAAGCAGGCACTCAATTCATATTTCACAAGTGAATAACCAAATGGTCAGTGGATACAGAGCTGGTCCCAGGGCAGCTGTCTCCAAGTCTCTGACTTGGACACAGAGTACTGGGAACACTGGGTTTTTGACAGGAAAAAAAATTGAGGAAGGAGAAAGAAATTATATAAAGGCAGTTAACAACATTAACAAGGACATTTTCCTTCTCTAATTCTTTTTAAACTTTCTTAGGTTTCTAAGAGATCACAATTTATGAGAACTTCACACCCACCCAGAGGTGTTGAAAACAAACAAACAAAAATAATGAGAACAAACATATTAAGGAAAATTTTTAGCTGTAAGTTTCATCTTCCTTCTCTTTATTTTCTTCCTGGAATTCTTCAATTTCCAATGATTTTAAAACCTCTCATATTTACTATTCTAGCAGTAAAAATATTATATCCAGAGAAAATAAAGATGTTCCTAAATTGCAAACTAAAGTCTGTAATCATGTAGAAAGGAAAAATGAAATGCTTTTGCTTAGAAATCTGCCACAAGTAGAGAGAGACCTAGATGAAACAATGGAGTTTCCGTGACTTACAAGGCGGTGTTTCCACAGTTCAGCAGAACAGGAAACAAAAGCATCCAGCCTTGTAAGCAGGTCTAAAGACACAGGAATTAAGAGAAGCTGGAACCAAGCCTGCTACTAGAGTTTCTGAACCCTAGTTTAGTTGTTTCTTTCTGACCAGGGATGCCACAGATAGGTCTCCTTCTAAGTTCAGTCAGAGACAGGGTTAGACAATTTCTCCCTATGATTAACACAGTAAACCTGATTTTAACAGCAGAGCTTATAATCAAGAAAATCAATATCACACTTTAAATAATCAATAAAAAGTTAGCATGATCATATTTACTTAATATACTCATAATGTTAATTGCAAAAATCTGCATTGTAGTACATTTGTGAATGAACAATTTTATACCTTGTTTGTTTCCAAGAGAGTGAAAATGTCTATAATTTTGTTTATGGCTCATCTTCATTTCTCCTTCTTGACAGCAAGCTGAGTTCTGTTGACACAAAACCCAGCCCTAAACATCTCCCCATAAGGCTTAGAGACTTCCTGCTCAGTATTTCCTAAGCAGCTAAGACTTACAAGCCCCATTGTCATAAACTCCAAAACACAAATATTCAAAATTATTTATAGTTTTGCCTTGGTAAATAAAGATGCAAGCTGACTTTTACATTATATTTGCCCCTCCCCTGCCCCTTCCACACTGTTCCCTGAGCTTTAAGTACAGAGACTGCATTTCAGAAGTGTCACTTAGGACTGGGTACTTCAGAGAGTCTTATTTTTGCATTTCACTAGTTGTGAAACTTTGTAATAGTCTCTGCTGTTTTAAAAAAAAGCTTTTTTGATGAGGGATAAGAGATATACTTGTCTGTAAATATAAGGATACGTATATATAGTACAGTAAGAAATCACATTTAAGGAAGTAACAGAAGTAGGTTTTCATTAAGGTCTATGACCTCCTGTACTTGGCTATGTTTACAGTACCACACATGAATTCCCTCCCATTATGTGGGTCTTAAGTTCAACTAGACAACTCTTGATCACCCCAAGATAAAAGTGCCTGTACAAAGATGCAGTTGGTAGGCTTTACAGCTGGATAGGATCATTGTTTGGTGCAACTCTTGAGTACACACCTGAAGAAATTAAAATCAGAATAAAATAAATATGCTTTTCCATCAGTACACCCCTTTGGGATGGATATTTGATAAATTCATTATTATATGTGGATAAAATATGCCTTGAAATCTGTCTCACTGATATTGCATGACTTTGTCTTTGAAAGTGATTATTCAGTATCAATCTGCATAAGGATTACAAGATAGAAACATGTGTCTTCTTTCATTAGTATAATAGGACAGCTGTATCATGAGCGAGAAGAGTGAATGCAATTGTCCTGGATAGCTTTAGTGTCCACTTGACACACCTGGGATGAAGGAGCCTCAATGGAAGAATTCCCTCCAATTCTTTTGAAGAGGAATGGCCTGTGACCATGTCTGTGGAGTATTTTCTTGATTGTTGAGTGATGTGGGATGGCCCAGCCCACTGTGGGTGGTACCACCCTTGGACAGGTTGTTATATACTATATAAGAAAGCAGGCGGCTGGAGAGATAGCCTAGCGGTTAAGAGCGCAGACTGCTCTTGCAGAAGACCTGGGTTCGATCCCCAGCACCCACATGGCGGCTGAGAGCCATCTGTAACTCCAATTCCAGGAGAACTCCAGTTCCAGGGGTATCCGACGCCCTCTTCTGACCTCTGCAGCATTGCACGACACAGGTGCACAAACCTCCATGCAGACAATGCATTCACACACATAAATAAATAAATAAATAAATAAATAAATAAATAAATAAATAAAATTAAAAAAAGAAGAAAGCAGGCTTAGCATGGGCCAGGGGAGCAAGCCAGTTAAGCGGCATTCCTCCATGGCCTGTGCTTCAGCTCCTACCTTTAGGTTCCTGCCCTGAGTTCCCACCTTGAGCTCCCTAAGCAATAAACTGTGACTGTGACCCAGGAGATGTAAGATGATTAAAGCAAGGTCATAATGCTTGTCACAGCGATTGAAAGCAAACTAGGACAGGAGTATTTGGGTTCATTTAGCGCCCTCCTTTCTTATGTGAACTACAGATGTGATGTCTAACATTTCTTTTTAAAGAAAGATCCTGCACGACACAGGTACACAAACCTACATGCAGACAGTGCATTCATACACATAAAAAATAAATAAATAACATTAAAAAAATAAAAAAATAAAAATAAAGAAAGATCCAAACTTGTAACAAAGTTAGACTTTAAATCAGAACCAAGTTCTTTTTAACAAACCCATATAAAAAAGAGATTAAATTGTTGTTAGCCACCATGTGGTTGCTGGGATTTGAACCCAGCTTTTTGGGCAGGAAAAAGCCAGTGTTCTTAACCACTGAGCAATCTCTCCAGCCCTAATAAATTCATTTATTTAAGAGATTTTAAAGATGTTTAAGTCACATGGATGACTGGGAGAAAATGCATATATATACTTTTATCAAGAGTATGTACTTACTAAAATATCCTACTCAATTAGAAATCGACAATGACTGTAGGCACTTCCAAAAAGAAGATATATGCATGTGTTAGATGAGGAAAGTTCCTTAGTTATTAGATAAATGTAAATCAGATGGCTATTTTTTATTTTTCCATGTGTTTTATGGTTTATAAAGTGTATTTATCCATTTTGCTTCATGTCATCTGGATGTGATCACAGTTAAGCATCACATCCTTAGTACTGAACATAAGGAGAGGTACGGAGAAGGAAATTAGTGATATACAGACATACTCTCTGGCAGTTATATCAGGCCTAGATAAACTATAGGCAGTGGCCCAGATCTACTTCATTTCAATGCTGAAAGATCACTGTTACATACCACCATAAAACTACTAGTATAGCTCAAATCTAAACACCAATAACACAAAGAACTTGGACATATACAGAACAAATGCATTGCTCATGCATCTCATGGACTGCTGGTGGGAATGCCACATGCTACACCAACTCTGAAAGCAGTTAGAAGATGCCTCACAAAGTTACCTTCTCTTAGAAGAGTGTGAGCCAGCCTACCCTACCTGGGTGTCTACCCAAGAGAAATGAAATATGTGTGTCAACACAAAAGCCCATACAATAGTGTTTAACGTGGAATTCATGATAGCAAAATTGAAATAACCCAAATAAATACCACTAACCAGTGAATGGATAAACCAACTGTGACACATACTTGCAATAGAAGGAGTGCTGTTCAATAACACAAAGGAAAACTGCAAACATATATAACAGTAAGATTATTTTTCATAAACAATTTTTTCTAAGTAAAACCATAATAAATTCTGCATGATAACCCAAAGTACAAGTCCATGGCATCCTGGTATTTTGAGATGAAGATTGGAAAGCCTTAGGAGCAACGTCTCTGACCTGTTCTCTCAAGCTCCTAGCTTGCCCTCCCTCCCTCAAGACAGATCTTGGACACTAGAATTCCTCTCTTCACAGCAAGCCAAAAGAGCTTGAAGGATCACTCCCTGCTGTCTCCCTTGAAGATTTTCAATTCCATAGGACCTACCCAGAAGGGTTAATAGGAGTCTAGATAGGCCTTCTAGTCAACAATTCCAGTTTGTTACTGTTAGATCACACAGATTGTGATCCATTTCTACAATACACGTGGGTTGCATAAACCTTGTATTAAATAAATTTCCATATTTTCATTAGCATCTTTTGTTGGGGAAAAATGACCCTGGATTCCATGATAAAGGGACATCACACCTCTCCCTAGGGGAAACAGTGGGTTCTCGTGGCAGGAGCAGGGACAGAAGGCTGGCTGCCAGCTGTATCTACAAAAATTTGAATTTTAGGTAGAGGGAATCAATTCATATCAATAAAGTAGTGCTTATATAAACAAGTACATTAGTAAAATCAGTCAAATTGCCTTTTAAAATTGGTAGCTTTTATTATGTATTCATTACATTCAATATTAAAAAAAGCATCCAGTGGAATTTATGCAAGCTAGGTAAAGTAACTCTAATACATGTGGATTAGGAAATGGACCATTAGGGAAGCCAACAGTCAAGGACTCTCAAAGTCTAAGTACAGTGTCCCTGTCCTGTCCTTCACCCTGGGACAGACATAGTTTGACACATACTACATGTGAGTTCTGAAGGGTCAGACTCTCCTTATCTTACTTGGCAGGCTAAGAACACACTCAGATCAGGGAGGAAGCCAGAGAGTACTGGAGACAGAGGCAGCCAAGGTCCAGTGTTAGCTGTTTTGAGGAAGTGCTAGTAAAACCAGCTGCGTACACAGAGTAATGTGAGCACCCCTGAAAGTTGCAGCTATACTGTGAGGGGTCAAAGTCTTTCTCTTTCTGCTGTAACCATAATATACTGGGAGGAGAGAAGGGACTGTTTATTTTTAAGGCCATTTTAATGCAAATATTTAATGTACTTTGAATGTATTCTCTCTTCTCTTTCTCCCCCTCTCCAGCCATTAGTCTCTTTTGCTCTTGCAACGGTTTTGGTTTTGTATTAATCTTTCTGATGAAGATCCTGGTGTGAACCTCCAATCACTAGCACCCTGGACACCAAAAAGAAGGGCTTTTAAAGCTGTTTGTAGCAATAATTCTCACCTTTACATAGGTTCTGAGTGAGAAACAAGACAAAGTGTTCAGGCCACTGGCAGGTCCAGTTAATGGCTGTTGCTTGTGCTAAAGGCTGTGTTGAAAGCTACTGATTAGGAAGAGGCTGTGCAGGCTTCCTAACATTCAACTCCTACATCCCCAGCCTATTGGTAGCAATTCTGGACCTGGAAAAACTCTCTAAAGAAGACATCAGCAGTACCCAAGAGCCAAGGAGAAGTCATGTGCCAACCTCCCACCCCCGCCTCCACTCCTACCTCACCCCTGCCCCCACCCCTGCCAGATCCAATCATAAGAACCAAGGGGGAAACCAGGCCAAGCATGCGAAACGTTCCCTCCCAAATTTACCGGCTGGAAAAATTAAAGCTCCTATGAAGAGTGAGATCAGACGTGGAAAATAAATGTCCAAGTCAAGAATATCCACCTCACTGTTGAGTTTTATAAATCTCCCTAACACCTTTTGCTAGGAAAATTTCATATATATCAATCTGTTTGTAATGTTTACATTTAGCCCAATCTGAATTCTATACTGCATGCTTCTTGATGGGTAACTCAGCTCACAGAGCACCTGCTTGCAGGTTCTGACGTCTACCCAGAGTGGTAGTCAGAATCTGTGCCTCCAACGGAAGCCTGTTCACTCCTTACCACCATCGCCTGGGTAACTAAGCCATTGCCCAGAGGAAACAGAACATCTGTTTGATTGATCTTCAGAATACCAAAGCAAAGACCAGTTCAGCACAAATGCAAAGTTAAGGCAGTTAAGCTGGGTGCAGGAGTTCACACCTGTAATTCTCAGCACTTGGAATGCCGAAGCAGGATGATTGCTTTGTGTTCAGAGCCAGTCTGAGCCATGTAGTGGGTTCAAAACCAGCAGGGGTCACAGAGGGAAATGGATGAGGCTTTGCCAAATGAAAGGGGTTTACACAAAGGAGGGCTTGCATTTTTTGCCCATATGAAGTTGTAAAACTCTTTTTTTTTTTTTTTTTTTTTTTTTTTTCGAGACAGGGTCTCCCTGTAGCCCCAGCAGTCCTGGAATTCGCTCTGTAGACCAGGCTGGCCTTGAACTCACAAAGATCCGCCTGCCTCTGCCTCCCAAGTGCTAGGATTAAAGGTGTCCAAGGATATTTTAAAATGCGACATTCTTGAGCCTGCAATTATAATATAAGATTTTTCATCTTGAAATTTTTTTCAGAATTACCAGTTTCCTAAAATTAATGCCATTGAATCTGTTCTCTCTTTTAAAGCTAACTCCTCTCTCCTCATCTGGGACTTGTCTTTCACACTGCCTACAGGATTTTAGGTGTTTCCCTGGCATGTCAAACCACATAGCTAACTTTCCTGAAACACAAAGATTTCTTTTCCACTTCCCTACACCTTGGGGATTAACAAAGTAAGATTATTAAAATAGCATTATTATCCCTGAAAACTGTTTGTCATTATATGGTACTGGTGCTCTCTTAAAGAAAGTGGCTATATGCCAATTCTGAATTAGTAATAGAAAGATTTTTTTTAACCAGACAATCATATTTATTTAAATACTTAATATTACATAATTTTAGATACATAAATGTAATAATTATACATATTTTGTCATTGCTTTTTATTTCTATAAATCTCTCGGAGATGTTTTATGTAATTACACATGAATCAGTCTCTTCATTGGCTGGCTGCATTCTATGTGTAATAAATTACTCAGCGATTTACTTACTGATGAACACTTGTTGATTTCCCCATTTAACTTTTTATTTTTTTTTTAATTTTTAACTTCCCAGACTGTGATTTTTATCTCTAGAAATTCAATTAGAGGACCAACATTTTCTGTAGGGCACAGGTGAAGTTTCACTGGGGCTATTGAAGAATAATAGAAAAATGATGGAAAACCTCTTAGTGCCTTGGCCCAGGAAGGGTCCCACATCCAGGTCTGGGTGCCCTGGACCACATCTTGACTATGGCCATCAAGAGAGGTGGGAAGTCCATTCTTGAGAATCAGTCCTCTCAAGACTAAAATCTGCACATGACAGAAACCTTCCCTGTCCCCAGCATAAGCCCAATGGGGTGGGGGGAGCCATTGAAGGTACAACCTGAGATCTCCAGAGAGGGGTTCACAGGAAGCATAGTCACTTAGACAAAGCTGAAATTGTCCCCCCCACACACAATGAGAACTTCTCTATACTCCATTCTGCTCCACTATAAGCCCACCAGAGGAATGAGGAATTGTGGCTCACGGGTGGAGACCACAGCTCCATCTCCAAGGAGGGGACCACAGCTCCAGGTTCCAAGAGAGGACCACAGCTCTGGCACATGAGAAGGGTCACAGATCCAACTCCTATGAAGGAACATATTTTATAAACTATTTTATTTTATTTATCAGTTTTATTTCATTTTATGTGTATGAGTGTATTGCTTGCATGTGGGCAAGCGCACCTGAGCCATGCAATGCCCGGAGAAGAGATCTTTGAATTCCCCTGAAACTGTAGAAGAAATGTTCATAACCACTAAGGTATCTCTCCAGACCCAAAAACATATATTTAAATTAAAGATTTGAGGTTCGGGGCCTGGAAAGATGGCTGAGCAGTTAAGAGTACTGGCTACTCTTGCAGTAGATGAGTTTGATTCCCAGCACTCACATGGCAGCTAACTCCCTCTGTAACATCAGTTCCAGAGGAATTCGGCACCCTCTACTGATCACTGCAGGCATTGCACAACATGGTTATACTTACATGCATGCAGTCAATAGACTCAAGCTAATCATCATCATCATCATCATCATCATCATCATCATCATTGCTGGGTATGGTGGTGCACACCTTTAATCCTAGCACTCGGGAGGCAGAGGCAGGCGGATCTCTGTGAGTTCAAGGCCAGCCTGATCTACAGAGTGAGTTCCAGGACAGCCAGAGCTACAGGGAGACTCTGTCTCAAAAAAATTATTATAATTATAATTATTATAATAATATAAATATTATTATTATTTTTAAAGATTTGAGATTAAAACATTGTAAGTCAGTCTCAGGATATATATCAGGGTTAAGGTTTATATTGCCATCAACAGTATAGCTTTCTTTGTGCTAATCTGAATCATTTGGGAACTATTACAAAGATGGTTTACTGACAACCACAGGGGGAAAAATGTCACATATGAGCTCACTCAGTGGATGACTGCTGAGAATTTAATTTTTATCAATTAAAAATCTATAACTATATAATATATCAAAACATCAGTAGCTCTAAGAAAACCACATCAAACTCAGTAAATTTTAAAAAGAAAAAAAAAAACCTTGCATTACTAAACATTGAAGTTCTGTTGGGTCAACTTGTCTTTCCTCCATCTCATTGTAAGATGACTTCAATATCCCTTGTAGGTTATAAACACTGACAATCGTAGTCGAGAGCCCTGTGTGCACTGTGCTGATCTTATTGTCTAACTCCTCTGCTCTCTGTTAACCATGCTAGTTGTGCCTCTGTAAACCACCCACAAATAATTCATAATTCTCAATACGTGGTTGCTGTTCTGTCTCTCTTCCCTCTTGTCTTTTCCAAGGCAACTGATGTTTAAGGTCTTGCTCAGATAGACAATATCAATCCAATTTCATTATATTTTAATCAACAAATTGGTTTTCTAAATAAAAAATACATCAAGAAAACCTTTTTGCCAACAATTTTCTCTAAACTAGCACCAGATTATCTCATCTTTTAATTTACCTTTCCAGAAGGAATGTGAGAGAGATGTTCGGTTTTTATAATTCCCTGGAATTTTTCTGCATTTTGGGGGGAGTAGCCATCAAAATTTTTCTGTTTCTTCAGGGGTTACTGTGGTCTGAATATGGTTTGAGAGTGTATACCATGTCACAGGTGTGTGTACTATAGGATTTAGTGTGACAGCGTTGAAATGATGGGACCTCTGTAAGGGGCGATTGGGACCAGGGTCCACAGTCATCGGAAGGGTTTGATGCTATTCTCGAAGAGTTCATTAGTTACCCAGACAATGGGATGCTATAAAGCAAGTTCCACTTTCTGGATGCTTGCTCTCTTGCTTTCTGGCTGCTCTGTGACTTTTTTGCATGTGTTTCTACCTCTGGGATGCCAATCTGCTGGGAGACCACTATTGGAGGTGAACAGATGATGACACCATGCTCTTGAATTTCCAGATATACATTATGTATCTAACTCACTTAGTTAGATATACCTAACTCTGTTAGTTCCTATCCATTGTTATGAAACAGTTCCATAGGATTCGAGACCATAATGGCAGGGGAGGCACTCCAACACAAGGCTGGAGCAGGAACCTGAGAGATCGCAGCTCATTCACACAAGGAAGCAGAAATAGAGGCAGGAATTAGGTCAACACTATCAAGTCTCAAAGCCTAAATGACTTTTTCAGCCAGGCAGTGAATCTCCACTTGTTATAGGTTTCATATCCTCCCAAAAGTACAGCATCAACTGGGAACCAAATGTTCAAATACATGAGCCTTGGGGGACATTTCTCATTCAAACAATAACACTAACTAAAATCCTTTCTTTATAAAGTACCCAGCCTCAGGGTCTTTGTTATAGCAATACAAATAATAAAACCACATAATACTGTAAAGGAAAGTTTGCCCTAACAACTAGATGAAATGTCAATAGAAATCAAAGTCAGTGAGATTAAAACCTGAGAATTTTCTTGATATGCTCTTTAAGAGAACCTAGAACTAATTATCTTTTGGAAAGCCTCTGTGAGAATGAAGTCAATACCACCAAGGAATAAAGAACAAATAAACAAAATTAAAGCAGTATTCCAAAAACCGGTATTTGTGGTCATGCCCATGGGGAAATTCATTCTCTTAGCTTCTCAGTTACATAAACCAGACTAAATTATTTCAGTCAGATAAAGAAGCATTTCAATCAATTTCCTCCAAAAGATTTTCAGATAATATACTAAGCATGCTGATATGTATGATAGGATAGTTCAGGAAACAAAAAAATCATGATAATTTATAGATAGTTACAGCAGAGGTAGATGATAGATAGACAATTGATATATGTGTGCATGTTAGATAATAGATAAATGATAGAACATGGATACCTCACAGAGAGATAGATAATAGAGATAGATTAATTGATGATAAAAGACAGATTATAGATGATAGATATACCATAAACAGATGACTATATTATAGATGATAGAGAGACCATAAACACATAGGTGATAGATGGATAGATAGATGTTAGATGATGATAAATTAGAGATCATAGATAGTAGATAGATAGATAGATAGATAGATATAGATGATATATAGATTATTGATAGAGATGATAAATGAATAGATGAAGCATCATAAATGACAGGTACATCATAAACAGATAGATGATAGGATTATGTATAGATAGATAAATGATAGAAGATAGATGATATAGATCATAGAATAGATTATAGATACATCATAGATAAATGATAGATGAATGGACACATAATAAGTGGAAATAGGTAGATTACAGATGATAAATACAGTAGAGATATACAGATAATAGATAACATAATGAACTTCTAACTTCTTGTATAAAGAAGGAGATTCATAGTCTTCATTTGTAGCACTGTGTCATGACTCTATTACCATTGGTTTGAACATGTCCTTTTCAGCCTTTTTGCATGCCGTTCTCCTAATCCACCAATCCACCTGTGCAAGCTTCATTTTTGTGGACATATATACATATATATCAATGTATAACAATTTATCAATACTTTGTAAATGTTTCACTTATTCATATAAATAGAGGTCAAGTATAAAGCCATTAAATATATTAATAACATTTTGATCTATTATTAGCATTGTATGTACAACTCACATCATTTGAGTTCTGAGTAGTAGACACTCTAAAACTTTCACACTTACTTTTCCCATTTATTTATTTCTAATTCTTTACTCTTTGCTACTTTAAACAGTAACTTATTAACATTTTTTTCTGTACTTGGGTAAGACATTTTCTTAAGTATACATTTAAGTTTATGGTACAACTTATGGTTCTTGAAATGTGCAAATATTCAAGTTCTTTCTGTGTAGACAAGTTGTTCAAAATGGCAGCGCCATTTCTCCTTCCACAACCGTGCAAACAGATTCCCTTTTTTGCATATGCCTCTTGTCTCTGCTTAATTTCATTCCAACATTCTTTCTTTTCCCTTGGTCATATGTCACTCATTGAAATAATTTGCATAATGTGAGTTTTGTTTTCCGATTTGTAAGTTGTGACTATGATTATACTTTCTCCCTAGTTTTCTTCACCTTGTCTTGGGTCATAACTAGAAGTCTGCCTTCTTTCTTATTTAATTCCATTTGAAATTGATCAGTATCTTTTCAAGGAAGAGAAGAACAACTACATAAATGGTGCAATTTCATGTGATAGCATTTCCTAAAAGCCTGTAAAAAAAGATCTTCATATTTCTCAAACTCTTGCTACCAGCATTTTTCTCTAAATGATCTCTTACAATTTATCATTTTTATTGAATGATTCCCTCACACCTCATTTCCTCCATTGTACATAATGCTATCTGACCAGGTGTAACATAAATTCCCCTAGCAAAAGAAAATAGAAGTAACAGAAAAATTAATTTTCTTTCTCCTGCAATCATTTTGCAACTTCTTGTGCTGCAGACAGGAGCTCCCCTGTATCTCCAGCCTGTCTCAGGGTCTGGGGCATGGCCTACTTTTATCCTGGAAGCGAAACAAAGGAAATAGCCCATCTTGTTAAACACTCATTCAGATTCCACTCTCTTTGTGATGTGCTTCCTACAACTACTACATAAAGTGCCAATTGAAACCAGCCCTGTCATAGAGACTTCTACAAAATATGAACAGTGCTAAATACCTTAAAGTGAATCGATTTCCACTGAAAGTGTTTTAACCTCTTTTTAGGTCAAGAAATAGCAATTTTCTGAGTTTCACTGTAACCTGAGAATTAATCCTAAGAGGCAGGTGTGCACTGCATACCTCATTTGTTCCATGAAATTTATCCAGCATGCTTTTGTATGGGCCTAGGACCCTGGTCTGTGAATCAGCCTGAGAGGTAATTCCTGGACGGTAGAATGATGATTCTTTGGGGGTATTCTTTCTCATTGGGGATTAATTTCCTACTTTTCATTGAAAACCAAATTAAGTCAAATTAGAGGCAATACAAATTATAAGTCTGGTTTATGTTTCTAAAGAGAATATGCATGGCATCAAATTTTCAGGGCAAAGCCTTGAGAGGTTCAAGATCCTCAGCTGTGACTAAGACCATGCTAGACCTGGTCACAAAGTGTGACCATAACATAGATGAGAAATCATGTGGAAAGGAACGAAGAGAGAAGACATACAATGGATGCTGGCACTTGTACCAGGAGTGTCCACGTTCTGAAGAAATGGCATCTCAGGTTGGGAGGACAGCAGCAATGATCACAGTGTGCCTTAGGTGCCAATTGTATTATTACTCCAATAGATTTACTGATATATTTAGTCCTTCCATCAGTCCTATAGAAAAGTTATAGCACACTCATTTAAATGATGAAGAAACTTAAAATGTAAACAGGTAACAAAGGACTACGCAGGAAGTGGCAGAGTTCAGTTCATAGTTACAGCTAAGTGCCAGCTTAAAAGTTGTTTAAAAACTGTTCTCTCTTGCCTCCACATCTGAAACAGAGTCACCCCCCTTACACACACACACACACACACACACACACACACATACACACGTGCGCACTCACACGCACCATTTTCTTAAATAAAGAACTAGTTTTCCAAATACACAGTATAATTACTGCTCCCCACAATGCAGCCTCTGTAGTTCTGCTCTTATTCATATCCAACTCTGTCTAGGTAGAAACATTAAGAACACATGGTTCAGCTTTTCTCATTTTTGCCTGTGCTAGAAACCAGAAATCTGACTTTTCTGATCATTAAATCATATTTAGCAACTATTTCTCAATCTAGACTGAGTTCATACTATAAAAAGAATATCTCGCCGTCTTCTGTCGCTGGCACTGGAATACTCTGACTAAAAAAGCCTGTCTTTCTCGCCGAGCTGCCTGCAGAGAGAAGCCCGTGATGGGCGCTGGTCCTGTGAAGTCAGTCTGGCCTTTGGCCCCCCTCAGTTCTTGGACAAGCTTTCTTCTCCCTAGCACATAATGTCATTTTTCCCCTTGGATGATGATACATTTGTTTACTGATCACTGATATAATTCTTCATTCCTAAGCTAAGAGACGCTTTAAAGCTGACATATAGGGTGAGAGAGGGATGGGAACAATTATTTACACAGAAAGATGACTCAAACTCTCTCATGTCTTATTTGTTTTCACAGTGAAAACTGTGAAATGATGTTCTAAGATGGCTGGAGGCGCACTCGGACACAAGTTATCACTGTTGGGGTTGTCAGTTGGACCTTCTTTCCTTCCTTTGCTCATTAAGAGACAAAGTCATGAGGCCACACACACCACTTGGAGTAGGTGGTCCACCAACATCTGCTCCTAACTCTAGAAGGCCCCTCGGACCACTAGTGGCTGGCCCCCACCTATGTGAGGTCCCAACCAAGGTGGTCCACCTCAGCAGCTGGCCCCCACCTCAGGAAAGCCCCCCCACACCACATGAAGCAGGTGGACCACCAGCGGCCAGCCCCAGATAGCCCCTCCCTACCAGCTGCTGGCCCCCACACCTGGAAGGCCCCACGCACCAACTCAGAGCAGGGAGATCACCAGAGGCTGGCCCCCACCTCCAGAGAGCCCCACCTATGCCAGGAGAAACAATCTGAGCACCAGCTGCCTAGCCCCTACCACTGGAGAACTCCCACTGTGGATCAGCACAGGCTCAGCTTCCAGAGGCTTTAAACACACACACACACACACACACACACACACACACACACACACACACACACACCCTGAACCAAGGGGATCATTGAGACCACTCTATGGTGTGACCTGGCCCTGCAGGCCTGCAAAACCAGTCTAGGAGAACCAGCAGACTCTCATCACAGGTGTGAGGTTCAAGCTGACCTGACTGTAACAGTCCTGGAACCCAGGAAAAATTCCAGACTAGAAGAGCAACAAATAGCTGCTCTCTCCAGTACAAAATCAAAAGTGAAAAACTGAAGCCTAGACCAGCCAACTTTTCATAACTAATAAGAAGACAACGAAGGCACGTAAAGAAAACAAAGAAGAAACCCTGAATTTTCTTTTTTTTTAATTTAATTTTATTTATTTCTGTATGTGTATGGATGTACTGTCTGCATGCAGGTTTGTGCATCCGTGTCGTGCAATGCCGCAGAGGTCAGAAGAGGGTGTCGGATTCCCCTGGAACTGAAGCTCTCCTGGAATTGGAGTTTCAGATGGTTTTTGGCCACCATGTGGATGCTGGGGATCGAGCCCGGGTCCTCTGTAAGCGGTCGGCGCTCTTAACCGCTAGGCCATCTCTCCAGCCCATAAACCCTGAATTTTCATAACAGAATACAAACAACAAAACAAAACCACATGCCAAAAGCACAATGAAAAAACAACATGGGAAAAACAAATAATAAATCCCCACTAAATTCTACCAGTCCTGTAGAAGACTCCTACAATAAGAACTCCTTGGAGATAAGCCAGGACACAGATCTTAAAAGAACTATCTTAGACATACTCAAAGAAATCAAGGAATAAAAAAAGCACACAGAAAAACGAATCAAAGAACTAGAAGGAGAGAATGATAAACTTAAAGAACGCACAGACAAACAAGCAAAGAACTAGAAGGAGAGAATGACAAACTCTGGAAGGACGTGGAAATACTAAAAGAATCTCAGGCTGAAGTGAAAAAGGAAAGCCTCAGTAACAGAATGGATGAAGCAGAAAATAGAATATCAAGACTGGAAGATAGCATGGAAGAACTGGAATGCTCAAGCAGAGATTATGAAAAATTAAAAAAAAAAAACAAGAATGGAATAATCAGTAAATGTGGGACATCAAGAAAACCTCCACATCATAGGGACAGAGGAAGAAGAATCCCAGGATAATGGTAATCACCAGATTTTCAAGAAATTAGAGATGGAAATTTCCTCAAATTGAAAAAAGACATACCCATACAAATACAAGAATCACACAGAACACCAACTAGACAGGACCAGAAAAGAATGCCATATCATAATAAAAATGCTACATGCTCAAAACAAAACAAGCACACACACACAAAAAAAAACCAGAACACTGAAAGCCACAAGGGGAAAACAACAAGTTACATATAAAGGGAATCCCATCAGAATTACAGCTGAATTTCAAATGCAAACAATGAAAGCCAGAAGAGCTTGGGCCAAAGTATTCTAAGTTCTAAATGACTATAGATGACAACCCAGATTATTTTACCGAGCAAAAAATCTCAATTATAGTTGAAGGAGAAACAAAAATCTTTCATGACATAAACAAGAAGAAAGAATACATGTCCAAATAACCAACCCTTCAGAAAATACTCGAAGCAAGTCAAAGGACAGAGGAAAGGAACAACTGTTCCCAAGCAGAAAAGGAAAGTAATTAATGAAGGTATAACTGTGGAAATACAAACCTACGCCAAAAATGAAAACAGAAAGTAACTTGAAGGGAAAGAATATACATCTCTAAATAATAACCTTAAATATTAATGGTATGAAACCCCCAATCAAGAGACACAGACTGGGAGAATGGATTAAGAAATTGAATACATCTTTTTGCTGTCTACAAGAAAGCCATCTCACCTTTAAGGGCAGGCACCACCTTAAGGTGAAAAGATGAAAAATAATATTCCAAGCAAATGGTGCCAGAAAGCAAGCAGGAGTTGCTATTCTAATATCAGACAAAATAGACTTCAAATTAAAACTAATCAAAAGAGATTTAAATGGTCACTACATCCTTATCAAAGGAACAATTAACCATGAAGATTTCACAATCATAAAGATATACCCACCAAACTTTGGTGCACTGAACTTCATATGAACAATTCTTCAGGACTTCAAGGCACAGATTAATCCCAGCACACTAATAGTGGGAGACCCCACTGAGACCATTGGACAGGCCAAATGGACAAAGAATAAACAGAGAGACATCTGAACTGAACAATACAATACACTAAATTAATCTAATAGACATCTATTGAATATTCTACCCAAACATCAAAGAATATACTCTCTACTGAGCACCCCATGGAACATTCTCCAAAATCAACCATATACTGGGACACAAAGCAAACTTCAACACATACAAAAAATTGAAATAATTCCATGCATTCTATCAGACCATGGTGCAATAAAGTTTAATATCAACACCAGAAAGAGCCCTACAAGAATTCATGGAGACTAAACAACACACTCATGAATAACGAATGGGTCAAAGGAGAAAAAAAGAAAAATAAAACTATTCCTGACACTAAACAAAAAGGATGATACAACACAACAAAACCTATGGGACACTTGTAAAGCAGTCTTAAGAGGGAAATTTATAGCCTTAAGTGCCTACATTAAAAAAACAGAAAGCACAAATAAATGACCTGACACTGCAACTAAAAACACTTGAGAGACAACAACAAATGAATCCTAAACTCAACAGACAGGAAGAAATAACAAAAATCAGAGTGGAAATCAGTGAAATAGAAACAAAGAAAACAATACAAAAAATCAATGAATCAAAGAGCTGGTTCTTTGAAAGGATAAACAAGGTAGATAGACCTCTAGCCCAGTTAAAGAAAGAAAGAGCAACTCCAAATCAATAAAACTAGAGATGAAAAGGGAACTATCACAACAGATAAGAAAAAGACACAGAAAATCATATGGGAATACTTTAGAAAACCTATACTCTACTAAATTTGAAAACCTAAGAGAAATGTATGAATATCTGAAATCATGGAAATCACCAAAGCTTAACCAAGAAGAGGTCGACAGCTTAAACAGACCCATAATATATGAGGAAATAGAAACCGTACTAAAAAAAAAAAAACCTCCAAACTAAAAAAAGCTCAGGCCCAGATATATATATGGCAGAATTCTATAAGACATTTAAAGAGGACCTACAGCCATTTTTACCCAAATTATTCAAGAGGATAGAAACAGAGGGAAATCTCCCAAATTCCTTCTATGAAGCCAGCATCGATCTAATCCCAAAACTAGGCAAAGATACAACCAAAAAAGAAAACTAGAGACCCATTTCGTTAATGAAGATAGGTGCAAAAATTCTCAATAAAATACTTGCAAAATACATACAAGCACACATAAAAAAGAACATCCATCATGACCAAGTTGTATTCATACCAGAGATGCAGGAATGGTTCAACATACGTGAATCAATAAATGTCATAAATCACATAAATGGACTGAAAGACAAAAACCACATGCTCATCTTAATTGATGTGGAGAGGCTAACAACAAAATTCAACATGACTTCATGTTTAAAGTCCTGCAGGGAATTGGACTGAGGGAATATGCCTCAACATAATTCAAGTCATATATAACAAACCCACAGCCAACATTATTCCAAATGTGGAAAAATTAGAAGCATTCCCCTTAAAGTCAGGAAACCTGCAAGGCTGCCCTCTATCCTCACTCATTTTCAATATAGTGCTTGAAATGTTCTCTAGAGCAATAAGACAAGAAAAGGAAATTAAACTAATGGGCAAAGAAGAAGTCCAACTGTCCCTGTTTGCAGATGACATGATAGTTTACCTAAGGGATGTGAAAAACTCCACCAGAAAACTAGACATGATTAACAATTTCATAAAGTGTTGTGATAAAAAATTAACCTAGAAAAATCTGTAGCCTTTCCTTATACCAATAGCAAGCAATTGGAAAAGGACTAAAAGGAGACTGTCCCAGTCACAATAGCATCAAAAAAAAAATAAATATCTAGGAACAAACCTTACCAAAGACACTAAAAATCTCTACAATGAAAATTTTAAATCCCTGAAGGAGATGGAAGAAGACACCAGAAGATGGAAGGACCTCACATGCTCATGGATTGGAAGAACTAATGTAATAAAAACGACCATCCTGCTCAAAGTAATAAATAGATTCAACACAATCCCAATTAAAATCCCCATAACTTTCTTCACAGATCTAGAAAAAAATCCTAAAGTTCATATGGAAAAATAAAAGATCCCAGATAGCCAAAGCAACCCTGAGCAAAAAAAGCAATGTAGGGGGATTACTATATCAGACTTCAAACTATATTACAGGGCTATAGTCATAAAAACAGCCTGGTATTAGCACAAAAACAGACCCATAGATCAACGGAACAAAATTAAAGATCCAAACTTGAGCACACGGAATTTCAGCCACCTCATATTTGACAAAGGGGCTAAGAAGACTCAGTGGAGGAAGCATCAATGGAAGACAGCATCTTCATCAAATGGAGTTGGCAAAATTGGATCACTACTTGCAGAAGAATAAAATAAAACCCCTACCTCTTATGCTATACAAAAATCAACTCCAAATGGATCAAAGACCTCAATGAGGTGAAACCTGAAACTCTGAAAATAGTAGAAGAAAACATTGGCAGTAACCTACAAGACATAGGCATAGGAAAAGACTTCCTAAATCAGATAGCAGCTGCACAAGAAATAAGGTCCACAATTGACAGGTGGGATCTTATTAAATTCAAAAGCTTCTCTACAGTGAAAGAATCAATCAAGGAAGTGCAGAGAAAACCCACAGAATGGGAGAAAACCTTCACCACTGATGCACCTGATAGAGTATTAATATCCAGAATATATAATCTACTCAAAAAACAAAGGAGCAAGAAAACAATTGACCCACTCAAAAGATGGAGTAAAGAGCTAAACAGAGACTTCACAAATGAAGTAAACATAGCTGAGAAACACCTTAAAAAGTGTTTAAATTTGTCACTAATAATTAAGGAAATGCAAATTAAAAGCACTTTAAGATTTCATTTTACTCCTGTAAGACTGTTTATGATCAAGAAAACAAAAGATATCAAATGCTGAAGAGGTTGTGGAGAAAGGGGAACACTCATCCATTGCTGGTGGGAATGCAAACTCAAACCACCCTTATGGAAAAGAGTGTAGAGAACTCTCAAAAGACTCAAAATGAGCATACAGCCTGACCCAGTCATTTCACTCCTGGGTATATACCCACAAGACCAATCCTACTGCAAAGATACATACATATCTATGTTTATTGCAGCTTTCTTCACAATAGTGAAGTGCTGGAAGCAACCCAAGCATCCCTCAACCTACAAGTGAAAATAAAATCCCAGGTATTTTATTTTTTGGAGCTTATTGTGCATGGGAAGGTCTTCTTATATTCCTTCTCCACTTGCTGGAGGTTATTTGCGTGGGAAGGTCCAGTTTCTAGAATGCCTAGCATGAGTGTTTGGTTGCACCTTGCATTTACTGACTGATCTTGCAAAGTTGTTTAACATACTGCTCTTCAGGTTCTCATGTGAGAAACTATCTCTTAGGGCTGCTGAGAGGACTGAAGTTACCAAGCTATGAAAAGCTCTTAGAAATGACTTGTGTGCATTAAACAAGTATGTAAGAAATAGAAGTGCATACAACTATTAGATAATATTGATGTCAATAATTTGGAGGGAAATTTCTAAAGATGTTATGGATCTAATGTTTGAGGCAAAAATAATGGGGTAAAGCTGAATCTTAAAATACCCTAAAGCATCTGATTAAATCAACCATCACCATAACAATACCTCACTCACTAACTACAACTACAAGTGGGCATACTTAATTCTATAAAATTTAAGAAGGAAATAATACTTGGGCATAACTGCACATCCCATAATATAGTGCCATCTCTTTCTCCACTAGGAAAAAAAAGGTGAACATTCCAAGAAAATTTACTAGTGCACATAGTTGGGTGAGAATTAAGCTTAAGGCTGCCTCTGCCCTTTTATCACCTAATTCTGAGGATGAATAAGAGAGATCATCAAAGTAGAAGAATGAGTCATACACTGGTGACAAGGTGAGTCATCCATGAGCCTTGCTGTTGGGAATGTACACTTGATAACTAAGGGAAAGGGATGAACTTGCTTCCGTGGAGATCAGATATCACCCTTGACTAAATAGTGGGAAACCTAGAATGAAATTTCCAACCAAACTTCAGAAGAGCCCAGATATTCTACCACAGTGTCCAGCTCCCCTCTGATGAGCTCGTCTCCTATGTGACAGCTAGAATGACCACAGGTGCTTCCAAGAGCTATTGAACAATCAACTTTTAAAATAAGTTTTATGCATTATATTTAACAAACAATGTCTCCTTTTGTGGACTTATTTCATATATATATTTCATATGTATATATTTCATATATATATATATATATATATATATATGGCATTTGAGAGTCTATTTCTTGAACATTGTTAAAATACAGAGGAGCCTGGCATTCCAGACCTATTTCCAAACCTTTTTCCTAAGTCCAGTCTGTGTGCAAGAAGTAGGGAGGTGGAGATCACTTTCAGCACTGAGAAGGAGATTCTGCTTGCTGGTCAGCACTTACTTTCCCCATTTCTTTAGGAAAGTCAGCAGTCCACCACTCATCATTCTAAATGGCAACATCCTTCCTATTCTTTCAGATGCTCTGCCTTATCATTCTACTGACTAGCATTTCTTCCAGACCCAATTCAGAGCTCAGGCCTCTTCTATGCCTTTGACAACCACCTGCCAAGATTTTGGCTCTCTCTTTCATTCTCTCTCTCTCTCTCTCTCTCTCTCTCTCTCTCTCTCTCTCTCTCTCTCTCTCTCTCTCATGTCGGGGTGGTGGTATGGGGATACGCACTCCTGTGTGTGCCTGTGGAGGCCAGAGGTCAATATTGTGTGTCTTGCCATACTGTTGTCTACCTCACTTTTTGGGACACAGGCTCTCACTGAACCCCTAGCTCTCTAATTGGCTACACTGGCTGACCATCAGAGTCCTAAGATCCTCCTGTCTCCCAGTATCAGAAATAGAGTTAGAAGCAAGGGCTGCCATACCTAACATTTTACGTTGTGTTGAGGAGCAAACTCAAGTTCTCATACTTGCACAGTAGCAAACGCATTATCCTCTAAGTCATATCCTCAGCCAGGCTACCTCATTTTCTACTTGTTAAATCATAGGCAAATAATGTAACCTCTCTGATCTCATTGCAAGACCTGGACTCAATATTCATTTCATAAGATGGTTATGAACATTAAATGAGAAATGTGTCCAAGCGTGCGGCAGGCCCTGGAGGGCCTTGCTAAATGCATTCTTTATCTTTCTGTGTGCTCTGTTCTTTCAATTATTCCATCAAATACTCATTTCATCTTTTCTTAAAAATGAAAGCTGCAGGTCAAAATGGAGTTTAGATCTCATATTTAAAAGTTTCCATGCTTTTTGTCCACTAGTATTATGGTTATCATTACTGAAATACCATTAAAAGATACAATTTAATGAGTGTATTTATTATGCTACTAAATTTTTCAACAACTTCATTTACTGAAATTATACCCAAAATTAGCAACTTCAAACACCAACTAATTAAATGTACATCTCAAAATTGTAGGTAAGAAATCTGAGCAAAGCTCAGCGTACAATCCTTCTGCTCCACCACCCAGCTGTAGACTCATTTGGATCATATAAGATGCATCCATTCCTGTATCCAGGTTAGCAAAGAAAACTGGAACCACAGACCGTGTAGAACCACTGACACCGACACCACTGACACGTCTCTTCTCCAGCTTGCTATTGGAGCACAGTGAAGCTTCCCCAGTGGTTTTTCCTGACTCCCAGGAAGCCACGGGGTAGAAGCTTAAGATGTATCCAGAAACTGACACAATGTCACTTCCTTCATCTTCTACCAAAGTGGCCACAGAGCCCACATAGATCCAAGGACAGAGAATGTAGACTCCATTTCTTTGTCGGAGTGTTAAAGAATTTCTCTTCCTGTCAAGCCACAAGTAGGTATACTTAGTCTCATATTGCAAATGCAATCTCAGATTCATAGTATCTCATTGACTTGCCTAAGATCATCATATACATAGAATGTTTCCAAATGTTCTCTCTCTCTCTCTCTCTCTCTCTCTCTCTCTCTCTCACACACACACACACACACACACACACACACACACACACAAGCAGAGCTGGAAATGAGTGAGCGCTTATCCAAGCACTTCGATTACCCCTGTGGACTAGTGCTGTGGGAATTGTAATAGCAATCGGTTTCCCGCTGCAATTGGAAAGTTGGTTAATGTATTGGCACTAATACAATGCCTCTTCCCATCATAGGAGAATTGGCTGTTACTGTTATAGTTGGATTATGGCCACTTCTCCCTCCTTTGCAAAATTTAAGTCTGTGATGTTCTCGTCAAGGGAAATGATGATGGAGTTACAGCAGACTGTGATTAGATTTGCTCTGCAACAATCCGTAAATAACTTACACATTCCGTTTTCTAGCTTTGATTTGGTCTCTGCCTTTTACAAAAGGATGAATTCCAGGTACCATAATGGAAAATGGGCTGAAATATATGCAAGGTTTACGGTGTTGGGAGTTAAGGTGGAAAAGCCTGTGTAAGAGGCAACTTGCTCTCTGAACTTCAAATTAAGATGGGTAGGTGGTCATCTTTATTATTTTATTTATTTATTTTTTTTTTTGGTCTTTTCGAGACAGGGTCTCCCTGTAGCCCCAGCTGTCCTGGAACTCACTCTGTAGACCAGGCTGGCCTTGAACTCACAAAGATCTGCCTGCCTCTGCCTCTGCCTCCCGAGTGCTAGGATTAAAGACGTGCGCCACCACACCCGGCAATGGTCATCTTTAGAAACCTCAAGAAAAATTAAAACTGTTCTGCTGCCTACAGACTCTCCCTCCTTCCCACCCTGTAGCAAGGACCTGGAACAGCTCATGTGTAATTGGCTGGGGTCTGACTGTGGAATCTTGTCTTCTCCTTCCATCATTATGGTTGACTTGGTAACTTGGTAGGCAGGAGAGAGGATTCAGGATGTCTTTTATTCCTGAAAATTCCATGAAATTTATTTCAAGAATATTTCCTTGGCTTTTATTTTTTTTTTTGATGGGATTTCTTCCCAGTCTGGCCAAGAATTCACTATATGGTCAAAGATGGTCTCAAACTTCTGATCCTCCTGCCACCACCTCCCAAGTGCTAGAATAACCCATCACCAGTGAGTGCACAGTGCTGGTGCTGACCCCAGGCCTCTGTGGAAGCTAAGCAATCACTCCACTAAGTGGTCCTGAGCCCCTTCTAGGCATTTGTTTTCTCACAGTGCAGAGGCCGCGAGCTGCAAATTACATACTTGCATCATGCATTAGCACTCTGGCTTAAAATGTCACCAAATGGTTACCTGGTGCTGAAGCAGATGCAGACACAGAGACAGCCAAAGAGTTAGACGTTGAAAGAGGGGACTGTTGCCAGCCAACCTGCACTGACAGAGAATTCCTGCCAGTTACAAGTGGATTCTTCTGTAAAATTATTATGAATTACAATCTCAAATTATGCTTATTGGTTTTTGAATATATGATGTTTCCAATGAACATTGTTTTAAAACTAATAAATGGAAGGAAATTTCTATTTGAAAACAACTTTATTGAGTTATAGCATTTTTGTTCCACTTAATAAAATTCACATATTTTAAGTAAATAATTTGACAACTTTTAATAAATTTTCAGAGTTGTGCAACTATCTAACAGCACCATATAATTTTAGAACATTTTTATCACCCAGAAAAAGATGGCAGTTTATTTATAATTACTCTGAACACATAACATTGGCTATAGGAAAAAAACTATTTCAGTTCAAGGCCAGCCTGGTCTACAGAGCGAGTTCCAGGACAGCTGGGGCTACAGGGAGACCCTGACTCAAAAAAAAAAAAACCCCAAAAACCCAACTATTTCTGTCTCTCCATATTTGCCTTTTCTGTATATTTTACATAGAAAGAATCATATGGGATTGTAAATAAAGATAATCAATAAATGTTATCAATTCCTTTATTATATTGCTTACTCATTTGGGGGCTTGACAATATTATAGCATGTACTGATATTCCATTCCTTTGTATTGCCAACAATATTCCTTTGTTAGGGCTGGGCTATAGTGAAAAGGTAGAGTGTTTGCCTAGCAAATACAAGGTCCCAGGTTCAATCCCCAGTACTACAAAAATATTCCATTTTGTGAGTATTCTGCTTCTTGTTTATCCATCATATACTCATAAGCATTTGGGTTACTGCTCATTTTTCACTATTCTGAGCAACATTGCTTTGAACATTTGTGTATGTACAATTCTCTGTATAGGCATGCAATTTCATTCCTCTTGAGGGGGAATGAAAAAATTTAAATTTGTAAGTGATAGAAAACACTTATGTTTAAAATTTTGAGGAATTTATAAACTATCATATAAAATGGCTGTGCCATTTTACATTCTTAGAAACAGTAGGTGAGGGTTCAAATTTTTTGACATACACACCAGCAATTATTACTGTTGACTTCTTTAAATTAGAACCATTCTATGGTTTGTGAAGGGGCATGGTTTTATGATATGAACTTTCTTCAGATTGTCAGAAATGTATTTATGACTGCCACTAACACAGAAGATGGTTTGTTTTTGGGAGAGAGTTTAACAAAACATTTGTCTCTTTTCTAGACACTTAAAAACTCAAGGTATAACTTTACGAAGATTAGAGATTATTTCTAGTTATTAGCAATAGAACCAGTCAGCTAGTGTTACTGGGCCATGAAAAACTAATATTCTTTGCCTATCCTTGTAAAGCATAGTCTGTGCATGTGGCTGTGGCAGGCATTTCAGTGTGGATGCTGATCTCCTACCACTTCCCACTCAACATGCCCATGGTCTCTTATTTGCTTCTCACATTTTAAAACTTTGAATGGACTCAGATTTCCATGTCAAGAAACCAAAGTCATTCAGAAAACATTTGGAAAAGCTTAAGAAGTTCTATAATGTGACATACAAGTAGTGATCCAATGAATTAAAAACAGCATCTTCCTAATAAGAAATAATTGATGGGGAAAGACAGATTAATTAACTGGCAAAAGGAGATGGGAAGGATTCATTCTGAGCAGACTGTTAACAGAGGCTTGAATTTCATCAGCTGACCTCACAGTCCTATGGTAGAAACAAATGTTCATTCTTGATTGAGCATTTATCAAGAAAACCAGAGGTGACACACAGTCTTTACATACCAGCACATAGTTATATGAATATTTCCATGTGTCTTATGAGTCTAGAGTAATTAAACATGACAACCTGTCTGGAATTGGGAGTTTTTCTAAAACATGAGACTTGTCTTACTGAAATTAAGATAACCCCATATAAATTGACTCATTGATCACCTAAGTTGTTCTCAAATATGGAACTAGGTGAATAAGCCTGGCAAGACATTTGATTTAAGTGTCTCTTGATCTGGCATTTGGGCTGTCTGAGATTTAGCCACCTTCTCTTCCTCTCCATTCCTCTCACCTGTCCTTCCTCTTCCTCCTCTTTCCCCTATTCCTCCTCTTCCTCCTCCACTTCCTCTTCCTCCTCCTCCTCCTCTTAGTCTTCCTCTTCTCCTTCTTTCTCCTTGCTCTTCCATTAGTTATTGGCTCTGACTTAATGGCTTACCTCTCTTTCCTGAGGAATAGGAAATCACTTGGGCCTTTTTCTAGGCCTGATATTCTAGAATTCATTATGTATGCATAATTATAGATATTGGAAAAATAACAGTCACATTAAAAAAAATTCACATGAAGTGAACACAAGCAACTACACCACTGTGTGCATGTACATGCTCAGCTAAGTACATCACCATGACCCCCAAGTAATTACTTACAAAGAAATTTAATCCATACCAGAAAATCAATTTACACTGATTCTCTACTTTGGTTTCTTGATCCATGATCCACAACCAGTAGAGTCAGGGGAAGATAATTAAGTATAGGTATATGACATTGAAAGTGAGAATTTTGCTACTGATAATACTTCAAAGATATTAATTAGTAAGGATTTCTTCTGCCATAGGGTAATTTCAATTCTTAGAGCACTATAAACTAAATAGCATTGTGCTACTGTATTATCAAATATGACCATTTTTTTGTTCCTGGCATTGCTCAAAGTGCTGAAAGCTAAAGCTCTTGTTATGGGGTTCAACCAGATTAATTTCAGAAGTTATCACAGGAATTAATCCTACTTTGTGGCACATAATAGAAGCCTAATATGCATTTGTTGAACTCCCATGAACAGATGAATCGTTGTTCTTATTTTATAGTTAATATGTTCCACATGTTCTTCATGCCTGTCTGCTCATCTTTTTGTTTCTAGAAGGCAAAGAACGAGAACTGACCAATACTTCAATACAGCAAAAAGGAATGTGTACTTGAAAATACCTTATAAATAATAATGCAAAATACAAATGTACCCCATCAATGACTATTAAAAAAGAAAGGTATTATATTTACAAGCACTGAACTACACAATCGTTCAAGACTCAGTCGTTTGTAACAGACTCAGTGTCAATCCAGATTTCAGTTCTAAACAGCACGTTTTAAAGTTTATATAAATCTCTGATTGTTTTGCTATTATGTATGTGCAAAAAATAGAATAATTTTATAGCTTAAAATTCCATCCAATTCCCAAAGTGTAAGGTATGAAATATAATTAATTCAAAGTAACAATTGCCAGAAAATCAACTCAGAAGACTAGCTCTCTACTTTTTAAGGTCAATGTCATTAATTTTGTACTAAACCCAAGGTTCCTCAATCTCTGCCATATTAACCTATGGGGTCAATGTTTCTTTGTGGAGAGAGCTATTTACTGCAGAACGTTTTGCAAAATGCCTAGCCTCTGTCACTAGTTGTCACTAACAACTACCTAAATCTCCTCTTGTAACCAAAACAGCAGAAAGAACAAATAGCTCAAGTATCTTCTGGGGACAAAATCATCTCTCTTTAGAATGACTGATCTAACCGAAGGACATATGAACTAGCTGAAAAAAAATTATAACACACTGAGTTTCTTATATAAAAATTCCATTGTAACTATTGTGTATCAGTTTCCACACAAAATCAGATAAGGTCGTTTTTGCCATTGAACAAAACTAGGGTTTTCGTTCTGCTTCCCTGCTTTCCCCCTCCCAAACCCTTGCAAGTAATGTCTCCTTCACCTTGTTCTCCTTGCAGTTCAAATGCAGCTTCATTTACCAGAGTCATTTGGAAATACTGCAATAGGCAGTCAGGCCTGAAGTTGTGTTAGCTGTTCCAAAGGTCTAGCCTGCCCAGTCTTAAAGATATCTTCAATATTGGCATGCCCCATGCTGTGTCTTAGTCTCATCATTTCAGTGAAGCTTCACAGATTCTAGTGAAGAGTCACAGCTTCCTCCTAATCAATGAATAATATATCATTTTATTTCCAGTGTTTTATAAAATGCATCACGAGAAAAATCATTTCAAGAGCTTCCAAAAAGAATGAGAACTAAAAGAAGGAAATCTTTCGTGCTTCACTGTATATTGATTTCCATCAGTGCGTCAGGCACTAGACCATGAGCACTTTAAGATGTTGTTCATGAGTCGTTCTCTCTCTCTATGCTCATGTGCTCATTTAGGTGGGTAAACTATGAAATCAAAGAATTTCTCTATATCCAGAGAAAATTGCGAAAAAGAAAGAGATAAGTCTTCTCATTTATGAAGTGTAAGAAAATCTAAGTTAACATATGAGTTTAACCCAGAACTAAAGTAAAGGAAGTGCAGAAACTGGAAAATACATCATGTGGGTTTATAAACTCACTCACATTTTCATTCTTTTATTTTAGGTAAATGGAGACTTATCAAGAAAAGTGACTAATCAAAATTGTTTTTTTTAGCCACTTATGAGAGCTGTTTGCTACAGGACAACCTCTTCTAATCTGCAAGCAGTTTCCTTCTAACAGGCTGCCTGGGTGTTAACAGGGAGAAGTAGATGCCCTGAGGAGAAGCTTTCTCAGTATATACCAGGAGGCTGCTTCAAAGAAGAGGAAGTATTCTAAAATCATTATTACCTCTCCTGGGGCATGAGCTGTAACATTCAGCCACAATATTTTTACCTCACTTGGGGGTCTAGCAAAAAGGAATACCTTTGAAAATGAGAGTTTTCATAGAAGTTTTATAAACATGACATATTCTTTTCTCTTGTTCCATTATGTATGAATTATCTTCTTGGAAAGAAGCCCACACATATTAGAGAACTTGCTTAATACTCAGCTTGTATTTTCATATTCTTAAGAAAGATAAAAAGAGAGATTATGACATGGTGATGTTAAAGAGACCTCCTGGGCAGGAAGAATCCTCTAATTTCACCTCCTGAATACACTCCAAACACAGCTCCACAGCTAATGGGATATTGCTTTGATACAGAACTGTTTCCAGTATTTCACACTTTCTCTCTCGCAGCTGTCCCTAGGCACTGTCCTCTCATGCGGGCAGATACCATCCAGGTCCCAAAGTGAATCCACTTCCTGAATGTGTTCCTTAAAACCACATCAGATAAAGTCTGAAGAGAGAGGGTAGCTGGTGAATTCCCAGAAGTCTACAGATGTATTTAAGTATAAATAATGAAGCTTATACAATGAAGCCAAGGATTCAAAATAAAAACCATAGTAGGCTCAATGAAGCTTTTACTCCTACTCTGCACCATGCTACAGCAGTCCCATCTGTGGTTCTTATGGTTTCAGTTATAGGGGATGAAACATGGCCCGCAAATATTAAGTGGAAAGTTCCAGAAATAAACAATTCATAAGTTTAAATAACTTCTATTACAGTGTATTACTATCATGCTTCTTTAATCATTAGTTATCATTGTTTACCTCCTCTTGTGTCTAATTCATGTATGGCATTTTGTCATAGGTGCATGCATAGAAAAAAAAGTCTACGTAGAGTTCAGTGCTATCTGTAGTTTTAAGAACGCATTGGCAGTCTTAAATGGATCTTCCACAGGTGATGGAGGGGTGCTATCAGTATTCAATAGGCAGACAAGAATGAATCCCGTGAGAAGACTGTCATAAAGAAGCTGGTTCTCATCTTGTAACCCATCTACCAACCCAATATCCTAAATCTCAACCTCATAAATGGCAGCTTGCATAGTGAAACTGTCAGTTGGAGAAGATCCCTAGGCAATGGAGCTAGTGCTATACATCCTAGAGCTTACCTCAGGCATACTTTGTGTTCCTGAGATGTGCGAGCCACCCAACTAACATGGAGCAATTGGTAATGAGTGGGGGAAGTGTGTCAACAAAGGAACTTGAGAGGGTGCTCACAATATCCTTTGTGCCTGACAGATGCATCAGAGGCAGCTGAGGCACCCTAAGCCTCCAGGAGCTGAGGGACTCTAAGCACCAATGTCTAGAGAAGTCTGAAAAGCCAGGTGCTAAGCTTATGAACCTCATAGTCAGGAGCCATTCCAAGAGCCATAACCAGATTTCTCCAAGATCAACCCATCCTGCTCTGAAAGCAGTTGGAGCCAGAGACACCCCAAGAAGCTACTCCTTCGATGCCCCACCACCCCGAAGGGCAGAGCATCCCTTGAGAGACAGAAATCTGAGTAGAAGGGACAATTTTCAAGTTCACACAGTATTTTCACACAATGACTTTTAAACCAAAATTATCTGAGTTTCCTTAGCAGGAACAGATAGTATTCCAAAAGCAGTTTACATGTGAACGTGGGAACAGATTTAGCATGATATAGGGCATTTCCATTTGCATATCTGAGAGATTGATGAACTACAGTTTACAAAAACAATCTGCACATATCCAAGCAATGAGAGGAAGCTACTATGGTCTGAAGCAGTTTTTAAAAGACCACTGATGTTCTTCTAGAATGCACAGATACATGATAGAGCCACTGAAGAAGCCTTTAGCAGAGAGCCATGGCATCCCTTTCTCACACGTGAGACTTCCAGACTCAGCCTCAGTTTTGCTTGTGCTATCTCTCTGTCTACAAAGCTATGACTGGAGCTGGAAATAATCCAGAAACCTAACAATGGACTATCATTGTGATAAGTCCACTGAACACTAAGACTAAGAAAAGATTGGACCTCACAGTCTGCCAGCAGCCACACACCAAGGTGAATAAAATAAAAAGAAGGGGAACTGACAGGGATGAAGAAGAAAGCAGCCAGATCTCTCACTGCTGACAGGGGAATAAGCAGCCACCCCTTTAGATAGCCATTTTCCCATACTTGTTCAAAATGAGCTTTAATCATATCAAATGACCCAGAAATTCCACTTGTAGTCTTGTACAGAACAGAAATGAAGGTTTTCATATGGCCCATGCCAGAATGCTCCAAATAGCACCACTTGTATTAGCTGGAATATTTATCAAGAATGGATAAAGTGTATCATTATACAATTGTAACATAACAAGGGAAATGAACAAATTAAAATGAAACACAACAGCTCCAGGCAGATCTTACAAATGTGGTGTTGCATGCAGGATCCCAGACTCAACGGAGTACCCAGACTGAGTCCATGTTGCAGGCACACAAAAAGCAACACCATTCTAGGAACCAGGAGAGGAATTGCATTCAATAGCTCAGGAATGGAAGGAGGTGTCTTGAGCTTAGGTCTGTTATAAAAGGAATGTGTTCAGTTTGTAAACATTCAAGGAACTGTACATTCATGATATGCATCTTTTGCTACTGATATTCTATGATTCTCAGTATAGTATATATTTATTATGCTATAGTTAATACATGGTATTTCAGTGAAGCTTATATAAAAATGAAAGTTTCAAAATCCAAATATAAATTAGTATATGCATTCAAATCTACCACCTTTATTTATTAATACGGAAACCAAAATTTGCTTTGCCCTGAGATTTCCCCAGATTCCCACTGAAACTGTCAAAGTTCTCTGCAGCCAACCATACAAAGATTCTTCAAAGCAAAAATAGGTAGGAAATGTCAGACTACTCAGACTGCACTTTTTACCTTTCCCTTTTACTGACAAGACAAAAAACAAAACAAAAAAAAAAAAAAAAAACAACTTTGCAAACCCCAAACTGAAGTTTCCTCTTTCCATCTCACATGCTCTAAAATCACAATCTTAAAAGCCATCCTTTCAGAGCAAAAGAAAGACAGGCATACCAGCAGGTGCCATTTCTAATCCTCAGGGCTACCTTCTTCATAGGGAGCTGAGGGATAAAAGCAGTGATGAGAGTATTCTTCCTACAATTTCATATTCATGGAATTTGTTGTTACTTAACTTTTCACAAATCATTAGGCTGAAGTACCTCTCCATTTTCCCCCCAAATAGTGTCATTTGACCCGGTATCCAGCTTAATACAGCCTCTGCTTTTGAATAGATTTCCTTACAAGTGGCAATCTCTAATAGGGTCATGTCGAGAGGCAGCCCTACTGCATGATACCTATTGCATGTTAACATGATGAGAGTAATTTCAAATGGCATTCAATCAAAAAATCTGAAAGTTTTATTAGTGAGAATGGAGGCTTTCCTTCTGTTCAGATGAGGCTCACTGCAGCCCATTTTCAACTAAGACATTTTCAACTAAGATTTCACAGGATGGAATGTTTTAAACTGCATGTACTCAAGTCGTCCACATTTCCATATAGACCAAATAGTTGGTTGCATTTTTTGAATATTGAATGTAAGTTCCTTTTCTTCATCCAAATAAATATCAAATAGATCAATTTAATCACCAGTATGAATGATCTCCAAATGCATTAAATAAATGGTACATTAAACCATGGAGATTAAAAGATTCTTGATTGAAAACTTTAACCCTGGATTGCTATTAAAAATGCATGCTTATATTAAGTTACTGCATTTTTCATGATAGAATTGCAAGTGTAAAAAAATTACTTACAGGAAGAATTTGGGGGCCAAGATTACATTGCTTGTTTCTTCCAAGTTAAAAAATTTGGGATAGATCTTAGGCTTGTTTAGAAAAGATGCTGGGGGCTAGAGAGATGGCCTAGTGGTTACGAGCGCCGATCGCTCTTACAGAGGACCCAGGTTCGATCCCCAGCATCCATATGGTGGCCGAGAACCATCTGAAACTCCAGTTCTAGGAGAACTCCAGTTCCAGGGGAATCTGACACCCTCTTCTGACCTCCGTGGCATTGCACGACACAGGTGCACAAACTTGCATGCAGACAGTACATTCATACACATACAGAAATAAATAAAAATTAATTAAAAAATTAAAAAAAGAAAAGATTTTGAATAAGAACACCATGATGGCATGGTTGAGGTGAGGAGAGATAAAGGTTCACATTTCCCCTCCTGAAGTATGAAGAGGGTCATCGAACTGTCAGTTGTCCTTCTCTAAGAAATTCTTGACTAAGAGTCATCCTAGACAAAAGAACAGATGACATACAATTAGGATTAGCCTTTAGATGTGGCATTTTGCATATCAGAGTCCTAAGAGAAGTGTGAGTCACTCCCAGCTAAGTGGAGTAAGGCAAGCTGCAGGACTTAAGTCTCTGAGTTACATCTTCTCCACTTAAAAGGCTCACCTCAGAGGCAGTGTGAGAAATCTCATTAGAACTCAAGTCAGGAATCTAGATGTCCAGAGGTCTTATTTCTAAAATACCAGTTTCTTTAAAAAGAAGAAAGAAATGATAACAGGAACAAACAACCCTCAGTTCTTTTCCAGTTCCCCCTGACCTCCTAATATTCTGTGTCCACGTTTTCATGGGGGTGGGTGGCATGCAAGGGCAGCTGCATGTTCATGTGCCAGAGGATGATGCTGGTGGTCTTTCTCCATTCCTCTTCACCATATTTTTTGAAACAGGCCCACTAGTGAGTTTGGAGCTCATCAGTTTGGCGAGGTGGAGGGCTAGTATCAAGTCCCAGGGACTGCTCCTGTCTCTACCTCCTTAGGTGGGTTACAGGTATGCACTAAATATATTTGGGATGGTTCCCCTTAGATCAGCTTTAACCAAGGGGCAGGCAAGGAATTCTAAATGCAAACAAGTAGGTACTAGATACCCTTTCCCTCCACTTCTCCATCTCCACTTGCCCATGCATTTTCTCCTTCTCCATGTAGAATAATAACACAATGCCAGGAATAGATGGTTTTCCTAACTAGAAGGTTTTCATTCTTTGGTTTGAGAATGTGCCAGTTTTACAATTCTTCGTCACTAACCTGAGCCCTAACCTATCTTTGCTGCAAAGCCAAAAATCACACAAAAATGAAAACAGTGCCCAAGAGAGAAATGATAAAGGAACAGAAGACTGAGGCAAGAAAGCAGTGCCGAGAGACTCCATTCCAGGGAAAATCACTTTTAACTTGAAGATTAAAATAATGCCATCTATACAAATATGTTTTGTGTTCATGGGAGGGAATATATATATATATATATATATATATAGATTATATTCTCACACAACTAGACCGAGACACAGCTCATTTTCTAGCTTGTGTTTTTTAATTGAAAATCATTATTAGTACCACTTGATTTAGTTTTACTGTTCATAACCAACATCGTGAAAAGGCTCAGATTTGAACAGTTAATGGAAATAATTAAAGAACAACTTCAGATCTTTTTAAAAGTTGCTTGCACTCTATTAAGCAGGTAGTGATATTGTGAAAGATTGAAGTCTATCACTGTTGTTTGTTTAATGGACCGTGCTCCCATTTCGTTTTACTGTTTATGCAGAACATTTTGACTTACAGTGAGAAGAGAGTCTCACAATGCTATTAAAAATGCCTTATAAAGAGAGTTTATTTGGAGCTGCCAAACCATGTTTGGCTTGGAAAAAAAATCAGTTAATTATGTTTTAAAAAAATTCAAAAATGCTTCCATCATTCCAAGTCAGCAAGAATCTCTGGAAGAAAATCTTTTCATGAGATGAATTTTAAAATAATTTAAACAGTTGTGTAATATAAATAAAGGAAATATGCTAGGGTCAAAATATGACTTTTTTAAATGATATGTCAGGATTTAAATAACTCTAAGCCTAAGCCTTAATTTAAGACGTTCCTATGCTGAGAATGTTTCCTGGATACCAAGACTACCAAGTTCTGAGATATACTGGGGTCCAGCGCTATGCCCAGTGGTAGCCATGTGGGCTGGAGGTGCAGCTCAGGGATAGAAGATTGGGGATAGAGAAGATTCCAGCTCAGGGATAAAATATGTGTGAAACTCTGGGTTCAATTCCCAACACAAATAAAAAAATCAAAACGTCTGCTTCTTAGAGTCAGTCATGGTGACACTTCTATAATCCCCACATCTGGGATGCAAAAACAGGAAGACCTCAAGCTAGAAGTCAACCAGGGCTGCATAACAAAACCTGCCTTTAAAATAAAAAGAAAAAAGAAAAAGCCAACTCTGTAATGAACATCTGTGATGTTCTCAGGACCACGTGGAAAGATTACTCTGCTTCTTAGGGAAGTCCACCAGACCAGCATATGCCCAGGCATGAGTGTTTTCCCTACTAAACTCCCATGGTAATATGCAAACTCATTGTGTAACAAATTTCAAAGTACGGTGTCCCCTCAGATGACTCCTTTTCAAAGCATAAACATGGTTAGAAATCATCAGTCCTAAAAAAATAAAAAATAAAAAAAATAAAAAGAAATCATCAGTCCTTATTCGAAGGCATGTTTACATGTCTGTTCAGAGAAAGGCTACGGAAGGGCACCAGCACCCAGGCGTTGCCTCACTCCAAATCTTCACATGCTCTTTTTTGAAACCAAAACATAGATATGGTGATGACATCTTCATCTTGAGGTTGATGATCTCTAGAGCTCAGGAAACCCTGAGAGCCGTGTGTTTGCCTCAAATATCAGCTTAATTCTGTTAGCAGCTCACGCCAGCCTCAGCAGTCTCCTATAAGCCTAGGCTACTTGAGTGGTGGGTTCCATTTTCCCCAGTTCCTCAGTTCGCTTCCCTACTGTTCTTCTTGGGCCTAGGACACAAGAGTATGAACCTATCATCATTCTGTTTTTCACCAAATGTGTTTCCGTATTTTACCACCACTGAATCTCTCAAAGAGCCCCATGAGGTAGAAACTATAATCTTATCTTAGGAGCAAACGATACAGCGGCATCCGTGCTGGAGAAGCAGCTCCAAGCTGTCATCCCCAGCAATGGAGGACGTCCTTCTCCCTTGGGGGCCGCCACTCACATAAACCTATATCTTTGGCTTCACTGCAGAAAGGAATTTCAGAACAAGCCAGTATAAAACAGAGAGAGTTTTAGTTTACTAAAAGACATTTTTATCAAAATTTAATTTTCTAAAGATTATTAGTACTTATTTAAAAGAAAGCATACAAAAGTATTCAAAGAATGAGAAAACATAAGTTAAAATTCAGATTTATGATTAAGCTTCTCCTAGAATTACATGTGGACACTGCCCATTTAAAGACTTAACTTGCATGCAAAATGTGTCATATCTTGAGAGAAGGTACACTACATAAATAAGATTATTAGTATGGTGGTTTGAATGAGGTGTTCCCCATAGGCTCATGTATTTGAACAGTTGGTCAGTTGGCACTGTTTGGGGAAGTCATGAATCCCTAGGAGGAAACATGCCAGTGGACTGGGCTTTGTGGGTGCACAGCCCATGGCGTTCTGAATTTCCCTCTCTACTTCCTGTGAGCTCTCGGCATGGCGTTCTGTTCCGCTGCCTCCTGAGTTGCCTCCCCACCATAATGGACTCTTGTCCCTCTGGAACCTGGAGCCGTAAGCCAAATAAACTCTTCCTTCTAGAAATTACCTTTGTTATGGTGTTTTATCATAGCAACAGAAAAGTTACTAGTGCAATTAGTATGGCTTTTTAAAATTCCTCTTTTTAAATGTTATAGTATAATCACATGTGCATTTGTTTAAATGTCATAGTGTACTCACATGTGCATTGTATACATCAGGGTCTAGAATTCAAATATAAGGAGAACATGAGGATTTTTTTTCTCCTGCGATTGGGTAATCTCATTCAGTAATTATACATTCTAGGTCCATCCACTTTCCTGCAAATTTTGTGATTTTAATTTTCTTTTTTTTAATTTTTTTATTATTAATTTTATTTATTTCTGTATGTGTATGAATGTACTGTCTGCATGCAAGTTTGTGCACCCATGTCGTGCAATGCTGCGGAGGTCAGAAGAGGGTGTTGGATTCCCCTGAAACTGGAGTTCTCCTGGAATTGGAGTTTCAGACGGTTCTCGGCCGCCATATGGGTGCTGGGGATCGAACCCAGGTCCTCTGTAAGAGCGGTCGGCGCTCTTAACCGCTAGGCCATCTCTCCAGCCCCGATTTTAATTTTCTTTAGAGCTGAAAAATGTTCCCCTTTATGCATGTACCTGATTTTCATTATCCGTTAATCTGTTGATGGACAGCTAAGTTTGTTCCACTTCCTTTCTATGGAACAGAGCAGCAATAAACATGGGGCAACAAATATCTCTATGGTCCCATATGGAGTTCTCTGGGTATATGTCCAGGAGTGTGATAGTTTGGTCATATTGTAGTTCTATCTTTAATGGTTTGAGGAACCTCAAAATTGATTTCCGTAATGGCTGTGTTAACTTGTACTCACTGTGATAGTAATATGACAATTGGATTAACTCTGTTTTAAAATAAATTAGATTAACTCCATTTTAAAATGAGACTGCTATTTCAAAGACCTCTGGGAGTCACCAGGGCTTATTCTTAGCCTGGGGCTGGGCTGGACACTGACCCCAGGGCCACTGGCAACAGTTAAGTCTTGACAAATAACCATCCCTGAACCACCTGACCCACTGCCCCCCCTTCTTCACTTTGTGTAATGGTTATCAAACTCGTCAGCCGCTGATTCAGCTTCTAATCCTCACTTTTCATCTGCCAACCAAGAAAGAACCCATGATAACTTCCAGAACTGAGGTAATCGCAATTTATGCCTTTAAAAGCCCTGGGATTTAACCCCACCCTACAGCAGTTCTCAGACTGGCAGAAGAGGCCACTGTCCAAGGGCTTGCTAAATTAAAATAAGTTTTTTTTTGAAATTTTGTCTGGTGGTCTCCTTAGGTGGTTTCAACTCTGTAACAACACTAGCAATGGAGTCACCTCCTCCTTTTCCACGTCCTTCCCAACATTTGTTATTGGATTTCTTGGTAATAGCCATTCTGGGGTGAGGTGGTATCTTGAAGTTGTTTGAATTTGTAATTCTCTGGTGATTAGGGATGTTGAATATTTTTTTTTTACAAATTATTTGCCATTTGTATTTCCTTTTGTGAACACTGTCTATTCAATTCATTAGCCCATTTGTTGATTGGTAGCTTTATTTTCTTGTTATTTAATTTCAGCATTTCTTTGTTAAATTCTGGATATTAGCCACTTGTCTAATGGATAGCTAGTAGATGCTTTTTTCCATTCTATGAGCAGTATGTGTGCTCTGCTTATCATTTCCTTTGCTCCATAAACATTAATTTCACTTAGTCCCATCTGTTGATAGTTGGGGCTAGTTCCTGTGTTACTGATGCTCTGTTCAGAAAATTCTTGCCTACCCAAATGTCCTGAAGAGTATTCCCTGTTTTCATCTAGAAGTTTCAGGTTTTAAGTTAAGGTCTTTTATCCATTTCAAATTGATTTTTGTACAAGGTGAGAAACATGAATATAATTTCATTCTTCTGCAGGTGGAGAGACTATTTTTCTAGCACAATTTATTAGATAGGCCTTTTTCCTGCCAATGTATGTTTTTGCCTCCTTTGACAAAAATTAAATAGGCATAGTTTTGTCTGTTTTTTTTTTCTAGGTTCTCTATTCTGTTCCATTGGTCTATGTGTTGGCTTTTATGTCAGTACCTTGGATGTCTATCATTAGACCTCTGTAGTATGATTTGAGGTTGGTTACTATGATTCCTCCAGCTGTCTTTTTATTCTATAGGATTTTTCACTATTCATGGTCTTTTATGGTTCCACATGAAGTTTTGGATTATTTTTTCCAAGCCTATGAAATATGACATTGAAATTTTGATAGGTATGGCATTAAATCTGTTATTTAACAGATCTGTTAATTAATTAACAAATTAATTTTGTTAGCAGAGACATCTTGGAATATTGATTCTGCCAAACCAGGAACATGGAAGGTCTTTCATCATGTAGTATTTTCTTTGATTTCCTTTTTCAGTGTCTTGACATTTCCACTGTAGAGGTCTTTGTCTTCTTTGGTTGGGTATATGCCTAGGTGCTTAATTTTATGAGCTTCTTAAAATTAGGGATATTTTTCTTTATTTCTTTCTCAGAGAATATATTGTTTGTATATAAGAAGGCTAGATTTTAAAAACATTGATTGTATTTCCTTCAACTTTTCTGTATTTGATCTAGGAGTTTTCTAGCAGATTCCATAGGTTCCTTTAAGTATAGAATCATGTTATATAGCAAAAAGCAAGTGATAGTCTCATCTCTTCCTTTCCTATTTTTTCCTATTTTATCAGCTTATGCTTTTCTCTCTCTTATCTAATTGCTCTATCTAAGACTTCAAGCACTATATTAAATAGGAGAAGCAAAGGCAGTCCTTGTCTCATTCCTGATTTTAGTGGAAATGTTCTCTGTTTCCATTTAATACATTGTTGGCTGTAGTTTTATCATATACAACCTTTATTATTTTGAGGTATGTTTCATCTACTCCTGACATGTCCAGGACTTTTATCATTAAAGCATGGTGATCATTTTTTAATGGATTTTCAGCATCAATTCAGATAATTAAATTCAGATAATTATGTACTTTCTGACCTCAAGTTTGTTTATATGGTATACATTCATTGTTTTATGGATGTTGAACAAACTTTGCCTTTCTGGGATGGAGTCCACTTGGTCAAAATGTATGACATTTAAATTACATTTTCTGTATTTTACACACAACATCTTTTTTTTTTTCCTGTCTTTTTGAGATAGGGTCTCCCTTTAGTCCCAGCTGGCCTGAAGCTCGCTATGTAGACCAGGCTGGCCTTGAACTCACAGAGATCCGCCTGCCTCTGCCTCCCAAGTGCTGGGATTAAAGGCATGCACACAACATCTTAATCTTCTTCATATTCCCTTCCCCATCGGCACCTTCGCATGGCACTTCCCCTCTGGACTTCGTGCATATTTTTTTATCTGTCTTAAAGTTAGGTTTAGTGTCCCCTGATGTGCCTCAGCACTAGTTCATCTACTGGGGTCTAGTCAGTCTATCCAGGATCACCCCCTTAAAGAATTTCAGCTCTTCCTCACTCCATAGTAATTAGCTGCTCAATAGTGTTTTGTTAAGATTGAAGCGTGCTGTGTATTTCCACAGTTCTATGCTAGGATTTTGTCTGCTTCAGTTGGCATGGATCTTGTGAATGCTGTCACCATTGCTGTAGGTTCATGTGAGCAAGGTCTCAGGAACCTGTAAGACTCTATTTCCATATCATCGTGCACCTCCTCCCTTGGCTTTTGCCAACGTTTGCAGTAGTCCTTGGGCCCTAACCTCATTGCCCTCTTTTGCATGAAGGAACTTCTTTGATGAGAGTTGAGAGGATCAGGAGTATGTATTCTCTCTACCTCTTGTTCCACTATTTCACATGAGTCTTTGAGATAGAGTTTCAATAGTAGATGTGTCACTTAAGATTGAGAATTTCACAGACACTTAATTTCTATGTTTGAGTTGTAGAACTCTATAATAGCCTCCATCTATAACAAAATCAGCTTCTTTGATGAATGGCGACTGGCATACTTGTCTGTAAATATAAGGATACATATTTAGCACATAGTAAGAAATTACATTAGTCTAGGGATGTGACAGCCTTGGGCTTTCTCTAAGATCTATGACCTCTCCAGCCATGTATATTTGGCTATGTTTACAGTACTATACATAAGTTCCCTACCAATGAGTGGGCTTTAGGTCCAATTAGGTGGCAAATGATTACTCCTAATGAAAGTGTCATTACTGCTCCCATATATTTGGCTGTGCTGGTCATTGTTGTAGTTATTAGGTCTTAAAGGTAGGTTTGGACCTTCAGTTGATTCTCTCCCTTAGCAGCTTGCAAAATGTTCTCCAAAACTATGAGAGCCAGCTTTCCAGGAGGTGGCTTCCAGGTCAGTTCCAGCTTTATTACACCAGTCCTATGTCCAAAGTATGTTTTGTCTTCAGCAATAGGGTCTCACCTTCAAATTCTGAGAGGCAATCAAGGGCTGTGGTAATAGCTTGTGTAGTTTTGGGAGTCTTTTGAACTATCCCAACCAACAACTCACAGGGAGGTTTCTCCTGTCTGGCACTGTTTCTGGATATACAGCCTTCAGCTATACACATGGACATGGACTCATGTAGTAATAATGTTTACATAACATTTCAGTAGCATGTTGAATTAATACAATTTCCTGTTTATTTTTTACACCACCTAGACCTTACTTCCTGAATTCAGTTTGCAAATGCTTTGTTGACAATTTTTGCATTTATGTTCATCAAAGAAATTGGTCTTTTCCCAAGGTTGAATTGTAGAACTGGGTAGCAGAAGCCAATCTTAGCTGAAGAAATATTGGCAGCTAATTACCACTGGGTGAGGAAGAACTGGCCTTCTTTAAGTGAGGGGCTCCAGATAGGCTGACTAGAGCTTAGTGGGTGAACTTGCACTGGGGAATGGCTGGGGAGATTAATTTCCCATGATAGTTCCTAATGCAGATGATGGAATGTGTGAACTCCAGAGGAGGGGCCTGTGGGAGGGTGCAAGTGGAGAAAGGGATATAAACACAATTGAGACTGATTGAGAGGTTATATATGAAATACACAAAAATTCAATTAAAATATTATGAAAAAAAGAATTAATTTATAGTTTTATTTCTTGGCTTTTTCTTTACCTAGTTTTAGTATCAGAATAATACTGGCTTCATAGAATTGTGACTGGCATGCTTGTCTGTAAATATAAAGATCCACATTTAGCACATAGTAAGAAATTACATTAGTCTAGGAATGTGACACCCTTAGGGTTTGTCTTTCAGTTTTGATTTTCTTTTCTCCCACTGACTATTTAGATGTTTTGTTTTCTTTGATGTTTCTTAGGAGGATTTTTTTTGGCTTCTTTTTTTTATTTTCATTTTTTATTGATGCTTTGTGTATTTCATACATCATTTTCCAATTCAGTTCAGGCATATATCCCTTTCCCTTCCCCCACCCCACCCCAGCCCATCCTAGATCATGCATTCTACCGTAACTTTCCTGCATCTTTCTCTGTTTTTTTTTTTTTTTTTTTTTTTTTTGCATGATGCTTAGCAAAGGGGCTGATGAAACGTGCTATTGAATGCAAATGGCTAAGGGATCCGGTCCAGTCTGTGTGCCCACAAACCAAGGGTGGGCAGCACACCAGGGCCCCAAGCAACTAAGTAGGATCAGAGATATTATATAGATATATATAGAATATAATATATATATATATATATAATGCATGGACCTTTGGGGTTTGATCTCCATTATATTAATTGAGATGAGAAGACTCCCACTTTGGATGGCACTATTCCCTGCACAGAGAATCCTAGACTGTATAAAATGCAGTAAATGAGTTGAACACTTGCATGTGTGCACTCATCTCTCTATGCTTTCTGATGCGACACCTGCTTCAAGCAGTTTCTACCCATCATCCTGTTTGGTCTTCCCAATAAAACCCCAGTTTTCTTCATTTGTGCAAGTGTGCCTGCTGTAGAAGGAGTAATGGACCTACCCAACAGCCTTAACTTCCTCAACATGATGGACTGTACCTTGAACTATGAGCTACAATAAACCATTTTTCCCTTAAGTTGCTTTTCTCAAGTAGTTATCACTACTGGAAAAGAAATTAAGACATACACATACATACACATATACAAGAGAGAAGAAGAGAAAGAGGAGAGAGAGAGAGAGAGAGAGAGAGAGAGAGAGAGAGAGAGTTATTAGGAAAAAGAATGATCTACCAAGTGGTATTGCTTTTGTTTGAAAGGTAGTTCCTTTGAGTTAATGAATATAACCTGAGTTCCTGTAGGCTTCTCCTACATTAAATCCCTTTCCTCCACATATACTAGGCCCAGTACTAGATCTATAGGCTCTATATCAACTAAATTATGGTCCTTCATTAAGGCTCAGCATGATGTGGCTCTAAAAACAAGCTAGTTCTCCTCTTTGACTTCCACTGAATATGTCTTTAAGGTGAACTTATTACAATTGTAAGCTTCATATAAAGCTTCAAAAATGCCTCTCAAGATAAGTGCTGGTTGTGAGCCAAACAGAAATCTCAGGAAGTTTTTCTTCTGTTTCACTCAGAATTGGTGATTATTATTTGCAGTCAAGAATTTGGGAGAAAACAGAAACCAAGACACATGATTTTCAAGACTGGAACTTCTTGAGGCTGAAGAGAGAAAACTACCACTGAGAGCAAGAGAAGACAAGGGACCTTTGTAAAAGTGGGTACTTTGCCCACATTGAATGCAGAAGAACAGATTCGTATGACTGAAAAGTGCAGTAAAATTAAGCTTCAAATGACCCAAGTCTAGAGCTCCAAGTTCTGCCATTTACTGGCTTTGGAAGTTGAGTAGATTAATTTTGCTGACCTTTAGTTTTTGTAAATGTTAACTAGATTTATCCATTTTCAGCAGGCATAATGAGAGTGTCTAGATGGCCAGCCATCTTCCTTGTGAGTTTAGTTTTATTTCTATCTTTCCCCAAACTCCACCCCTGTTTATCACTGATCTCGTGCTTTTGACATCTTTAATCAAACTTGTTATCTGGTGAACCAAGACTTTCATCATTTATAAGCCACGGCTTGCTGACTGCTCCTGAGCCTCAAAGTTAAACATAAATACCGCCACAAACACTTATGTTCTGTTTTGGTTTGTAAGATGCATTCGTGACTGATTAGGGAATTCCAGTTAAGATGGCAGATTAGAAGTTGTTTCCATGTGATTCAGTGAGAATGGAGAATTGGGGCTTCAGGAAGAGAGGGTTAGCACAGCAGGGGAAGGAGAAGCCTCATCTCAAAGGATAAGCCAGGCAGGTCTGGTGAAAAGGAGCCACCGTGCTGTCCATGAGACAAGCCCTCAGCTCTCTCAAGCCTCAAACTCAAGGGCAGGTTTTCGTAAGACATTAATTACTCTGGAGAAAGCAGCTAGGAGATAAGTTCCCCTGGCTCAGAGCACCGGATCCACACCATCTTCATGAAGAACCTATTATCTCAAACTGAAATGCCTTGTGAACTGAAAAAACCACAGTCCAAGGGTAAAAGAAAGTCTTGGAAGACAGTCGTGCAGAGGGGGATGTTGAAAAAGACAAAGAAGAATAGACAACAGAGGACTCAACTTGGGCAGTAAAGTATACAGGGAGAGGTGTCCCCATCTTCCTTGCTGGGAAGTAACCATTTAAGTTGAGAATAACTCTGGAGTTTGATAGCTCCGAGTCCGAGATCAACAGTTAGGTCCACCTCTGGAACCACCTGTCTGTGCTGAGCTTCGCTGCAGGGGCTTCGGGGAGCTCTGAGGCTCCAGGGGACTACTTGACATGCACAGATCCATCCCTGAAGTCAGGTAATTAACACTTGGCAGCTTCTAAAAGTTCAAAGACAAGCCCTTCTGTATGGATCTCAATGCTGTGTTAACATTGTTCTCAATGCCCTTAGGAAATACTCATAGCTACAACATTAGCTCACATAAGGAGTACAATCTGGAAAGTTTCTCAGTGGGGGAAGACTTGCCCAGCTAACAAACTGCAGCGTTAACTGTGGCCAGAGTTTTGGTACACAAAGAAAGAAATTAACAAAAGTTTAGACAGATTTGGTAGATAGCAGACCTTTGTCTACAGGCTCAGCACCAGCGAAATTTCAGAAAAGACAAGTGTCTGCAACTCGACTAACCCATTCGCTCCAAATCCACCTGCAGACTCCAACTGTAGAAAACCCCGAATTAATCCACCCTTAAAATTCATTTTTGGGCTGTTGTTCCTATTTCCATTTTTATTTTTTATTTTAGTCATGTCTTATTTTCTTTTAAGTTCTTTTCTCTTCTTGAAACAGGGTTGTCCTGTAGCCTCAGCTGTCCTAGAGCTCCCTAATAGACCAGGCTGGCCTCAGACTGGGGACCAAACTAAGGTCTTCATGCTTGTACAGCAAGCACCTTACTGACCGAGCCACCTACCCAGCCCTATAATTAAAAAAAAAATTAGTGTGTTTGTAGGGGCAGGGACTGCCATGAAGCACATATGTAGGTTAAAGGACAATGTCATGGAGTCAGTTCTCTACTTCTATCTTCATGCGGTTTCTGAGGGATCTAACTTCTGTCACTAGACTTTCATTGCAAGCAACTTTACCCAGTGAGTCATCTTGCCTGCCTTTTAAAAGAGTTTATGGTAGGGGATGGAGAGACAGCTGAGCAGTTAAAAAACAATCAAAACTCTTCCAGAGGACCCCAGCTTGGTTGCCGGCACCCACATGGTGGTTCACACCCTCTGTGTTTCCTATTCTAGGTGATCTGATGCTTTTTTCTGGCTTTAATGGGCATTGCACACACATGTAGGCAAAATATTAATATCCATACAAAATTAAGACTTTCTTGTTTTTTACCTTACATTTATCTGATTTTATTCATGACTCTTTAGAATTATTAGGTAATCTCTCTTTTTAAAACATTTTATATATTTTTTATTTTATGTGTATAAGTGTATTGCCTGCACCTGTGTAAGTGCAACCATACCATGCAATGCCCTGGGAGGCCAGCAGAGGACGTCGGATCCTCTGGAATTGGAGTTATAGATGGTTGTTAGCACCATGTGGGTGCTGAGAATTGAAACCAGGTCCTCTGCAAGAGCAGCCAGTGTTCTTAACCACTGACCATCTCTCTAGCCTCCATCTTTTCTCTTTTATATTTCTTTTCTCTTCTCTCTCATAATATTCTTCTCTACTCTTCTTTTTCCTTTCCTTATTTCTCTAATTTCCCCTTTTCCTGCCACCTCCTTATATCAAACTATTTCTACATCTACCGTAATTTTGGGGTTCATATCACACTCTGCACATGGTTGCATTCTATAATATTGGGAGCGTATCAGCAACTTTTATCTGATTTTAAATATACGTCTGTATCTTATATAGGATTTAATATTATTACTGTTACAACAATTTTCTTTCCTCTCTCTTTTACTGATGACGATTGAGCCTTCAAGTAGAGGCTGATCACTAAGATAACACCCAAACAAAACTGGAGGAAATATCCAAACCAAAAATGCACAAAAACACAAGAAGCATGAAAAAGTAAGGTATCAGGACTACTTCAAAACATCCTAACTCTGTAACTACTGAATTCAAAGATACTGAGATGGGTAAAATGCCAGATGAATAATTCAAAAGTTTCTAGTGAGAACCATCAAATCCCTCAAAGAAAAATACAAACAAATGGCTCAATGAAGCAAGAAAATCAGTTCAGGGCCTGGAGAAAAATCCCGATAGTTTAGATAAGAGCGATGTCAGTAACATGGGTAATAAGCTCATCTTGGAAACTGATATTGCTGGAAAACACCAAATAGAAATGTTGGAATTGAAAAATTCATTAAATCAAACAGGAAACATACTAACATCATCTAATCACCACACAGATTAGAGCAAGTACAATAAGAGCATCAAGGATGGAGGACAGGGTTAAGAAAACACCACATTCAGGCACCAACAAAGAAGAAAATAAATGAGCATGGCCACCACTTGCAAGAATTCTAGGATATGACACAAAGGCCAATCCTGAAAGCCCACAGAGAAGGAGGTGAGACAATCCTAAATACACACATTTCAGTGAAATTGTAACATTTCCCACCTCTAGGAAAAGAAACCTACATCGAAGTATAATAGGCATCTAGAGATCTAAACAGACATGATCAGAAAAGAATCTTTTCATGACACATTACAATCAGGATGAAATTTGTTTCAAGCCAAAAGCACAAAACAAAGAAACAATATTAAAATCTGTAAGAGAAAAATGTTAAGATACTGACAAAGGTAAGTGTATCATGATAGAGTTAGATCTCTCAACAGAAATCCAAAAAAGCTTTAAAAAAATCATGGAATTATACGTTTTAAGCCCTGAAAGTAAATAACTGCCAACAAAGACTGCTGCACTCAGCAAAGTTATCTTTTTTTATTTTTATTTTTTTATTTTTAAGGGATTCTACAATATAATGACACAGTTGTTTGCAGATAACATTGATGTTACTCAGTATGTCATACAATTAGGTAATTGGTGCATTTTGCAAGTATCTATGTCCAAATTTTGAACAACCCAAGGTTCCCATGGTCAGTTGGAGAAGCTTGTATGCACAGGCATGTTGATCAGTTAGGAGTCCAGACTATATTCCTGTAGTCTCACGATTCACCCCTATCTCTCTGCAGCCCTTACAATCTACCATGCCTCCTCATCCACAGTTTGTTCCCTGGGCTTTGGGAAAGGGGCACAAGTGGGTGAGAAGAAAACAGTCTAAATTCTTTGGAGTTGTCATTTTGGACTCCAGTCTGTTCAGGTTGTTTCCCGTCATGGGTTGACAGCTTTCCCAGTGATACCCTTTTTAGTCATACTAACAAAACACAAGCTATTGGATGTACAGGCATTTAAGCAGTACCAATTATTATGTCAAGCTAAGCTGTGAGCATAGACACAGATGCTTGGATGGTATGCTAATCCGCAAACTGTGGTTTCTCTATAAAGGGTGACAAGTTCTTATTGTGGCTTATAACATCTCCTAACCACTAGAGGACATAAGCTTGTGGCATCTGCTGTGAGTTATTCCTCCAAGGAGAGAGAAAATAGCCAATCAGATTTGGGATATACAGGTATATGGCTGCCACTGTTGCACAGTATCTCCAGGCTGTTGAGGTGTATCTGATATTGATGGAGGAGTCTTGCTTGTCTCAGGGAAACCAATATTTTGCTGTATTGCTTTAGTGGCCTTTGGTAATGCTCTCTAGCATTTCAGAGGCCAGTTGTATGCTAGCAAGTGACGTCTCATAACATTTTTCATGTTCATACCAGGTCTTCGACAACAGGGACTTACTGCCTTTCTTCTTGCATATATCCCACTTATAGGCAAAAGGCCTTTATAATTTTTTGGGGGGGGGCGGGTTTGAATCCCCTAGCCAACATCTCCTAGGCAGAATAATTCATTGCTGATGTCAGAGCTTTCCTGTAGTAATATATTTGGCTTCATTACACAACTTATAAACACTTTACTATTGAATTTGGCTCTAGATAGAGAAATATCCTGTCACAGTTCCTATGCCTATCCATCAATTAATACGTTATGCCTGTTTTATAGGAAATTACCACTGTAACAATTGGCTCTAGTTTACAGTTAGGGAGTGGTTTCATTACCATCATGTTTTTCTTTTTCCTATAAAGGGGAGAGGTAGGAAGGTTTCTCAGTATCTGGAAGGTAAACTTCATTAGGGCCCATTATAAACAGTTAACCCCAATATTATTCAGAGAGATGCTCAGTGTCTTTGACTCAGGCAGTCTGAGGTTCCTCTTTCTTTAATGTTCAGATGGGTCAACCTCTCTGCTGGCATTTCCCAGTCCATCTTGCACAGCGATAACTTGTATGTTTTCAGGCATTTAGATTGGTGATTTTTACCTGTGGGAACATAAAATTCTCCTCCCATTGTTAGTTTCAAGATCAAAAAAATTGAAAATTTATCAATAGGATTGGAACACAGAGTTTTACATTTGTATCCCAGAAGGGATACTACCCCACCTCCCTCTATTTTTTTTTTTAGGTTTTTATGTTTTGACCTATAGATGCCTAAGTTGTATTACACATACCCATAAACAGGAACCAAGGCATAAGCTTTCATTAAATTTACCCAAACTGTTTCTCATTGACTGTATGCTACTTATTTGGGAAGGAAATTTAAGCTTAGTTCCTTTAAATTGTCCTACAAGTAAAAGAAAGTGTTATAATGTGATGTTGTGTAATTCAGAAAAAATATATAGGCCATTTGTATACTTTAACCCAACACAAATTATAAATAAAACAATTAACATTTTATATTCCCAATTAGTTCAATTGTATTACTCTTTCCACCAAAACCTACACCTAAATTTAACTAATCTAAACAAGTCACTAAGCCTTAAAATATCCTATACTTGGTGGATAAAGCTTGGGCAGAGTTGAGTACCTGCTAAATAAAATTTACCCAATAAACACTTTGCTCTTTAACGCTATATGACTGGACTAAGACTTCTACTTATTTGGGAAGTAAAATTTAAGCTTAATTCCTTTAAATTGTCCTACAAGTAAAAGAAAGTGTTACACTGTGATGTTGTATAATTCAGAAAAATATAGAGACCAACGCAATACAAACTATAAATAAAACAACTAGCAAAGTTATCTTTTAACATTTTTTTAAGAAATAAGGACATTTCAGGACAAGCTTAAACTAAGACCATTCATGACCACTAGCCCAGTATTTAGAAGAAAAGAACACACTAAACACAGAGGAGGAAGATAGATGGTTCCAATCAACAGGACACAAAAAGGAACAAATTTCATTAGAGAAACAAGGAGAATTAGCAAAGAATCTATCATGTTAACATCATGTAATCATCATATAAGCATCGTGTAACATAGTAAACCAGCAAATCTCTAATATTTGAAAAAGAGATGAAGAAAATCACTACAAACTAACCATGAGGAAAGAAAACAACTAACAAAATTACTGTAATTGGCAAACTTCCATCAATAATAATAAATTTAAATATAAAAGGGTTTAACTCCCCAATTAAAACATGCAGCTGAAAAGATTAAAATATGAGACCTAGGGCTTGTCGAATGGGTCAGCAGGTGAAAGGCACTTGCTACACAAGCCTGCTGGCCTGAGTTCAATTGCCAGAACCCACATAAAGTTGTGTGCAAAGTTGTCTCCATATGTGTGCTGTTGCACGCATGCCCTCCACCCATATATCATGCACATGATTTTTTAATAATAGGTAATAAGTAATGAAAACAAACATCCTTCAAGAAAAACCAATTTGCAAGTAGCTATGCCCAAACTTATACAGCCTGAGGCCCCCATTATCCAGCTGGAAGAGCTTATATGTACTATCATGTTGATCAAATAAGAGTTCAGTCTATATTTCTGTAGCTTTGTAGTTCACCCCAATCGCAGCCCTTACATTCTACCATGCCCTCTTTTCCGCAGATTGTTCCCTAGGCCTTAGAAAAGGGACACAAGTGGGCTAGAAGCAAGGCAGTATGCTTTCTCTGGAGATGTCGTTTTGGACTCTGATCAGTTCAGGCTGTTTCCTTTCATGGGTTGGCAGTTTATCCAGGAACAACTTTTACTCCTACTGAAGAAGCACAACCAATTAGATATACAGGCATTTAAACAGTACTAATTGTTATGGTAGGTTACATTGGTATAGACACAGGTGTTTGGATGGTATGCTAATCCATGGACTATAGCTTTTCTGTAAAAGCTGACAAGGTCTTATTGTGGCTTATAACATCTCCTAACCACTAGAGGACTTAAGCTTGTGGCATCAGCCATGAATTATTCCTCCAAGGAGAGAGAAAATAGCCAATCAGATTTGGGATATACAGGTATATGGCTGCCATTGCTGCACAGTATTTCCAGGCAGGTGAGGTGTAGCTGATGCTGATGGAGGAGTCTTCCTTGACTCAAAGAGACCAGTATTTGCTTTATTGATTTAGTGGCCTTTGGTAACACTCTCTGACATTCCAACTATACACTTGCAAGTGTGGTCTTGATATATCTTTCCCATGCTTATACCAGGTCTTCAACAGCAGAGCCTTACTGCCTCTCTTCTTGAAGGTATCCCAGTTTGCTGACAAAAAGCCTTTATCTTTTTGGGGACTTGGATCCTCTAGCCAACATCTCCTTGGCAGAATAATCCATTTCTGATAAGAGAACTCTCCTGTATTAATATATTTTGCTTAATTACCCAGCTTATATAGACTTTAGTATTATATTTGAATCTGAATAGAGAATTATCCTTTCACAGTTCCTATGACTATCAGTCAATTAAAGAAGGCAACTATATCACTTTTATAAGAGACTACCTCTATAACAGTTGGCTCTAATTTACAGTTAGGAAATGACTTCATTACCATCATGTTTTTCTTTGTTCTATGAAAATGAGGTAAGGAAGTCTCTCATATTAAAACTTTGCAGCACCTGAAAGGTAAAGTTCATTAGGACACATTATAAATAGTTGTTACAATTAGGATTCACAGAGATGTTTGATGCCTGTAGCAGTCTGAGGCTTTTCTTCCTTTTAATGTTTAGCTGGGCCAACTTTTCTGCATTAAATTTACCCAAGCTGTTTATCATTGACTGTATGTTGTTAATTTGGAAAGCCAACTTAATTCCTTTAGTTAAATTATCCTACAGGTAGAAGAAAATGTTACAAGTTGATTTTTTAAAAATTACAAAAATCCCTGAGATCTATTATCTGTACTTTCCAAGAAACACATCTCACTGGCAAAGACATCCATAGATGTAGCAGACCCTCAGCCACGTGGTGCCCTTGGGCATGCTACACAAAGACTGAGAGTTAATGCGGGGATGCTAATCTGTCAAACAAAAAGAATCTGAAGACAAGACAACATGGCAATCCATTTGCATTGCTCCTTCAGAGTTACTACACAGCAGAGATCAGATCTACTTAATAAACATTTACAAAGTATTGCATTCAACAGCTATGGGATGTACATTCTGTTCAGAAGCCAAGGTAACTTTCTTTACTATAGATCATATTTTATCTCATAAAACAATTCTAAACAAATACAAAAGAACATAAATAACTTATTGTATTTTATAATATCATAATAGAAAAAACTAGAAAGCAATAGCAAGAGAAACCACAAAAAGTCTATAAATACCTGAGATTGAAAAATACAGCCTTGAATGACAGGGAAGAAAAAATATATTTCCTAGTATTAAATGAAAACGAAATCACAGCTTATCAGAATGATCAAGGCCAACAAAAGCTATAGAAGAGGAAGTAGTATAGCTGTGAGGCTTTACCTAAGAACTGTCATAGAGATCACAAATAAACATCTTAATGAAAGACCTGACGATCCTACAAAACCCAAAATGAAGTCAAATCCCAAATGGAAAGAAATACTAAAGATCAAGAGCAGAAAATAATAAAATATAGACTTAAAATATAGACTAGAAGGACTTAATGAAAGAGTTGTTTCTTTGAAAAATTAAGAACATTAGAAAACCTCTAGCCAAACTAACCAAGACACAAGAGAAGATACAAATTAATAAAAATTAAATACAAAAGGAGCACTAGAGTTGATACAAATGAAATCCAGAGGATTAGTAGGGAATAACTGAAATCCTATACTCAAAAACCTGAAAAATTTAGAACAAATGGATGAATTCCTAGACACATATGACCTACAAAATTAAACTGAGAGGCTATAGTCTGTTTCAACAAATCCATAAAACAACACAAAATTGAAAATGAAATGAAGAGCCTCCCACAAAGAAAAGGCCAGGACCATATGGACTCACAGCTGAATTCTACTGAATATTTAATTAAGAGATAACACCAATGTTCCTTAAACTGTTCCATAAAATAGAAAAGGAAAGAATACACACACACACAGAGAGAGAGAGAGAGAGAGAGAGAGACTGACTTAGATGCAAAAATTTATAACTCCTTAAAAATGAAACTCAACAACTCATTAAGATTAATTAAAACTGCTTTGACATTCCATCTCACCACAGCCAGAATGGCTATCATCAAGAAAATAAACAACAGCCAGGCATCATGGCTCATACCTTAAACCGTACCACTCATTCCATGACCTTACTCTGAGGTCCAGGCTGGCCTGGAGTACATAGTGAGTTCCAGGAGAACTGTAGGTATTAGGGAGAAAGAAAGAAAGAAAGAAAGAAAGAAAGAAAGAAAGAAAGAAAGAAAGAAAGAAAGAAAGAAAGAAAGAAAGAAAGAAAGAAAGAAAGAAAGAAAGAAAGAAAGAAAGAAGAAAGAGAAAGAAAGAAAGAGAAAGAAAGAAAGAAAGAAAGAAAGAAAGAAAGAAAGAAAGAAAGAAAGAAAGAAAGAAAGAAAGAAAGAGAGAGAAAAGATGGCAAATGCTGGTGAGGGTGTGGGAAAAGGAACATATATATACACTACTGGTAGGAGTGTAAGCTGACACACCCACTATGAAAATCAGCATGGAGACTACTCAAACTAAAAACAGAACTACATTATGAAATATCTATTCTACTTCTGGATATATACCCAAAGGATGTGATGTCAGCACACCATGGATGCTTGCATATCCAGGTTTATTGTTGTAGTGTTCATAATTGCCAAGCTACAAAACCAGCCTAGATGCCCATGAACAGACGAATGGATAAAGAAAATTTGGACAATACACACAATGGAGTTTTCTTCTGCCATAAGAAGAATGAAATTATGTTATGTTGTTTGTAGGAAAATGGATTTTACTGAAGCCCATCATATTAAGTCAAATGAACCAGACTCAGAAAGACAAATTTTGCATATTTTCTCTCATATACAGAATCAACACGAATGAATAGATAACATGAAAGTAGAAGAGGACTGTGAAGGAGAAGAAAAAGAAACAAAAAAGAATATTTGGGGAGTGGACAAAAGACCAAATATTGCACAGTTTCTCACAGATGTGGAAAGCAGATATAATTATATATGTGCATTTATGTGTGTCCATACATAAAACACACAAGTACAAATTGTGGAGCAAAAGATCAGGAGATGGAGGTGAGTGAGCAGAGGAAATACATAGAATGTTCAGTAGCAGAAGTGCATGAAAAGGTCACAACAAAATGCATTTTGCATTCTAACTATAAAAGTATCTAAATGGATCAATACCTTTACCAGAGAAGTGAGTTCCTTATTAGAAAAATGGGATTGTTGGGATGGAAAATTCATCCTTCTCCCCTCTCTGAGTCCAGTGGTCACTTACAAGGACCCGATAGGAAGCTGTGGCCATATGTCAGCACTTGGATATGACACACCCAAAATTCTAGAACTAAGAAATTGTCGATAAAATTCCTTCTAAAAGGTGCAAGTGCTGTCCAGCCCTCCTCCCTCAGTCCCTGATGACAAAGCTAGATATAATTTCACCATGAACCAGCATTGGGCTTGCTAACAGAGCAATGGGTGAGGGGGTTACTTACAGAAATGTGGGCACCCCTTCCCATGGCCACACAGGAAAGTCTCCATTCTGGCATGGGCCCTATGACCACTCGGGAGCTGCAGAAGAGGGTGAAGGTGTCAGCTTCTCTCTAACTTTTTCTGCTTAGTCCCTGCCCTGCGTACTCAGGCCAGCTGATTGGTTGGAAGGCATGATTTACTCTCCCTTCCTGTCCAGCTTCATCAGTCAAGTTTTGTGATGATCTGAGCAACCAATCTTGGGAAACAGTCATCTGTCCATAGCTTGCCAGTACAGCTTCGCAAGCAGAGGACAAGTCTATGCAACAAAAATAAATGCATTTTCTTTATAGATTAAGAAATAAAAAAAGTAAAATTGCATTCACAGAACTTTCATTTCTTCATCATAGAAATCCAGTGACATTAGTGTAATTGTAGTTCTATTTAATACATGACGATATTAAGAATTAGAACACAGAAGCAATTTTCTTAAAGTCACCAAGTTAGGAAAAAGCAGAACAGTAAAATAGTCTGATTGACAAAAATACTGTGCTTTTGTGGCACTAAGAAATTAAAAACATTTTGGGGGCTGGAGAGGTGGCTCAGAGGTTAAGAACACCTATTGCTCTTGCAGTGGACCCGGGTTCTATTCCCAGCACCCACATGGCGGCTAAGAACTGCCTGAACTCCAGTTCCAGGGGAATCCAACACTGTTTTCTGACCTCTATAACATTGCACGATGTGGGTGCACCTACTTGCATGCAGACAGTATGCTCATACACATAAAATTTTTTAAAAAATTTAAAAAAGAAATTAAGAGCATCTTATGGAAGCAAGCTACTCTGGTTTGGTGTACCCACCCGGAGACACAGCTTCCCTGCCCTCACAAAGCTGACCCAGAACTGCTCTCCCCCTGCGAAGTTATCCAATCCCTGAAGACAGAGATTATTGCTCCTGTGCCTAAGATAAGACTAGTTTGTGCTATTACTTATATTCTAAATATTCTTGTGGGTCCAAGCACGGGTAGACTTCAAATGGACACACACATTATCTTGGCTCCTACCCCTCCCTACTGCGCATGGCTCACCTACAGTTTTCTCACAAAAGTGCATCCTTAATCACCAGGTGTCTCAGGATCTGCTTCTAGGAAGCTCAACCCAGGGCAAAAATAAGATCTGCTTTCAAGATTCTTGGGTTTATATACTGTTTTATTACTTATCAAATCAACTTTTGGAAATTATATAACTACTCTAAGCCCCCATTTCTTCATTCAAAATATAAAGATAATAGCTGTATCCAACTTTTCATTAATTCTTTGTTACATGCTACAATGAAATGGCTAGTGCAGGCTAACTTTGTCAAGTAAAGAAGCCGATTTAGCTTACAGTTTTGGAGGCTCAAGATTGTAGACCTGGCATCAGCTCATGTCTGGTGAGGGCTGTTGCTGCTGGTGTCCCAGGGTAACATATAGTAGAGTATGGCAGGAAGATAAGGAACAGGTACAGTGTGTCATGCCTGATTTCCAACTGTGTTCTTTTTTTTCTGTTTAGGATATTCTTCTTTTTCTTATTCTTTCTCTTTTATTTGTTTATTTTAAGGTATTCTACAATATAATAGCACAGTTGTTTACAGATAACATTGACATTACTCAGTTTGCTGTACAATTAGGTAATTGGTGCATTTTTTTGAAGTGAGCCAAATTATTAAGCATAAGCAACGAATGTAAGTAACAGTCATGTAAAACCAATTTGCAAGTATCTATGTCCAAATTTTGAACAACCCAAGGTTCCCATAGTCCAGTTGGAGAAGCTTGTATGCACAAGCATGATGATCAAATAGGAGCCCAGTTTATATTGATGTACTCTCATGACTCACTCCAATCTCTCTGCAGCCCTTACATTCTACCACGCCTCCTTTTCCACAAGTTGATCCCTAGGCTTTGGGAAAGGGGCACAAGTGGGTGAGAAGAAAAACCGTCTATTTTCTCTGGAGATGTCATTTTGGACTCTAGTCTGTTCAGGTTGCTCCCCTTCATGGGTTGACAGCTTATCCAGTGATACCTTTTTAATCCTACTAACAAAGTATAAGCAATTGGATGTACAGGCATTTAAGCAGTACTAATTATTATGGCAAGCTAAGCTGTGAGCATAGACACAGATGCTTGGATAGTATGCTAATCCACAAACTGTGGTTTCTCTATAGAGGGTGACAAGTTCTTATTGTGGCTTATAGCATCTCCTAACCACCAGAGGACATAAGCTTGTGGCATCCGCTATGAGTTATTCCTCCAAGGAGAGAGCTAATAGCCAATTAGATTTGGGACATATATAGACACATAGCAGCCACTGTTGCACAGTATCTCCAGGCAGTTGAGGTGTAGCTGATACTGATGGAGGAGTCTTGCTTGTCTCAAGGAGACCAATATTTTGCTGTATTGCTTTAGTGGTCTTTGGTAACACTCTCTGGCATTTCAGAGACCAGTTCTACATTAGCAAGTGACGTCTCAAAACATTTTTTCATGCTCACACCAGGTCTTCGACAACAGGGACTTACTGCCTTTCTCCTTGCATATATCCCACTTATAGGCAAAAGGCCTTTTTAATTTTGGGGACTTGAATCCCCTAGCCAACATCTCCTAGGCAGAATAATTCATTGCTGATATCAGAGCTTTCCTGTACTAATATATTTTGCTTAATTACACAGCTTATAAAGACTTTACTATTGAATTTGGCTCTAAATAAAAAATTATCCTTTCACAGCTCCTATGCCTATCAGTCAATTAAAAAAGGGTAGTTATACCTGTTTTATAAGGAATCACCACTATAACAGTTGGCTCTAGTTTACAGTTAGGGAATGACTTCAGTACCATCATGTTTTTCTTTTTCCTATAAAGGGGAGAGGTAGGAAGGTTTCTCAGCATCTGGAAGGTAAACTTCATTATGGCCCATTATAAACAGTTAACCCAAATAGAATTCAGAGAGATGCTCAGTGTCTGTGACTCAGACAGTCTGAGGTTCCTCTTTCTTTAATGTTCAGATGGGTCAGCCTCTCTGCTGGCATTTCCCAGTCCATCCTGCACAGCCAAAAGTTATACATTTTCAGGCATTTAAATTGGTGTTTTTACCTGTGGAAACATACAAATCTCCCATTCTTAGTTTCAAGATCTCAAGATTGAAAATTTATCAAAAGGTTTGAAACACAGAGTTTTCCATTTGTATCCCAGAAGGGATACTACCCCACCTCCCACCTCCCTCTTTTTGTTTTTTAAATTTTTATGTTTTGACCTATAGATGCCTAAGTTGTATTACACATACCCATAAACAGGAGCCAAGGCATAAGTTTTCATTAAATTTACCCAAACTGTTTCTCATTGATTGTATGCTACTTATTTGGGAAGTAAATTTAAACTTAATTCCTTTAACTTGTCCTACAAGTAAAAGAAAGTGTTACAATGTGATATTGTATAACTCAGAAAAATATAGAGACCATTTGTGTACCTTAACCCCAAAGTTACTGTTGGAAATTCAATACAAATTATAAATAAAACAATTAATATTTTATATTCCCAATTAGGTCAAATGTATTACCATTTTCACCAAAACCTACAATCAAATTTAACTAATCTAAACATTTCACTAAGCCTTAAAATATCCTATAATATGTGGACAAAGCTTGGGCAGAGTTAAGTACCTGCCAAACAAATTTTACCCAATATACACTTTGCTCTTTAAAGCTATACGACTAGACTATGACTTCAGAGAAATCAAGTCCATTAACTTATATGGGTTATTTTGTATTTCTGTGTAAATCTCTACTGAAATACCTCTCTATATAAATATATGTTATTTTTTTAATTGTTTTTTATTTATTTTTCTTTATGTGTATGAATGTACTGTCTGCATGCAGGTCTGTGCACCCTTGTTGTGCAATGCCATGGAGGTTAGAAGAGGGAATCAGATTCCCCTGGAACTGGAGTTCTCCTGGAATTGGAGTTTCAGACAGCATCTCCAGACAAAGTAGACTGTTTTGCTTCTCGTCCACCTGTGCCCCTTTTCTAAGCCTAGGGAACAATCTGTGGAAAAGGGGGAGTGGTAGAATGTAAGGGCTGTGATTGAGGTGAATGGTAAAACTACAGCAATTAGTCTGGACACTTATTTGATCAACTCGATTGTACATTCAAGCCCCTCCAGCTGGATTGTGGGAGCCTTGGGCCATGTGAGTTTGGGCGCAACTGCTTGCAAATTTTACATGAAGGATGCTTGTACTCATGAAAAAAAAAGGAGCTAGATACTGAAATGTCTTTAAAGCAGGTTTTCATGCCAGGCCTGAAGAAGGCCAAGAGCTTGGAGGAAGATAGTCATTAAAATCCACTCTGTAAGATTTTCAGTTTAAAAGGGTATACTTAAAAATAACATATATTCGGGCTGGAGAGATGGCCTAGCACTGACTGCTCTTGCAGAGGACCCAGGTTCGATCCCCAGCACCCACATGGCAGCTGAGAACCAACTGTGTTCTAAAGTCACCAGGATCTAATCATTGGGGAATCATGACCAAAGACCTTATCTAAACCTAATAATTTTCCAAGGCCTGAAACTCTAAACACTGTAGTTAGATTATGTCTCCACATTTTTATGCCATGAATTTGGGAATGATTTTGGGACTATCCATAGCAACCTTATAGGACTATCTAAATTCCAAATTATGCTAATCAAGGAAAGACCTAGCCCTTAGTATTTGCTGGTATTTACTCTGATTGTCGTTACAGTAATTCTCATGGCATCTACAAGCCATGTTGTTCCCCAGCACTGCTCACCTGTGACCCTGCCTGCAGGGACATGTAACGTCAGGTACCCGAGGGAGACCCCAAAACCTGTGAAGATAAGCGAGAGAAAGGAACGAGACCAGCCAAGCTCTTTGTCGAGGTCTCAATTTATTGTAGGGTAAACGTACAATTTATAGGGCAATGAGGCTGGAAAAATCAGGAAGAGGGGAGGGGGTAGAAAGTAGCTCTTGTAAAAGTTAAAAGTTTATCGGGTGGGCTGCTTGCACCGGCAGAAACTGTTTGCTTGCGATAAGCTTCCTCTGCGGCTGCTTGCACCGGCAGAAAGTTTGCTTGTGATAAGCTTCCTCTGGAACATCAGGTATGCAGGCAGAAAGCTTCTCTGCATGCCTGCACTTTTAGAGAACAGCTCTGAAGCTATTTCAGAGTTAACCCTTTATGAACAGGCTTACAGCTCCTCACATATCCCCCTTCTTTACATTAAGAAGGCTTGGGGAGATATCCAGGTAGAGTGGCACCATCAGCCGATTATGTGGCCGTCCCTGTCTTAGGTTCGACCTCTACAAGACCCTCTTCCTTACCCGTCTCTGGACACCCTGTCATCCTCAGGGCTCCTGTCTTAGGTTGGTAAGAAGGGAGAGGAAGTTGCCCGTCTTTGGGGCGGCCACCTGGACTGGAACAGGCTAGCCTACTCTATAGCCTGGGGATGATAATTTACAAGGAGCAAAAATCTAGCTGAATGGCAGGTGCAGGAACAGTGGCAGAGGACGGGCGAGCGGGCGCAGGGTTGTCATCAGCTTCCTCTTCGATGGCCAAGCGATGGTAATGGACTCGGGCTGTAAGTGAGGAGTCTATTTGGGACTTAATAAAATTGGTTAATCGATTAAGTGCCCATGGCCCAAATGAAATTAGCAGGATCAATCCAAGAACAGGTCCCAAGAGACCAGGTAATAAGGTGGACCACCAAAAAGGGGTGGAAGACCAATTTTCATACCAGGATTTTTGTTGTTTGCGTTTTCTTTTTGTAAGCTATTTTTTACTAATCCCATCATCAACATCTCCAATTGTGATTTTTAATACTTTTAAAATTTAAACCAGCACTGGGAGCTGGATCGTCAGCACTGGGATCTAGGCTGGTTCTCATAAGTTTCTGAGATAAGCAAGCTGTACTCATAAATTCCTGAGGTTAGTAAGTTGCTCTGGTAAACTCAGGAGATAAGCAAGTTAGTAATTTTCTGCGAGCATGTATATCTGACAGCTTTGGCTCCCAGCATCTCCTCCCTTCTTTTATACAAAAAGAGGGGGAGCCCCACTTGTAAAGGTGGGTTTTTAAGTATCTATGTTCATATTTTGAACAACCCAAGGTTC
>VZQC01014352.1:2023027-2059340 GCA_009823505.1 Rhizomys pruinosus | reverse complement strand
GTCTGGTCCCTTAGTCTGCATGATGCAGTCAAGATCTTGCTTTACCTTTTTCCATGTTTTGGGGTGAATTGAGGGCCCATCAAGGACCACCCAGGGACATGTATCCCCTATGAATATAAAAAATCTAGTTAAGTCTTTTTTCTTAACCCGAATTCCTCTCTCCCTGAAAGCTGTCTTGAAGTACTGAATAAACTTTTCTTTCTTAGACAGTGAATTGCCCATCTTTAAAGATCAAGGAACTACTTACCTTTTTCTCCTGAGGATTTGCACTCCGTGGGTGGCGAAGCATCCTCTCTTTTTCTCGAGGTTTTGCACTCCGCTGATGGCGAAGCGCCCTCTCTTTTTCCCGAGGTTTTCCGCGTTCCGCTGATGGCGAAGCGCCCTCTGTATTATGTCATCCGGCCGGACCTCCTTGTTCCTTGTCTGGTAGAGGGGTCTTCTTACCTCGAGCCCCTACGTCAGGTGCCAATATGACCCTGCCTGCGGGGACATGTAACATCAGGTACCCAAGGGAGACCCCAAAATCTGTGAAGATAAGCGAGAGAAAGGAACAAGACCAGGCAAGCTCTTTGTCGAGGTCTCAATTTATTGTAGGGTAAACGTACAATTTATAGGGCAATAAGGCGGGAAGAATCAGGAAGAGGGGAGGGGGTAGAAAGTAGCTCTTGTAAAAGTTAAAAGTTTATCGGGTGGGCTGCTTGCACCAGCAGAAACTGTTTGCTTGTGATAAGCTTCCTCCGGAACATCAGGTATGCAGGCAGAAAGCTTCTCTGCACGCCTGCACTTTTAGAGAACAGCTCTGAAGCTATTTCAGAGTTAACCCTTTATGAACAGGCTTACAGCTCCTCACACACCTGGGGATACAGTCTACTGAAACTGAATCTACGCCATCTGCAAAGATGACAGCGTCGTCTGCAAAGATGACAGCCAAAGGAGTACAATACATAGAATAAACAGATTTATGCACTATAAAAAACATGTAAACGTGCCGGGCGTGGTGGTGCATGCCTTTAGTCCTAGCACTCGGGAGGCAGAGGCAGGTGGATATTTGTGAATTCAAGGCCAGCCAGGTCTACAGAGTGAGTTCCAGAACACCTGGGACTACAGGGAGACCCTGTAAAAAAAAAAAAAAAAAAAAAAAAAGAAACATCTAAACTATCTTGTGCTCATTCACATTTCCATGGATACATACATAGTGCCATGAGCCAGAATTCAGGTAGGTTCCACACATGCAAGAAGGGGCTATTTCCTTCCTAACAAGTATTCAAGGGGGGACACTTTGTGATGCACTAGTAATCCCCTCAAGTGCTGATACATAAATGTATAAATGTTCACTAAGTCTTAATTCATTTGAGAGGCTCTGGTAATTGTCTAAGAGGGGAAATAAATAGGCTTGAGGATAAATTTGGTTTTAATATAATTTAGTTGCATAAGCTTTTAATGGATTATATTTTTATAAGTACTAATACTTGTAAAATTTTTGCTTTTAGCAAATTATGTATCATTTGAACACACTGGCTGTTGCTTAATAAGAATTAGAATTATATTTTGCTTGTTATATAAGTAAATATCTTGTTATATGCCTATTTAATGCTTGCAAAAGCCATCCCAAACAATCTCTTTAGAATAAGAGTCTAATTACACATTTATCATTAAAATTACAGTGAGCTAATTGCCTTGGAGATATCTTTATCTCTCTTGCAGCTTGCTTAATCCTAATGCATGTTTTCAATAATCATTTGTTATTTAATTAACTAATTAACAAACAATACCTGTCCTATGGAAAATCCTAAATTAAACACTTGAGACTGTTTAATTGAATGCTCAATAACCCAATATAGCCCTTAATATTAGATCTTTTAAATATTGTATAGATTCTACTGAATCACATATTAGTTTTCTCCTGTTATCTTTGGGGTTTAATTGGTAGGAAAGAAAAGGGCAGTTGATAATACTCAAGGGGTAGACAGTGCAGCAAGGCTCTGATGAAACAGAAAATACCCATTAATAGCTGCTGAGCAACAGAGCTGGCCAGCCATGCAAGCAGCAAAAGAGGCAGGCCATTAGTTTACAGTATCAATTTCCTTGCCTGACAAAATTAAGAAACACAGTGTAGGGGTGCAGAATGCAGTAGGGAATGGGAGGGCAGGGCAGAGGAGGGATTATGGGGAGGGATAACTAATACTAAAGGCATTTAATAAAAGCCATATGGAAACCTACCACTTAGAAGCTTCTTAAAGAACACGTGTGTGTGTGTGTGTGTGTGTGTGTGTGTGTGTGTGTGTGTGTGTGATATGTTATAAAAGGGGCTGGAGAGATGGCTTAGCAGTTAAGAGCACTAGCTGAGTTGTTGCACTTGCAACAGTCTGTTGCACTTGCAACTAGTCTGTTGCACTTGCAACAGACCTGAGTTCAATTCCCAGCACCCACATGGTGGCTCACAAACTGTCTGTAACTCCAGTTCCAGGGAATCTGACACCCTCTTCTGACCTCTGCAGGCATTGCACAGGATGGGTGCACTTACATACCTGCAGGCAATATACTCATACACATAAAGTAAAAATAAAATATATTTTTGAAAAGGAGCTATCTTATAGCAGGGGGACATTGCCCCTACTAAGCACCACAGGCTTGCGAAGTAAAAGGCCCATGGCAACGATGGACTCCCTCCTTTGAAGTTGTTGACCAAGGGTCCCATAGACCCTCAGACAATACTGGCTGCTTCCCTTGGTTTTGGTTATCCACCAGAACTTGACTGCAAGACCCGGTTGCTGAGGATATCACATACATGAGCTGTAGAAAAAGCAAGGAGAATTTGGACTGGTACTAACTTCAAAGCTACACCTCTACTAGGCAGCTTTCAAAGCTGGAAGGTGCAATATATACTACCAAAAGAAAAATTAATCATTCACTTTACCTGACTCGTGAATCTTACTTGCTTCAACAACTGGCTTATCAAAGTATGACCTCTGATACAATATTGGTATGAGCATTATGGGAGTAACAAATCAGTTTCTAATTAGATTTAAGGTCCACTTCTTCAAATTATGGAGGTCTAGGAACATGTAGCTACAGGCCCCAAGCAGACACTAATACTATTATTTTGCTAAATAGATACAGTATTAACTCAACTCCCAGTAATTCATTGTTACACCCATAGATTAATGCATGACTCAACTCTCACCAGAGAAGCTTCGTTATGGAGCAGATGGTGATTAAGAGGAAACTCCAAACTGGCCAATCTGCAAAGAATAAGAAGACTGCGGAGTGCTTATTCCTTAATGGAACACCTATATCAAACTTCTGCCTCGAAAGGGTCAGGGATCATTGCAGAAGAAGGGGGAGAAAGATTGTAAGCACCAGTGGTGGTAGATGACAACAAAGAACCAGACCGTTTTACAGACAGCTGGGCAGCTACTCATGTGAGCTCACACAATGGTGACAACATGCACAGGTATCACATAAGCTCAAGGCAGACAAAATCCCAGCATGGACTTGGGGAAGTGGTTAAGAAACCCCTACCCTATCTGAGGAGCTATTGGAAACCGATGGCTACTGGGAAGGTGATAGTCAGTCTATTTTAAGGGTGTGACTGGGTAATTTAACCAGGCTCCAGATAACTGAAAGATATCTGGGGACACAAATTTGACTCCATAGGAATTAATTATGTGAAGTTGGGTGAGTGTTGGGAAGGGGGGGGTGTGGATCAGAGAGAAGATCTAAATATGATCAAAATAAATTATATGAAACTCACAAAAAATTCATATAAGAGGATAAATCAAAACAGGAGGAGGAAGAGAGCACATTTTGGAAGAAAAGCAGGAGCAGGCCCCCAGACCAGCAGTGGATAGCCAGTGGCCGGTGATGTTCCCTGCCCCCCAGTCCTCACCGTGGCTCTAGCATAGCTGCTGAATGGCTTTACCTTCTGAGGCATAGGATTTAAAGATGGGCTCAGAGGACTCCTCAGTATCAATGCCACAACTGGTTTCCTAGTCTCTAACCCAACCCTTCTATTCAGCTGTTTTAAAAATGTAAATCTAGGGCTGGAGAGATAGCATAGTGGTTAAGAGCACCTATGCTCTTGCAGAGGACCCGGGTTGGATCCCCAGCACCCACATGGCGGCTGAGAACCGTCTGTAACTCCAATTCCAAGAGAACTCCAGCCAGGGGAATCCGACACCCTCTTCTGACCTCCGCGGCATTGCATGACACGGGTGCACATAAAAATAAATTAAATAAATAATGTAAATCTAGTTCCTGACTTCTCACTAACCTAGCCCTAAGCCTCCTGACTCTCCTTCCTAATCTCCTTGGTATCTCACTCTCCATAGTGTCTCCTGCTTCAGGATGAGGTCGCATCACTCCTATCTGTCCCTAAGGCTTTTGCTGTGCCAGTGTCACGGTCTCATATTTTTATGTCCATCTTCTTTGTACATTATTTGTCATTTTCTCTGGCTGTTCTACATACTTCTTGAGGGTGCATCCTTTAAAGAAGAGCCTGCTCTTAAAGCCTGTACCTAGCTTTTAAAACCAACTTTTACTCTGTCCTTTACTCTGATCCTCTATTATATTGTAAAATGTATACTAATTATACTGTAATTATATGCCCATCTCCCAGCTTTACAAAATTCAGAATAAATCAAAGCACAGACTGCAGAGACTAGTAAATATAGCTTCAATTTCCTGCTATCCTTCACATAACATATGAATCTGGGCTTAAGATATTTAATTTCTCCTTTTCTCAGTTTGCACATTAACAAAACGGGTACTGTAATTGTACCTTGCTAGTGAGCTTGTTCTGAGTTTTTTTTTTTATTTTATTTATTTTTGTACGTGTATTAGTGTATTGTCTGCATGTAGGTTTGTGCACTCGTGTCGTGCAATGCCGCAGAGGTCAGAAGAGGGTCTCAGATCCCCCTGGAACTGGAGTTCTCCTGGAATTGGAGTTACAGACAGTTCTTAGCCGCCATGTGGGTGCTAGGGATCGAACCCGGGTTCTCTGCAACAGCAGTCGGTGCTCTTAACCGCTAGGCTATCTCTCCAGCCCCGTTCTGAGTTTTATACAGCGTAACACAATAAGTGTTATGTGACAATAAGCAGAACCTTATGTATTCCAAATTATAAATCATTGCAGCTAAATTTTAGTATTATTACATACATTGAATATCACATGTATGTTTCCATGTATGGCATGGTGCATATATATGCACTCACAAATGTTACTAAATAAATGGATTAGTGAGTTATTATGTGATAAGACACTGTGTGGATGCCATGTAACAAAGAAATGCTTTGTAGCTATTTGAAACTTTTACTTATAATATGTCCAGTGGTAACGGAATCAGAACACTTCTATGAGGCTGTTGATGGAGAGCACAACTGGAAAGCAAATACTAAGAGAAAGGTCAGTTTAACACTGTACTCTTTCTTTTTTTTATTTATTTCTGTATGTGTATGAATGTACTGTCTGCATGCAAGTTGGTGCACCCGTGTTGTGCAATGCCGCAGAGTTCAGAAGAAGGTGTCAGATTCCCCTGGAACTGGAGTTCTCCTGGAATTGGAGTTTCAGACGGTTCTCGGCTGCCATGTGGTTGCTGGGGATCAAACCCGGGTCCTCTGTAAGAGCGGTTGGCGCTCTTAACCACTAGGCCATCTCTCCAGCCCCAACACTGTACTCTTTCTAAAAATTAGATTGAAAACTGAATGTGTTTCCTGAGTTTCCTTTTATTTCATGTGTTTAAGAAAATTAAACAACAACATATTAGGGGTATTACGGTGTTTTAGGGATGGATTGTGTGATATCACATGCTTCTAAGTCTTTATGGATTTGTACCTCTGTTAAAGGTCCCATGCACGTGTTTGATCGCTGTTCTGTTGCATGTAAGCACCTATTCTTTCATCACTTTTTCCACTACACAGTATTCAGTCTTATTCTTCTAAGTTAGCTTCTTTTAGCTCATTTCAATAAATGGTACCATCAGCAATTCAGAAGTTAAAATTTGCTTGCATTACTTTAGATAAGGAACTCTTAGAACTTCAGGACTTATTAAGCAAGTACAAGAAAAGCCACACTCTAAGACAGGCTTTGGGCCTGTCACCTCCCTTGCACAGAAACACTGCATGCCAAGACATGGACTTTGGGCTTGTTGTCTTCCTTATAAAACATGGAGAATGTTTTCAAGTTCTGATATTATTTTTTTTTTTTTGGTCTTTTTCGAGACAGGGTCTCTCTGTAGCCCCAGCTGTCCTGGAACTCACTCTGTAGACCAGGTTGTCCTTGAACTCACAAAGATCCGCCTGCCTCTGCCTCCTGAGTGCTAGGATTAATGTTTGCAATACTGAGCTCTTCCCCCAGGAAATGAAATACAAATTTTCCTAAGTTTGAGACAATAACTTGGTATGCTGCTCAATGTTCACACTGAATCACTTGGAAATGTCATACTCAGAAAGTGATGCATGTATATGAAAATTATCTGCCCACCTCAAAAGCCTCTGAGGAGACAAAGTTGGAGAAAAACTATCCGTACAGAGCTCCTTCCGGGAAGCACCAAGGTCAGTTAGGACTGACCTTACCTGCTTTGAATTGGCACCATCTAGAAGATAAATGGAGAAAACCATCATCTTTCAAAAGGATTAAGCTACTTCTCTTTCCTTCCTAGCAGTTCAACACTCATTTATAAAAATAAAAGCTTCATGGATAGTCAGAACTTATTTCAAATTAATATTATACTCTAAAGGTTTTTTTGCAACTGTTCATAACTTAACTGTCAGTGACTGTGAAAGACATTATGCTTCCAATCAAAGAATTTTCTTTTGCTTGTATTTAGAATGATTTCTCCGAGTTTCAATGTTTTTGTTAAATCACATAAGGTGAGAAATAATAACAGGATATCACTTAATTGAATATACCCTCTGGACAGGAGGCACAATACTTCATTTTAGCCCCAGGTTGCTTGATAGCCACCATGATGGATTGATTACCTTCATTATGTTTCTGGGGTCCATTTCCTTTACTTGCTCCATCCTCTCCGGGGCCCAGCTACAGCAAGCTGTTGAAACCCATTGTGTCAAATTACCTGTGAACTTGCCATTCTTCAGCACTACTGACTGCATTTGAATTGTTGGTACTATTTCAAACACCAAGAGACTGGGCAGAATTCTGAAAACTCACATTAAAAGCTATTTTTTTTAATAATTTAACATAAGGATCACAACCTTTTCATCAATGTGGCAATTAAGTCATCATGGCTTTGGACCTATAAAAGTTGACTTGAGCTTTTATTTTTTTAATCACTCATACCTCCTAAACTGCTTTCCTATACAATCTGACACCAAAAGCCAGAATTCATGCTGTGAAAACTAGTACCAGGACAGGAGAGAAAAGGTCATTAAATAAAACTTGCATTCCATTAATATTAGCCCTGCAGAAAATGACCAGGCATGGAATGTTTTAGGCACCATGTAATTAACATTGCTAAGACATTTGTCCAAACATTTTTTTCTTACTCAACCAGGAAAACTACACTAACTTGTATTTTAGGGGCATCTGAGAAAGCTCAGCTGGAAAGATCTTTCCTTGTCTAGTTTTTTAAATCCTTAATTTACTTAAAAAAAAAATATATATATATATATATATATATATATATCCTTTCTGCCACATCACATCTTCCATCTCCCCACCTCTGCCCCCAGTTCCTCTGTATATTTCTCTCTTGTCATGTTCTAACTAACTGTAGCTGGAAAACCTGCTTATTATCCTGGTGACTATTTTTCTCTTTTATCCCAAGGCTGCAGTTTTCCATACTGAAGTCCTGTGCTTACAGGAAGAGACAGCAAAGGACATCAGCTGAGGCATGCCTGGAACTTGGTCCTCAGGCTTGGGCGACTTGCAGACCTAGCTCCAACTCTGACCTGGCTTTTATAAGAAATTTTCTTAGAATTCTGGGGACTGGATCTGGAGTGTGTAGCATAATCCAAGGCTTGGGATTTACAACTTTGCTTAAATGTTTCTAAGGAGTGGGCATAAGGACTCGCCCATAATCCCAATATTTGAGAGGTAAATCGTGACACAAAGGTCTTCAAGGTCATCTTTGGCTACAGAGTGAGTTTGAGGCTAACCTTTGTTACATGGCACACTATCTCACATTATAACCAATAAAATATTATCCAAGAACAGCAGCTATCAACGTGGCTGGCAGCAGCCACTTGGGAACCACCACCACTACTTTTTTCCTACAGTATTTCTTAACCAAGATTATAACCTCGCAAAGTACTTACTGTCAACCGTTTTTCAGATTGAGAAACTGAGATTTTTATTTTTATTTTTATTTATTTATTTATTTATTTATTTTTTTTTTTGGTCTTTTCGAGACAGGGTCTCCCTGCTGCCCCAGCTGTCCTGGAACTCACTCTGGAGACCAGGCTGGCCTTGAACTCACAAAGATCCGCCTGCCTCTGCCTCCCAAGTGCTAGGATTAAAGGCGTGCGCCACCACGCCCGGCAGAAACTGAGATTTTTAAACGAGGAATCACCAAATGCTCCAAAGCATGAAAAAATGGTTCCTAATCAACTACTGTGCAAGTTAGTGCTTCTAAAAACTTGATAACCACAGAAGTCCCCTGAAGATCTTGCAATAAGGATTTTGAAGTTCTAAGGGTAGGGCCTCGGGGTTGCGTTTCTACCACATTCCCTGTTGATGTTTGGCTGGTGATGCGTAGATCACACTTGGCTTAGCAAAAGTGCAGGTTATCTTTTTTAATGAAGAGAAACCTTTAGGGGTGACCAGAAGGTTTGTGTAGAAAATGCCATGCATTGGCCCTGTGGGCAAGTAAAATCTTGAATCTATGATCCAAACAAGGTGTGGGCTGGCTGTGCTGGGAATCATGCCAACCCCTCTGTCCAACAGGCATTTTGCTGTCTGCCAGCAAGCTCCTTGCCAGGAATGGGACATGCACATTTTTGGCTAGAATGTCAAGTGTTTTCCTCACGGTTTTTGTCCCAGCAAATTCCTTACAAGCATCCTTTTTTTTTTCTCTGCTTATTGATAACACGTGCTTTTAAAGTGGTCGCTGTATAAAGAGGTGATAACAACGAGAGCAGTGGGTTTCTCATTTACAGCATTTTCTAATAATGTGGTATAGCTGTGAAGGCTAAGTCTTTAGAATCAATTTCTTCATTTGTAGAGATGATATACTTTATTTAATTCACTGTTGGGCTTGTGGATAACTTTTGGCTGGGACTCTTTTTGAGACATGGTCTCCTTGTAGCCCCAGCTGTCTTGGAACTCATTATGTAGACCAGGCTGGCCTTGAACTCACAGAGATCTGCCTGCCTCTGCCTCTCAAATTCTGGGATTAAAGGCATACACCACCACACCCAGCATGGTTAACTTTTACATAATAAAATAAATGAAATAAGAGTATATAAAATTGGCACAACCATTTCTGAATATGGTACCACAGTATATACCAAAATTAAACATATACCCTGTACCCTTTGCCTCAATATTTCAAACCCTATGTGTATCATGTGCAAGAAATTCAATAGACATTTATTCACAGTAAATGAACAATGGAAAGAATTCAGTGCTCACCAAAACTGTATGAGCAAATAAATGGCTGTACACTCATATAAGCAATACTACATAAAAGCAAAATACAATATCAATGTCATGGACAACAACTTGGGCAAATTTCACTCATATAAGTTAAAAAAACACATAACAAAAAGCCTGACTCAGAAAAGCACATGTTATATAGGACTCCATGCAGACAAAGCTTAAGAAACTGGAGATTATGTTAAAGGATGTCAAAATAGTAGTTACACCTGAATTGAGGAGAGGGTCAGACACTGATGGAGAAGGGATTAAAGGTTCTCCTGAGGTGTTGAAAAATCAAGATGTTCTACATCTTGATTTCCATGGTGATTATAAAGGTGTGTGTACATGTAAAGTTAATGAAGTGTGCATTTATGATGTGAATGTTCATGTGCACCAAGGGCAGCTCCAGACAATATGGGACCTAAACAATAACACAAGCCAAGCCTTCTTTTCTCTCATCATGTTCTTATCATTCTAAACAATGCCTTGATGTACCACTTCCTTCTGCAGCCAGGCAGCTCTCACTGCCCTGCTTTGGGTATATCACTGGAGCACTTTGCTGTGGGCATGCAACTTGAACAATACCCAACAGTGAAAAGGGAGACGGCATATACGAGTTAATAATCAGAATGTTAAGAGCCAAGCCATGATTTCTCCAGTCTTTTTCATGGAAAGTACCACTGAGAAATAGAATAAACAACTTGGAGAGTTATGATCTCTGGGAGACATATTGAATGTCTTTATAAACAGCAAAGTACATATATGTGTCTGAAAAACAGAACAGTCCAAATACTTTGGTATTTCACAAATGTCTCCTAGACTAGCCACTCTGTCATTTTCTACATCGAGGATATGGTATGAATGAGATGGAATTTTCAGGTGACAGGTCCCATCTGAATTCCCTCCTCCCCTCTGTGAAGAGTCAAATTAGCTGTTAACAATCCATGGAAGTGCAAGGGAACAGGAGAGACACAAGTTTGTAGCAAAGTAGGATGGTTAGTTTAATTGTCGACTACACAACCCAGAGTCACCTGGGAAAAAAGCCTCAATGAGGGATTGTGGATATCAAGCTGGCCTGTGGGCATGTTTGTGGAGGGTTGTCCTGACCACCTTATTGATTTGGGAAGGCATGCCTTCTAAATATTGGCAACGCCTTTGGTAGCTGTCCAGATAAAATGATTTGGAATAAGGAAAGGTATTTGCTTTTCTGTTGCATTGGCTTTCACTCCCACTAGTGAGTTCATTCAGCCTGTTGCTGTTGTTGCAGATTCCTTTGCTGATATTAGAACCAGTTTCTTAAAGCTTCCAACATGGCCTGAAGACTACCTACTACTTCCCAGGAATCTTATAGGCCTTTTGCACCAAGTTGCAACTGTTCAGTCACCTAAATTCATGGACTAAGCAACTACTGGATTCTTGGCCTCTCCAGTTTGAGACAGCTATTGTTCAACTATTCTGAGCAAATTGTGTAATCCAACTTAATAAACCACCTTTTAATAAATAAATATACACATATATTTATTTTATCAGTTCTGTTCCTCTAAAGAACCCTGGCTAATACAGGAAAGAGAGGCAGGTAGATTTCTTAGGTGCTGTTAATAAACACATAAAATATTATTTATTGAGCACTTATTAGGAACATTATCTCAAACATTGCCAGGACCCTCTATGGCAAGGATCACTATTCTTACCAATTTCTTGGTGGGAAAACTGAGATAAGAAAGTGCAAGATTTGCCAATGCCATATGCCTGATGAGTGGAAAAGCTGGAAGGAAGCCAGCCTTGCTCCAGGATATCCTGCTCTACTCCCAGGAAACTCTGGAGCCTTTAGGCAGAGGAGAAACATCCACACAAACCTGTAGAGTTCTTCAATTTCACTTGGGGCTGTAGTTAAGTATCACAGGATTCTTTGATCCCCTAAGACCTAACTTCTCTGCCCTTGTGCCAGAAAGGAGTTAATGGATCTCTTGACCCCTGAGTAAGATCAAGGAGGTGTTCTGATTAGAGGTTCTCAAACAAGTTATATCACAAAATAGTCAATATTTTTTCAGCATATCAAAGCATTGATTAGTACATGTGTACCTTCCAGGCCAACCCACTTCTGGAATTAGTTGAGAGTCACACAGGACAAAACAAGAGAAGCCAGGCTGCAGAACTGGGAAAGGAGACTGTAACAAGAATTTTGGGTTCATATCTGAGTTCTGCTACTCACTAGCTATATCACCTATTTAACTTCAGTTTTGACATCACAAATCATACGCAATCATGACACCTTCCTTGTGGGAATTTCAGAAAGAGTTAATCAATTAAAGCTTGCAAAACATTTAGATGATTGCATAGTAAGCAATAATTTTAAATATAAATGCATGTTGTACCATATGAATCATCCTCATTGGCAACAGCTTGATACAATAGTATTCATCTTTCTATTCCTTTCAATAAATTATATTTCATCTACTGAATCTACATACCTTAATGATGATCTACACAGCTCAATGTTTTCACCTAATAAAACCCTAATGAAACAGCTTGTAGCCATGGCATTAAAACTCAGAAGGAGACTTTATACATTTGCCTAATAAGCCGGGTGTGATGATCAGAGAGCCATCGGCTCACAGCCAGCCAGGTAGAGAGTGGTGGTGAGGGGTCTTTATGGGGCTCCCTCATAATTAACTTTAGCTCTTCCTCACAACTCCCCTGGACCTACGCCAGTGGATTTCTGTTATCCAAAGACTGCCTACAGGCAGTCCTTGTTCCTTTCCCTCAACTTATTCTTTACATTCAGTCAGCACATGTGTTCAGCCTGGAGTTTATCTTGAGTGACAGTCCTTTTTTGTATTCTAGAGGGACACTTGTTACTTTCAGTCCTCTCCAAGTCCCTTTCCCACATGTTTTCTAGGGTCTTTGTTATTGTATTCCCCTGTCCATCACCATTCTCTGTAAACATATCATATTCATTATTGTCTTTTTAATTCTCATTACAAGACTTTCTATTCATGTCTAGTTCCGCCAGTCACTTACTCTTCTAGTCACTCACTAACTATGCATTTATCAAGCATCCACTGCACACCATCCATACATGTTTTGATAGTGAAATGGATGTAGCCATGGATTGTCTCATGCAAGACCTCTTGATATTTAGCTGTCATCTTCTTCTTAATGATGTTCCTTGGGGTGCCCTGTTATAGTTAGGTTCCCCCTAAGTACAGAGTGTTCTTTCACAACTCCCTTTCACCCTATCTTTATCTGGTAACTTTTTATTAATTCTTAAGGGACAGAGGGATTCCTCAACTTCAGAAACAAAGTTCTGATTCTGTCTGCTGTGTTCACACAGCATTCCTTGGGCTCCTTATTGCCTTATTTTATTATTTATTTATTTTTGAGACAGGGTCTCCCTATAGCTCCAGCTGGCCTTATTTATTACAATGCATTGTAATTATTTGTCTGAGGGTTGGGAGAGCCCATCACCTAGATAGTGTTTCTATTATTCTGGCTTCTACTTCCCACTTAAGAAATGGAAAAAGAAGGAAGAGTGAATTGTCATGCTGTAGTGGTAGGCAATTGTAGGCCATATTAAAAATGGAGGTATCATGCCCAAGGAGCATTTAGATATATGCACATGTGGCCTTGACTTCCAGGGGCCTAGGAAGCCTTAAGCCAAAGAAGTGAAGAATATCCCCTACTTTTCACTTAGAGAAGCCAATCTTTGAGAATAGGATAGAGAAGGAGACCCTATAATTAATAATAGATCATCCTATGTTCATAGCATCAAGTAGGTGTGTTCCGAGAAATGAGCAATAATTTGAAGCCAGGTCCATTCTCAATATATATGTGTCACGAGCCACAGGGCTTCACTGGCCAAGGCAGGCAGCACTGCAGAAGTAGTGCAGATATTCTTGGGCTCACAGTAGAGGAAAATACCATTACATGAAAACAACACACACAAAAAAAAAAAACACTGAAAAAACATTCTATTGTAACTATATGCTTCTTTTAAACCACCAGCGAGATATATATATATATAGGTATAGATATGTATATAGAGAAGATATATGTAATAGTGGGAATTCGGTAGCAATACAAGTTGGAGAGAACAACAAAAGAACTGAAAAAAAAAACTCTGGAAAGTCTCAGAAAAAGATGCAGGACATGTATGGCAGAGCGTAGGTGGGGTGGGGGTCATGGAAAGGGAAGCGACTCTAGATTCGATTGAGAAATGATGTATGACCTACAGAAAAAGTTTAATAACAATAAAAAATAAAATAGTAAGTGCTGGAAAAAAAAATAATAAATCACATCAGTATCCTCGTTTGGAGCATTATTCCAAGCCTTTTGTTCTTCACAAACGATATAAGAAGAAAAAGACATGTGCTGGCTATCACTGCATCCCAGGGGGAGCTTGCCCTCCTAAACAAGAGTCAAAATCCATTGCAGGTACCTGAGTGCCCCCCCCCTTTTCCAGCTGGTCAGGTGAAGGGAGCTTCCGGCCTTCAAGAAGGAAGCCCGAAACCTCCATACCCCCTTGAGTTTGCTTGGGTTGCGGCATGAAAGAGCAGGCCACCAGAGTCAGCCTTTCCTAGTGGCACACCTACTGTGGCCAGGCCTCCGCCCTGGCTGGGCACATCCCATTCCTTTCTGCCTAATTCCCATTCATCACGTCATGCCTGGGATCACTGCTCCCCACCAACTGAATAGCCCCATGACCCTGACACCCGGATCTTTGCAGAGCTCCCTGGAGTGCGCCTGCGCATGAGTGGGCTCCGGAGGCTAGGGAGGGGTCGCAGGAAGGAAGGGCGCAGGGGTTCAAAAGCAGAGTCATCAAAAGTAATGAGGCAGTTCCGCCCAGCTCCCGCCAGCCAGGGGAGCCCAGAGTCCTTTCAAATTGGCTGTCCCAGCTCGGCAGCTGAAATAACCGGTCACAGAGAGCTGCAAGGAAATTGCTCTGACAAGGTTGTTACTGTTGTAAGGGTTCAAGGGTGCCGGCCACTAGGTCAGCAACTGCCAATCAAGCAGACGGAAAAAGCCGCTCATTGAGCCTGTGATTTCTACCTAGGCCGCAATTATCCCTGACTATTCCGGTACCTCGGCAGCTCCTCTGATTAAATCTGCCTCCCTTTTACATCTCTTTCAGAGTGCGCTTCACACACTAATTAGTTGCCTGCTCTCCACTGAGATGTCAGACCCTCCGTCAATTTATCTCTATTTCAGCCTGCTCAGAGTGACTTCCCCAGTTATCAAAATTTAATCATGCCTTCAAAAATGTTGAAAAGTGGTCATTAGAGGCAAAAGGCCACAGGATACAATATTCATTTTTCTCTATCTTCCAGCCATCCAGCTGGCATCTATAATGGATATCCTGGGGGCTGTGAGAACACGTTGATTTATGCAACCTCGGCCCTGCTCTGCCGGGCTGCCTGGGAACAGGCTTTAACAAGGTCTGAGGTGGAGGACATTAATCACGGAGGCATTGTATGTGGAAAGGGTGCTGTGTAGTCAAAGAACCCCCTACAGTAGGGCAGTTAAGGCTTTTTTTTTTTCCTTACCACCTTCTCAGAGATAAAAAAAAAAAAAAGTTTGACAATTGATTAGACCTTTCTGTAACCTTGCAGCACTGTGAAATGATGAGAGAAAGAAAAGAGGGATTCTCACACTGGCGATTTTAAATGTGCAATAACTTTATGATTCTTGACTGAAACTGGCTATCAAAATCAGTCCCAACTCAATACCATCTAAAAAAGGAGATCATTCTTGGAATAAGAGCCCTTTCCGATGGGAAGTCGGAACCAATCACAGGCGCTGGGCCCTGCAGTGACTGCTGGCCGCCTCCTAAGGCTCTGATAAAAATCACATCTGATAAATTCACCTCGGCCTACCCGCTTGGCTGGAAAGATGGTTTTAGTCCAAAATCAACAATAATGAACTGAAATCTATCGACAACTGGTCATTGCTTTTAACCCTGTCCGTTTTCTTTCAAAAAGCCTCTTGGAGATTGTAGGGCCTTTTGCCTCCCAACCTGGTATCCGAGCTTAGGAAAGACACTGCACCCTCTATCCGCCCAGGGACAGGAGCCTACTCCACCCTTTCCCCCTCTCCAGAGACACATCTAAGCCCGTTGCCCCTCACAGCTCTCTTTAGCCCTCTCCTGCCCTGGCTCCTGAAAGCTAACTCTCTTAACATCACAGAAGGAGCCAGGTAATTTTTCTGCCCTTTTATTTATGGCAGAAATAACGTATACTAACATTTTTTGTTCTTCCTGTCTTTTTTAAATGCACGTGGTAGAAAAAAAACCAATAAAATTCTAATAAAATTAGACAACTTCCAAGGGAGTATGATCCACCTATGACCGTGTGTTTCTTGCCAGGGATTTCCACTTAGGTATGGAGCGGCAAGGGAGAAACATTTGAAGGTGTAGCAAGACCTCACAGGTCTCCTTTAGGCTGGAGAGGTGGGATGCGACCTAGCGGACTGGAACACAACTGTGGAGCCCAAGTCTAAAGCAGGAAGAAATGCAAGCTGAAGGAAGTCCGGTGGGCGTTACTTCTACTCTGGTTCTCCATTCGACATCTGCTGGCCCATTATGGAACGTGCTCTGAGAATAAAATAATATGGATTGGCTTATGATTTGGGATAAAGAAAAGTGGTAGGGAAGAGTTGCACATGCCTGCTCTGCAGTTGTACTTTGATCCAGAGTGGTCTCTTGTCCCAGGAGCCCACCATGATGTCCCCTGCATACCTCAGACCACACCACACTCACTGTCACCAGACATCAGAGTACACCTCCTTTCCAGCCGACAACTGCATCCCTCCAGATTCTTTGCCTCACTATTTCAATCCCACATTCAACGCGGTCTATGAACTCTGGGTTTAGTGACAGAGGCTATCATCCATCTTTGCTACTTCCTGTTCCCCAAGACTTCAGAATGATCTCCTAATGCTGGGCCATGTGGTAACTAGTCACAGTGAATGTTACACTAACTCTGAGAAAGACAAAGATAGCACACGAAGTCAGAAAGGACCAGTTGTGACCCACTCACCCATTAGTGGTCAGAACACCATTAGAAGTCAGACACCAGCCTGTGAGTCTGAGAGTCCAACAAAATAGGAATGGACAAAATGGCATCAAGGTTGAGAATAGGAAGAGAATATTTTTGTTTTGATTTTCTCTGTGGCCATCACAATTCTAAACACAAATAGAGAGCATTTCATATAATCTGCAGTGGATAAGTGGATTTTTATTCAGTCTACAAAGAAATATGCTTCTGCTTGGAGTTGGTTTACTCTGCCAACACCTGCAAGATACATAAAAATCTATTCCTCAAATTTATGTATATTTAGGTATTATAGAATTTTTTTGGTTGGACTGTGGTACTAGAGACTGAACAGAAAGCACTATGCATACTTAGGCAAGCACTCTGCCACTGAGCTATGTTCTCAGCCCTCTGAGGTACTATTTAAGAGCAAAGGTCCTTAATTTGGGAATGTAATCCATGCTCCCTTCCTTCACAAGGGACCATTATATAAATTTTGATAATTTTAGTTTCTCTTCCTAAGGACTTAAAAACTTGGGTGGAAGACTATGTCCTCCTCATTTCTGTCACCCTCTTGCTACAATTCAGCACTTCATTCCATTGCTTGTGAATTTGTCACCAGTAGAAACATTGTCAGATCACAAGACCATCGCTCCAGATATATCAAAACATCATTTACGTCTGCCTCTTTGACATTACAGCTATTATTAGACCTGATGCTTTTATCACTTACTGCATCTGTGAAGACCAATAGACACAACTATACACTATGTTTTAATATTCATAGCAATGTTTCATTATAATCCATTTCATTATAGATAGTGTTATTTATTGTATATATTCACAAGAGTATTCTGAAAAGGGTTCCCTTGACTTTCTAGGTTGCTGTTAGAAACTTTGACCCTCCCCCCATAGAAGCAATTAGGAATACCAATTGGAAGCAGGGTGTGGTGTCACACGCCTTTAATCTCAGCACTCAGGAGGCAGAGGCAGGTGAATTTCTGTGAGAGTCAGGCCAGCCTGGTCAAACATAGCAAGTTCCAGGCCAGCTAGGGCTACAGGGAGACCCCCATCTCAAAAAGACTAATAATAATACTAATACTACTAATAATAATTAATAACTGTAAGGATTGAAGATACAGCAATATAGAAGAGCTCTAGCCTAGGATGTAAAATGCCCTGGACTCAATCTCCAACACTGAAAAAGAAAAGAATATTGGCTGTGAAAGAATCCTGTTGCTGTCTGGTCTCCTGTTCCACTTGCGTGGTGAAAGAAATGCACAGGCTATTGGAAATCTTCCCACATAAATGTCATTTTGCAAAATTCTGCTTTCTCATCTGCATACTTGTCAAGTGATCAAACTGGATTTTTGCACGCCATGGTGAGCATTAGGGCTATAAGGATCCGAGCTCATTGTAAACTCCATTATACAAATGCTAGCTATATAGCAAGGGATCTGTGATGGTCAAAATATACATAGTACACACATTCACACATGGACAAACCACACACATACACACATAACACACAAACCATAAACACACACCAAACACATACATACACAAGCAATAAATACACACACATAAACATACTCATATGCACACATACAACACATACACGTGCATACACCATACATATACATAGCAAGCATATCCATACATACAAATGATACATACATACACCAAACACACCACACATATGCCACATATACATACATATATATCATACATACACACATACCACACATGCACACTGTACACACACCACATACATTATCATATACATGTAAACATACACAATACCACACACATAACAGACACTACAAATCCAAACACCACACACATAGACACACCTCATACACATACATATATACATACATACATACATACATACATACATACATATATATACATATACCATACGCAGAGGACACACACACACAGAGGACACATACACACATACCATAAAAGACACACATACCACACACACACACACACACACACACACACATACAGAGTGTAGTGACTATATATTTCCTTGCCTAGACTAGGGAATTCTAGAGTGAAAAATAATTATGCCACAGAAATAGTTGCAAACTAGACATGTTTTCAATGAGCTGTTTAAGTTCATTATATTACTCATCAATTCATGTAGTACCCAAAATATTTTTTACTATCTCTATTTTTGAGCCATTCAACCAAGCTAAGCTATCTTAAACTATACTAAGATAAACAAATGGGGAAAATCTACCCATTAATTCTGCAAAGCTTTTATATGAATAAGTCCTAACTATAAGTTTTTTTTATTTATTTATTTATTTATTTATTTATTTATTTATCTTTTTGAGACAGGGTCTCCCTTTAGTCCCAGCTGGCCTTGAACTCACAGAGATCCACCTGCCTCTGCTTTCCAAGTGCTGGGATTAAAGGCGTGCACCACCACATGCAGTTTCATATCTGACTTGCAGGGATTCAGAGAGGCCGAGTGTGGGGTGTAGGCTTTAGTGGCTTAATTTTAATCTTGCCGGTTGAGTAGATCTAATGGGTGACCTCATCCCTGAGGGAGATTCACATGGTTTTTAATATGTGGTATATGTGGAATATTCCTAGTATGTCATTTTTCTTTACCTTAAATACCATAAGCAAAAAGATCATTGATACATTTCTATTGCATTAAAATCCTCATGTATTCTATCAACCCCTGTTAACAAAATTTATCTCTCAATAAGTCATATAATATGCCAGCTATTTATATGTAATAAATTTAATGTCCCATTCCTATCAAAGATGAGTACCAAAAATATGAAGAAGGTGAACATCACTGGGGAATAAAGTTACTGTATCACAAATCACTTTACAACATACAAATAATTTTAAAAGTAGTAAAAGGTGGTTAAAATATTACACACTCTGGCTGTTAGATTTAAATGCACACTACCTTTGTATAGCTATATTAAGACCATATCTTCTTTATTTCAATACAGTTTGCATCACTCTGCCCTCAATACTTCTGGTCTATGTCCATTTTGTGTGATCTTGGTTACTGCATATGGTTGTAGCATAAGTAGCACTGGAAGTGTTTAAGCAATGCATAACTTGTCATCTAGCATAGGTCTTGAAATAGGTGGGAAATACCATGAGGTGATTATTGAGGTTCCCTGAACTTAAAGATTCCAATACAGAAAATATGCTGATGAAAATATCTTTGAAGACATTTTAAGATCTAATTTGAGCCTGTTCAGCCAGGCATGCCATTTGTTCAGTTGTAACAATGTCTGAACCCTTCAATAATGTTTCTCAAGAGTCTGTTAGAAAATTTCTGAGTCGAAGCTTGTTAATAAAAAAGCTTCTAACAATGTCCCAAGCAAGCCTTATTCTATGATCTGAAAATACTGATGTTTTACAGTACAAGATGTGCAAGAATCCTTGGAAATTATCCAAAAAATACTTTCCATCTGTTTCTTTGATGAGAGGTGAAGGTACATTTGTCTGTATATATGAGCACACATACTTAAAGTAAGAAATTATTGGGCTGGAGAGATGGCTCAGCAGTTAAGAGCACTGACTGCTCTTGCAGAGGACCAGGTTCAATTCCCAGCACCCACATAGCACCTAAGAACCATCTTTAACTCCAGTTCCAGGCAGTACACTCATACACATAAAAAATAAGAAATAAATAAAATGAAAAATAAAAAAAGAAATTATGTTGGTCTAGGGATGTAGCAAAAGTAGTTTATTTCCCCTAGGATCTATGACCGCTCAACCATGTGTATTTGGCTATGTTTACAGTACCATACATGAGTTCCCTCTCATGTATGGTACTGTAAACATAGTACCCAATTAGACAACTGTTGATTATACCCCCAAGATAACAGTGTCACTACTGTGTCAATAGCAATAGTTCCATGACTAGTCAAACACAGAGAATAACCCTATGTTATACATTTCAAAGCAACCTCTATGCATAGGATGAATGTATCTTCACACCAGAGAAGTTTCTTTACACAGAAGATGGTGATTAACATAGAACAGTTGGCCAATGTATGGAAAACAAGAAGCCTAAGAATGCCTGATTGAGGCACCTATTTCAAACCTCTACCTTCCAAGGTTCAGGGATCATTGCTGAAGAGAAGATGGGAAGACTATATGAGTCAGAGGTGGTGGATGACCACAAGGAAAAAAGAATCTTCCAGACCTGGTCATTTACTCATATAAGCTCAGAAATGGTAACAGGGTAACAGCTTGCACAAATTCTATGCAAGTTCAAACCAGACAAAATTTCAGCATAGACCTGGAGACGTGGGCAAACAATCCCAACCCAAACCTAAGGTACTTTTGGCAATTGATGTCTCCTGGGAAGGGGAAATTCAGTGTCTTTGAGGAATGAGACTCCTGGTGTGCCCAGTGGATGGACTTACACTGAAGGACCTTTTGGGACACAGATCAGACTATAGGCCATGATATTATATATATATAATATTATATATATACTATTATATATATAATTAAATTGGCCTGGAGGAAGTAGAAGGAGGTATAGAAAGGGTAGGGGATATAAATACCATTAAATTGTATATATAAAATTTGCAAATTAAAAGTAAAAAATGCTTCCAAAAACTAAGTACAGGATTCTGAATCAACTACAGGAAGGAGAAAATAAAACATTTTCCAGAGATTTAAAAATGTCTATGTTTCAGTCTATTGCCCTCAATTGCCTTCCAGAATTTGAAGGTAAGACCCTATTGCTGAAGACATAGGACTTGGAGCAATGGAGCTGGAACTGACCTGGAAGCCATCTCCTCTGAAGCCCAGCTCTCATAGCTTTGGAAAACACTATGCAAGCTGCTAAGGGAGAACATCAATTGAGGGTCCAACACTAGCTTCAAGGCCTAATAACCACATCAATGACCAGCACAGCAAATGACATTGATGCAGTGATGCACTTTTATCTTGGAGGTAATCAATAGCTACCTAATTGGACTTGAGGAAACTCATGTGTGGTACTGTAAACATAGCCAAATACACATGGCTGGAGAGGTAAGGCTGTGACATCCCTAGACTAATGTAATTTATTACTATGTGCAAAATATAGATCCTAATATTTACAGGCAAGTGTCTCAGTCACCACCCATCAAAGAACCTTCTTTTTCCACAGACAGAGATTATTATAGAAATTCACAACTGGTCATACACAGAGATAATCTGTATTTTTCTAAGCCTAAGTGCCACATCTATAATGCAACCTCTACACCTAAGCCTCATGGAACACAAAACAAAGAGTAAAGGGAACACTAATACATGTCTTGACTCTCACAAATGAACCTCCCTCATGCAACAGAAGGCCAGGCACACAAAAGGTCACAAATGGCCAAGACATAAAGTATGAGTCTGTAGAGTGTGGGTCCTTGGACAGGACTCCTATATTAAACCCCACCCACCTAGGGCTCAGGGACCATCGTGGAAGAGGGAGCAGAAAGAATATAAAAGTCAGGGACTAGGTAGATGACCATATGGAAATAGAGTCCTACAGGCTCCTGGGATCCTGCTCATATGAACCTATAGCAATGGTGTCAGCATATACATGATTCATGCAAACCTAAGCAGACAAAAACCCAGGATAGAACTATAAAAATATCAGAAGGCCCCAATCTTAGTTGGAGAATTATTGATAGCTGATTACTGTTGGGTGAGGAATAGCTGATCTTCTTAAAGGGAGGTAGTCTACAGAGGCTGGCTAGACCTGGGTGGATGAACTTTTACTAAGGGGCATCTAGGAACACTAACTTGACATTATATGCCTTAACAAAAATGACAGAAAATCTGAACTCCAGTGTGTGTGGGGGGGGGTGTATAGGAGGGTGCCAGTGAGGAAGGAGATATAAAATTGATTAAGATGTTCTGCATGAAATACACAAAAATCCAATTAAAAAGTCTAAAAAGCTTATGATTAGGAAAATACAGTAGTAGCTTCTGACCCCACACTTTCCAGTAAGTACATCTAGAAACATTGAACACTGTCCATAGAGAAACATAGCTTTGCAAGTCAGAGAAGAGAATACAACTAGCCTGCAAGCTCAGTGTCTGAGTGATAATATCATGGTACATGCCCAGGATAAGCTTTTTACATTATATATCTTGGATTTGGAGCAATAGTCAGCACCACTGAAATATCAAAGTCAATAGATAAAAAGGATCAAATGAAAACCTTCAGACTCAAGCCAAAATATGAGGAAAGGGACATCCCAGTAATGTATCAAATTATAGATAATAATCACTCTGTAACAGCCAAATGTCACCAAAATAAACTCTAGCCACATGCCTCACATCGAGTTCCTTCCTGGCAAAGCTAGAGCAACATATTTATCTCTTGACCAGAATAGTTTCATAGTTGAAGCAGGCAGCCAGGACATTCATCCCTGCCAGCTGGTATCAAGCCCTTCCTAAGCATGAGTTAGTGAAGTCAACATGGGGATTTCACTCCCAGGTACTAGAAACAAAGCCCTTGTCCAATTGCCCACTCAGAGGTGCCAGAAGAGGCCAATTTAAGAAATGAGGGCTTTTCCAACCTCTTGGCCATAATGCGGTGACACACATCACAAGGTCAGTAGAGAAATGTAATAAGACAACCCCATGCCTACCTAACAGGAACAAGAAGTCACTCAGGTGCTGATGGACTCTGAATAAGGAACTTACACTTCTATATTTACCTGGAAGTAACACAGTCATGTGCCTTGTCCCTTACTGTATCAAGGTCAGGTAAAGTGCAAACTTAAATAAATTCAAAACCATAGATAAATCCCACTCTACTATGGCGAGGAAGATTCATTGCCAACTTTAGACTGTGTAGGAAATGTTCAGACTTCTATGAAAACTTATTATATCAAGTTCCAAGAAATTCTATAACCAAGTATAAAAATTCATTAATAGACTCCAGCTCTAAGAAGATAGGAAAGTTAAAATTATCAAAGAAAGGGTTCAGAGCAATCACAAAATAGTTGAACAAGCAATTGCAAAAGGAATAAAGTTTGTGCTAGATTTCTGTGCTTCATATGAACTCATAAATAATGACACTGGAAGGCATGGATAAGTCCTGCTTATACAATGAAACATCTAGAACAAACAATAAAGATATGCAGAAAGACACACTGAAAAGCACTATAGATCAAAGTTGAGGAGCTGGAGAGATGGCTCAGTGGTTAAGAATGCTGACTGCTCTTGCAGAGGACCTGGGCTCAATTTCCAGCACCCACATGGCAGCTAAGAACCGTCTTTAACTCCAGTTCCAAAGGAATCCAATGCCCTCTTCTGACCTCCACGTCATTGCACAACATGGGTGCACCAACCTACATGCAGACAGTACACTCATACACATAAAAATAAATAAATAAATAAAATTTTAAAATGGCATTCTTAACAATTGTTTAAGCACACAGCAAGACAAAGGAAAAAGAGGATAAAAATGAAACAGAAAAAAATAAATAAAATGCATTCTTAAGCTTTAGCATATTAATAATTATATTAAATATAAAAGGTTAATTTACATGCAACAATTAAAGCATAGAGATTGGAATACTGGCTAAAGAAACGTGACTCAGGGCTGGAGAGATAGCCTAGCGGTTAAGAGCACCGACTGCTCTTGCAGAGGACCCGGGTTCGATCCCCAGCACCCACATGGTGGCTGAGAACCGTCTGTAACTCCAATTCCAGGAGAACTCCAGTTCCAGGGGAATCCGACGCCCTCTTCGTACCTCCGCGGCATTGCACGACACGGGTGCACAAACCTACATGCAGACAGTACATTCATGCACATACAAAATTAAAATTTAAATTAAAAAAAGAATAAAGAAACATGACTCAAATTCACTTGTGAGATAATGATAAAATCCAAATGAATTAAATGGTAAAAAATATAAATGCATGTCAGATAAAGGACCCTTGTTACCAGCAAAACTTACAAGAGACACAGGGATTATTAAACAGTAAAATGGCCACTTCATCAAGAAGATATAGAATGCTAAGTATCCATGCACCCAATATTAGCAATGCAAAATATTTAAAGTGAAAAGGGAAAGAAGTAGAAAAGTACAAGAATTATAGTCAGAAATCAAAACGTTTGCTCAAAGACTGATCAGAGACTGAGGAACACAACATCACCAACCAATAGGGTCTAGTTGACATTTATGGAACTCCATGTTCTGAAGCAACAGGGCACCAGTCTCTAATGCCTGTTATACATCTCTATAGGATACACTATGGGCTGTAAAATAAACAAATATAAAAGGATTGAAATCATCTAGAAATGTGCTCCTTGACCATAAAGAAAATTAAACAGAAATCAATAACAAAAAAGCATGAAAATCTCCAAACACTTAGAACACAATCCATAGTTTAAAAATGAAGTCACAAAGGATGTTTGAAAATATATTGACATTAATGAAAATTAAAGCATATTTCAAAATGGCTGGGACAGCACTACAATGCTGAAAAGGAAAAGTATAGCACTACATACATATATTAGCAAATGGGAAAAGTCTCAAATTATCACGTAATCTCTCACTTCAATATCCTAACAAAAATGAAAAAAATAAGCCCCAAACAAACAGAAGAATTGAAATAATAAAGACAACACCAAAACCCAATGCATTTGAAGGCAGAAAACAATACAGAAAAATTAATGAACACCAAGCTGTTTCATGAAAAATATCAGTAAGATTGACAGGAATCAACAAAGAAAAATGCAGAAAACACAAATATAAAGTTGTAGTCAAAGAAAAATTCAGTCAGAAACAAGTAGAGATTTGGAAGGAAGGAAACAGTTACAGTGTGAGTAGTATGCAGATGAATCTAAATTAGTAGTATTCTTGCTGGGTATGGTGGCACACGCCTTTAATCCTAACACTTTGGAGGCAAAGGCAGGTGGATCTCTGTGAGTTCAAGGCCAGTCTGGTCTACATAGCAAGTTCCAGGCCAGCTGAGACTAAAGGGAGACCCTGCCTCAAAAAAACCAAAAAATAAATAAATAAATTAGTAGTATTCTAAAAAAACCAACAACAGTCTCCTAAGATTAAAATGTAACAAAATTTAAAACCATGGCTGTTCTAGTTTCCTTTCAATCTCTGTGACAAAACACTCTCCGACTTGTACCAACTTGAGGATGAAATGGTTTGTTTGGCTCACATCTCCAGGGTCACAGTTCATCACTTAGGTTGCTCAAGATAGAAACTGAGGGCAGGAACCTGGAGGCAAGAGCCGAAGCATAGGCCACGGAGGAAAGCTGCTTACTGGCTTTGCTCACCTGGCCCATGCCCAGCCTACTTTCTTATACAATATATAACAACCTGCCTGGGGGGATGGGGGGACACCATGCACACTGGTCTAGACAATCCCACATCACTCAACAATCAAGATCAAAATCAATACTCCACAGACATGGCCACAGGCCAGTCCAATGGAGGCAATTCCACAATTGAGTCTCCCTCAATTTAGGTGTGTCAAGTTGACATTAAAGTTATCCAGCACAATGACAATAAAAATACCACAGATAGAAGGAGGTAAACTGGTGTATATCCTGGCCATAAATCCCTGAGGCTCCTGCATTAGTAGACATGGTGTCAATCCCCATCCCTAAGTCTAAGACCTGTTTGTATATGTCAATAGAGTTTGGTGGAGAGAACACTATCTGATTTCCTGGGCTGAGCATCAAAGCTCACAGAGCTTCCTGTTACTCCCCTGTACTGAGTCCCCAAAACCATATAAAACAAATTGGCTGCTTTCCAACCATGTTCTAGAGAGGCCACATTAAGATGTCAGGTCATCACGTGCCAGACACTGCAAGAAAGTAAAGAAGCCATTTGTTTGGGTCATCTTCAACCACATCATACCAGATGAAGACCAGAACATGAGGGGGCAGGGACAAGCCACCTGCATCTTGCCATTCCAAAATTTCTGATGCACCATGTTCATGAACAGAACAAGCTGGCTGTTATCTGATAGTACTAGAGTTTAGGTGAGTTAGTGAGAACTAGAATAGAACATTAGCACCCAATGCCCTAGAGCTTGGTGAAGAATTGTAAAAGCACTCATTTGTGGTGCAATAGGATGGGCCAAATACATAACTTACTTTTTAAGATGACTCTAAAATGCCAAAGAATATACAATTAAGTTGCACATGCAATTTCTCATTAAACTCTTTATAAATTTCATTTATTTTCAGGGTTTTGTTTTGAAGACAGCCCCTTGGGAAGAATCTCAGAAAAATGTAGGTATAATCTTTTACAGAAAGCTCATAAATCTGCCAGGTCAGTTCCCTGTACTAACTCCGTACCTGTCACCACCATTAAGTCTTCATGGGGGGTTTTAATGAGTATGGATCATGTAGGGACCGTGGAAACGCTCACTGACCAGTGCATTTTGTCTAGATCAGATGGAAATATGAGATCCTGAAATAAATATGATATTTCAATCCATTTTAATGCTAGCAAAGAAGAATGCTTGATGCATTGAAGTTCCAACTCTACCTCTGCCTCTTCTTGGTTTTATGACAGAGAATAAAATCACTTCAAGTTAGTAGTCAGCTTTATAGAATTGAATTAAGAATTTTATAACTAAAAGATTTAAAGTTTTGCAATCTATTATTCAGTATGAACCACAGCTTCTTAAACAGGAGGTCACAACTTGCATAAGGGAGTCAGAAAACTGAATGGAGTAGGAATTCAGTAAGTTTCTGAATGTGTAACAAGCAACAGTTCATCCAAAATCAAATGCGAAAAACTGCTGACACGTAACTCCACTGTGGTCATGGAGAACACAAGATGCACACTTTTCGTACTCTGTGCCATCACCCCATGCAAAACCAACAGACACTGTCTAAAATAGCCTAGACTCCAAACTATGATATGTGATGAATTTCAGTGGTTTTATTATACATAAAAAGATTTATGATCTGGAAACCTAATGGTATCATTATGGAAAACTAAAACTTCCTAGATTTTTCCATTAATATTCCTCAGAATGTTTATAACAAATTAGCATATCTTTAGATCGTATTGCATTAGAATGTTTGATTTTAGATATTTGTTTGATTTCTTTTTTTAGTTTCTTAAAGGAATTCTTAAATAATTTTGGCTTAGAATTAAGACAGAATTTCCAGTAATTATGAAATAGCCCTAATGATTCTTCTCTGCCATTTTGTATCATGTATTTATGCAAAGCAATATTCTCAGCATTGGTGATGGTAAAATCAAAATATCAGTCAATTCTAATTTTTTATTTAATTCTTTATGTAAAAATAAAAGAATATCCATCTCACTCATTTGCAAAGTTTCTTTTTCTCTCTAATAAATTATAATATATATACCAAAGATTTTATTTTATTATTTTTATTTTGTGTGTATGAATGTTTTGCATGCATATATGTAAGCATGCCTGTGTTATGCAATGCCTATAGAAGTCAGAAGGGGATATTGGATTCCCCTGGAACTGGAGTTATGGACAGTTGTTAGCCACCATATAGGTTCTGGGAATCAAACCAAGATCTTCTGCAAGAGCAGCCAGTGCTCTTAAATGCTGAGATAGCCATCTCACCAGCTCATCAAAGAGTTTTTAAATACATTTTTATGATTTATTAGCACTAAATGTTGATTTGCTTATCTATTTTATATTCTTATATACACAGGTTTATCTAAAAATGTCTCAGGCAAAAGGAAAATGTAAGTGGAAAAAGTTTGAGAAGCCATGATAAAAACTATCAAATAAAACAGTTCAATGTAATCATCATTAAAGGTCTTTAGATTTTTAAAAATTCAGTAAAATAACCTCCATCTTTGATAAGAATGCGGGTTCTAATCTCTACACAGAAATCCTGAAGAATGTAGTTTTGTACTTAAAGAAAAGGTCTTTTTCCTCCCCTTCTCTCAAGTATTTTTTCTCCTCTACATTTTGTCTTATCATTAGTTCAGATATGTATGAAAGCTATAATTTTCACTAAAAGACTCATGCACATTCAGAACAGAAGCTATGTAGATTTCAGAATTAAAGTCCAAACAGACAACCCACAAAATCGAGTTCATGTGATATTTGTTTCTAGTTCTATCTCAGGTGAATAATATCTGTCTGAAAGAAATTTGGAACAATGCAGAACAACTTGTATTCCTACATTGCGCTTTTCACCAGAAGACAAAAATACACAAATTCAAACTCTATCATATATATATATATATATATATATATATATATTGGTCTTTTCAAGACAGGGTCTCCCTGTATCCCCAGCTGTCCTGGAACTTGCTCTGTAGACCAGGCTGTCCTTGAACTTATAAAGATCTACCTGCCTCTCCCTCCTGAATTCTAGGATTAAAGTCGTGTGCCACCATGCCCAGCCTCAAACTCTATTATAAACTCTCCGGTGGAGATGAGTTTCAGGTGGGGTCCAAGAAAACTGGCCTAAAAAAAGATTTATCATTTCAATAAATTAATTACTTGAAAATACACAACTCAGTGTAACAATACATTGGTGAGTCTTCCTGCCTTGTCTTCATATGACATGTGAAAATAACAGCATATGTAAATAGGAGTTGTGAGGGTGTGAAGGCTTAGTGGACAACAGTAATACCAGAACATTTATACATGATGGGGATTTTGCAATATTGCTTTACTTCTACTTTGACTTTGATGCTGAGAATTGAACTCAGGTCCTCATTGCAGGGAAGAGAGACTGGAACGCATTAGAAGCATCTTTAACCTCTCATCCAAATGAGACTTAAAGATTGTCAGACTCACACAGGCAACTTGACTTGTGCTAGGACAAGTGACTCAGTGAATGAATATTGAATTGGGGAGAAGATTAATTTTCAGAGTCCATTACAATCAGAAAAACACGAGACTGATGGAACAGATAAACCAAGCATGGAATAAAAATGTGCTGAATTTTCTTAGATTCTGGACAAAGTAGGCTATATACGGGGAATCTTAGGAGTTGCAAAGCCAAAATTTTCTCATTTTGTTTTAAAGAACAAAGAAATCGGATGCAATAAATTTAGACAGAACAATGAAATGTTGATTCCATTTCCTAGCAACTAGGAAGAATGTGTTCCCAAATATTCTGAGAAAAAAAAAAACCCACTCTTATTATTGTCTGAGAATGTGTCTTAGTACATTTCAGGTCACTATAGCAAAATATTTGAGACTTTTTATATTGAAACCTTTATTTGACTCATTGTGCTGATGGCTGGAAGGTTCAAATCTCATGTGCAGCACATAATGAGAACCTCCTCCTGGCTACATTCATTGAAAGGGAGGAAGAGAAAGAATTTGCCACATTCCAGAGAGCCAAGCAACACAGTTCCCAACGCACTTCCTAACAACTTATCCCCCAAAGAAACAATCTAGTCCAGTAAAAGTCTTCTCTCTGGAGACAGCGACCATCCATCCATGAGGGTGGTACTCCTATGACCTCATTAACTTGCACAAGGTCCAACCTTAAGGGTTCTGCCAGGTCCATATCACCATATGTGGAACCCAGATTCCAGAACCTGCAACTTTGTGGGACAAATAAGATCCAAGTAGAATAGAATATAAAGTGATATTAAAAAATCCCAGTCACAGATGAGGGTTCTAGCATTCCACACCACACTGTCTCCATGTAAACAAATGCAAGAAGGCTCAGAGGCTAAGGAGCAAGACAAAAAAGTAGAAGAAATAAAGAAGACCTATCTGAGGTAGAGGGGAAATTTATTCATTCGTTTGTTTGTTTGGGGGTTTTTTGTTTGTTTTTTGAAACAGGATCGCATGTAGCCCAGACTAGCCTCAAACTTGCTATATATCTGACAATGACCTTGAATTTCTGGTCCTTCGGCCTCTGCCTTCCAAGTCCTGGGAAGACTGGCATGCACTATCACGGTCAATTTTATGTGGTGCTGGGGACTGAAGCTAGAGTCCCATGTATGCTTGGCAACTACTTTAGCAACTGACATTTTAAGTCATTTTTATTATTTTAGTTATTTTTGCTTGGGTAGCTGTTTGTGTGTGTGTGTGTGTGTGTGTGTGTGTGTGTGTGTGTGTGTGTGTGTGTGTGTGTATGTGTGTGTGTGCATGTCTTGTTCTCCAGAAGCTTCCAATTTTAAGCTCTCACTGAGATCTGGGGCTCTCCAATTATGCCAAGCTGGCTGGCAGCTAGGCCCAGCAATCCTCCTGTCTCTGCCTCACCAACACTGAGGATCCAAGCATAACGCACCATCCCCAGCTTTTCACTTGGGTCCTCAGAGTTGAACTCAGGTCCCCATGCTTATGCAATAAGCATTGACTAAGCTATCTCTTCAGCCCTAGATTCTAAACAATGTAAGAAGAATGAGGAATAGAGTCCTAAAACTGGTGAAATTTCTATGTGGGGGAGGAAAAGAATTTGCAACATTCAAGGGGCTATTTGCTTATCCACTAATGACTCCACTAGAGTCATTAGTTATGGGTATTTTTTAATGTGTTTTGGCCTGAATTATCAGAACAGTTATGTGTAATCTTCAATTTTCAATACAAATATAAATTGAAGACTTTGATATTTTATTTTGCAGTTCCAGGAAATTATAAAGAATAGGTACAATAAGTTGGTATGTTAAAAAAGCAGGAAAACTCAGCAGAAAATAGCCTTTGAAAACAAATCTTCTTTTAAGGATTGGTAACATTCTATGGAACAGTTTTCATCTGAGTAAATCAGTGACCAGTATATATCTCTTTATACTGAATGCTATCCCAGGTTCTGCAGGAACTTCGAAATGCATACAGGCTATCTGCTGCACTCAGGTTACTCCTCTGTTCTAAAATCACTGTTCAATAATATTCCAGTCTCCTCATATGGCGATGATGTACTGATACATGATGTCACTGCTGTGGTGGCCAGTGGCTGGCACTCACACATCCACTACAGATGGGCTGTCCACTCCTACAGTTATCAGGGTGCACTGCACAAAGATGAGCTAGAACTGGCTAAACACTGCCATCAGAGTTTGCAACAAGGGAAAAGGTACAATAGAAAAATCAGAATCAAGGAAAATCTGTGCTAATTTCTATCCATATTTTGTTTAAATTCTCTCAGGTTTTTCTGCAATAAAAGTAATTATACTCAAGAAGCAAGAATCGTATTTATTGATATATCCCTGTGTTGTGAACAGTGTACATAATACACTGAAAGACAAAATTACCACTTTATCTATAGAGAAATAAGTTAATTATAGTGCTATGTATTTTAAGGCTAATATGAAATATTTCACAGACTATGCATTCATTCTTTATTGTCTCTAAATGATAGAATTTATATCGAGACACTTGCATTTTAATTATTGGAACAAGCCAGAATTCCTTGGTCAAATGTGATGACACCTAGTTACGATAACTGCATCTTGCATCTATATAATGCAAAACATATCTCATTAATTTTACATTGGCTCCAACGCTTGTATTACTGAGATCACATGGCCTGAGCTATTTTTACAATTCTCTTCCACCACAAGAAATTCATTCTGATAAGCAGATTTGCATAAAACTCCATTGTGTTGTCCACGTAATAGGTATTGGTGAATGCTTGCTGAACTGTGAAGCACACGGTACTAATATACAAATGCTGTTGATATAGTAAAATGATGTGCATTCTATATAGTGAGCAAATTCATGTTGGATTATTATTTGTTTATGTGGAGGAAATGATCCCATATTCACTGATATCAAGCTATTTATTTTCTGATGCTTTCCCTTGGTGGTAGTATGACAGAACATCATCAATAGAGAGACTTAGCCCACAGTTTGCTGAGGACAGTGATGCTATAGATGAATGGAAATATGGCTGTCCCTGTTGAGAAACACTGAGCACCCATGCCACAAAGCAAATTGACACCTATTGAAGGTTCATTTTGAAGTATCTCAATAACCTCATTAAAGAAATCGAGTCGATCTGTGTTCATCAAATGTGTGGGGAGTTATAATGGAAAGGATCCTGAGTTGAACTGGATTGAAAAGTTTTGTTTTGTTTGGGGTTGAGATTTAGAATTGAGCAGAGGCTTAGCAAACTGAAATAAACAATACACGCCATTTTGGAAGAACAGAAATAGGAGGATGCAGCTTTGATCCCTTCCCAACTCCCAAGTGGGAGAAAGGTACACTTGAGTCAAGACAGAAAGGATACCACCATCACCTACAACAAAGGAAACTCTCAAGGAAGATAAAATAAGCCACGTGTTCTAAAGTAAAACACATACAGCAAAATTATGGCCCTGCTATCTTTATACACATGGGTACAGTTTTCATGCACTATTATGGTCTCGTATTATATATCCTTAAATCATCCAGCCAAAGTTTCTGCCTCTCCCTAATGCTGGCTCTAATTTAGGATGAACAACTACTCTCATAAAGAAAAACTGCTGCTGCTGCTGTTTATTACGCTGCAGAAAGGTCTCACTGACTAATGTCTCAGGATTAAATGAATGTGGAATAATAAGAGCTGATTTATTTGTGCTCTGCTAGGATAAAGCTGCCACTGATTTTACAAGAAACTATTCATCTGAGGCCCACTATAGCTAGTAAATTGTGGCTGTTGCTGAAATTAGTCTCCAGGCCTTCGTGTAATCTACAGTGTGAAGGAGCAGAGTGGTAATAAAGCCATTGTGGGCACTTGCTTTATTTAAAAGGTCCCCCCTTATTCCCATCTTCAGGGAGTCTAAAAAATCAACCTTCTGAGATCGGCTTTGGAAATTCACCATCCCTTGCCCATGAGCTCCATTTCTAGCTGCAGATTTTAGGGTTGAAATTAAAAGCATATAGCTCCTAATAAATAAACATCAAAGAAGCCACATCTGTCAGCTAAGACTTTATTTTTGACCCAGCACACAAGAAAGGCATTCTTTGAGCTCTTGGGCATGTTCCCAGTGACAATCAGAATGCAACTCTTGTAACCAAAAAACTGCAGGAAGAGAATGGAGATCCGGCCTCTTAGATGTGTCGTATCTTCCCTGGACCTCCAAATTTATTTGACGGTCACTTTATAAAGGGCTTTGGACTGGGCATTTTCACTAAATGAAGTATTGAAAGAAACCAATGGAAAATTCCACATAACGGAAATCAGCACAGAGAAGTGGGGTTTCAGTAAACCTACCTCAGCTACTGTGACAGAGATTTTTAGAGGCATAAGTGATCAACCTAAATTGCTCTAGAAAAGAAATTTTTCAGAAACAAGACTACTATTTTAGGCACCGTTTGCTAATTTATTCTATCTCACTATGGTTATTCAATTGTTAAACTGAAAAAAGCAAACTATATATTAACAAGAACCAAACAAAATAACAATTGCTTCCTGGGGAATGTTTTCCTTTGTGTCATAATTAACAGTACTTTCAGAGATCATTTGAAGTTGCCCTTCATTTTATCTGGCCTAGCTTCTCAGGTTGTTTATATGAGTACAATACTGTGCATGGTTTATCACCAAGATGATAAAAATAACAACAACTGTAGATAATCTGCATAGTACTTGCTTTGTGCGGACTACTGTTTGAAGTATTCAGTATAGGAATAATTCATTGGTGTTCAGAATAACTTTCATAGGAAGGGGTAATTTTCCCCATTTTACAAAGAAGATATTAGAATGCAAAAAGACAAGATAGGCTTAAGGTTCTCTAGTTTGTCAGTGACAGAAACAGGATTTGAAGTCATAGGATATGCCTGATTCCAAAGTCACTGTCTAACCCCCAAGTTACATGAAAAACAATGTTAAGTACCTGAAAAATATGTGTGCCTTTTATTGAGTTTTTGAATACTCTTTCATTTTATCAAAGACCAGAAAACTCAGACATCTTTATGAAATATCACCATAAAGGGCACTTATTTTAGCACCTACATTACTAATGAAAGTACAATTATTCTTAATTTTTGTTTCTATAATTCTACTTCCCCTGATTTAAAAATTGTCACCTCAAAACCAGTTAACATGTTATGGTAAATAGAAGAAGGAACATCATTGTTGTGCACTGTTCAGCTTTGTTCATTAAATCTGTTTTCACCAACTCATAAATAAAGGCTGTGATTTCAAGGTCTATGTTTTTCACTAATTATTTTCGAAGCTTAATGTGAACAGTTTGCTCTTAGGTAGGAGCAGTTGAATTGGTCCTTGGTAGTCAAGATAGGGCCCTCACATTAAACATCATTGGCATCACAGTTCTTTAAATATTCCCCATGTTATGCCTATTGAATCAGAACATTAATTTAACAAGAATCTTGCAGATATACATGCATATATGTATATGTATATGTATCTATATATACATATATCTATAGATAGAGATAGAGATACAGATACAGATATGTTCTGGGACCAACATATAGAGGTAAAAGTTCTTTCCTAACAATAGGGAGCAAGTAATGCCTTAGATAAATGCTTCTTAAACTTTTCCATTCATGACTTGTTTTTATCCAAGAAATTTTTACATGACACTGTGTATATAAAATAAGTATATATAACTCAACATTTACTGACAATGAATCACCAAAATGTTATTTTAAAGCAATTCTTTGGTATATTATGCACCACTATACTCAGTCACAGCTGAATTCTTTATATTTTTAAGACACAATATCTTCAATAGTTTCCAGAGTTGATCAATATTTTGATGTTATAATTGTCAATTCTGAGGATGGCATGTCACATAACTATGAGATCAGTTTAGGGTAATTTCAGAAACTATTGGAAATCTGGTGTAATCCTTAGCCAAAAAAAATCCTTTGTTTGATGTAAATATCAATCAAACATCAATTTTTCAAAATCAAACATTCTGAACCAAACATAGTGGCATATAACTTTAATCCCAATACTTACGGAGCAAAGGCAGGTAGATCTCTGTGACTTCAGCACCAACATACCAAGTTCCAGGCCAGCCAGGGCTTCATAAGTGAGACTATCTCAACTCAAAACAAAACCAACAAAATCATTCTAACACAACACAATCCAAAGTTAAAATAATTTGGTATAGAAGACGTTTAGACCCTCTCTGAAAGCCTCCATAGTCTTTAACATTTTCCATATTATTCAGAAATCCAAATTAACTTATTTTTTTTTTATTTTATTTATTTCTGTATGTGTAGGAATGTACTGTCTGCATGCAGGTCTGTGCACCCGTGTCGTGCAATGCCGCGGAGGTCAGAAGAGGGTGTCGGATTCCCCTGGAACTGGAGTTCTCCTGGAATTGGAGTTTCAGACGGTTCTCGGCCGCCATGTGGGTGCTGGGGATCGAACCCGGGTCCTCTGTAAGAGTGGTCGGCGCTCTTAACCCCTAGGCCATCTCTCCAGCCCTTCTTTATTTTTTCATGATGCTTTTTTTTTTTTTTTTGGTGTATTTTTGAGACAGGGTCTTCCTTTAGTCCCAGCTGGCCTGGAACTCACTCGGTAGACCAGGTTGCCCTTGAACTCACAGAGATCTGCCTACCTCTGCCTCTGCCTCCCAAGTGCTGGGATTAAAGGCTTACGCTGCCACGCCTGGCAATAAAGACAGTTCTTAGCTGCCATGTGGGTGCTGGGAATCAAACCAGGCTTCTCTGCAATATCACTCAGTGCTCTTAACTGCTGAGCCATCTCTCTAGACCCTAATGATGTTAATTTTATTTCATTATTGATTTATTATTTGGGTATTTGATTGATAGGGAGGGAGGGAGGGAGGGA